>CM060949.1:191397427-191794927 GCA_030765055.1 Mantis religiosa | reverse complement strand
GTAAATGAGCACTGGGAGCATAGTACACTCACAAACCTGTAATACTTATATTATGACATTTCTTGTAGTAAATTAGTCTATGAAAATACCACATGAAACCATAGAAAAGCTGCTTACTGTGTATATTGTATGTAATCAATTTGACTTTATGTATATACTGTATTTATACATTTTGACGTGTCTCATAACATGTATATGTTGCCAAGGACGAACTAAAATTCTAATTCTAACATACGATAGTTGCAAACTGGTTAGCTAATTAACCTCGAAATTGATCAAAACGAAATATGACGGACATGATAAAGCTTAGCGTATTAACCACTAGATGTCAGTGTATAGCGCACTTAAAATTTCAAAGCTGTCATCTATGTTTACGGAGTTAAACGAAACTTCCCGAATGAGGACTTTGAACACGATTGCTCTTCTTATCGTGCGCATGCTGTACCTGGCATACTAACATTAGGTTCTGAGAAAAATGAACATAAACATTGAAAATGCAAAGCTGACTCAGAATTACAGTAACAATATTTTAACACATGCCTAGTCCATACTCAGGATCATCTTACATTCCACGTATCAATCATCTCTGCATTTTCCCTAAGATCTTGTGTTCACTTGTTGTTTCCTAAACTTACTTAAAGTCACTTTCTGCACTACCACACTTGGTTATTTTCATATAAATTATTGGAGAAGAGTTTTCTTCTTCAAGTACTGGATACTGTTGCTTGAGATACAGGGGCCTCATCTAATTTCACAATTATATTACTAGTTTCACCCGGCATTTTGTTTACGTCTGAAGAATTACTACCCTTTAGAGCAGTTTTAGAATTTCCTCATAGACCTTTTTATACACACTTTGTGATATAGGCGTTTTCAAAGAGAATTTTCCAAAACACGTGTTATTTCTTCCAGTATAAATCCTAAAGAACAAATGAACGCTGAAAAATCAAGTGTGATGTGTAGCTGAACAAATTAGCAACAACATAAAACTTCCCTGTAAGCATATATGCCGCGAAATTTGAAACAATTTCCATCAAAATATTGCAAATGACACCAAAAAGGAGATGACATTTAAATGGAAATAGGTCGTTAGTCAAAAGTGCAATATATTGTAGCAGTATGTTATAAAATAGACTATAAGATGTCATAATAAGCACACAAAACACCCATCATGGTGTACCAGCTCCCCTTAAGGTATTACTGCATACTTCGGAAATGTGCCTGACAATGTTTTCTTCATCTTGTGAAAGCCAAAACCATAGAAACTTCTGCCATGACTTAACCACATTGTCTGGCTAGATAGTTTTATTTCTATTTCGCTTTTAGCCATGTTGCATATTCCGCACGCACTGTTAATAGTTGCATTCCATTCGCTAAAGCCATCAAATCACTGTCACTTCTTTTATATTTAGAACATATTCTTAGTTGCTTTCAAGGTTTTAACAGACATTAAAAGTAATAGAAGAGTTCTGGCAAGAAAAGTTACAACTTTTGGAAGGTCTTTTTTGTTTCCTTTATGTGCACGCCTTAAACATTTAAGCTCACACCGCGGGATTTTTACCTTTGTAAAGTTGTTCACAACAATGTTCACTTACTTATAGTGGTGTTCATTTTCGAGTTTGCATTACTTTTGGTTGTTACTTCTGACGTTAGTAGAGGAATCTCGGGCCGAACATTCGAACCCCTCCAGTAGGGGAATTGTTAGGATTGGGTTGGACTCGAGGGGGTACTGGTTCGCGATACCCGTGGGAGATCGGGTACGTCTCCGTACGGGGTTGAGGGAAGCCATATATTCCCGCGTACTAGCCAGCATAGCTAGTAGAAGCTGTGCTAGATCACCAGGCGCCCCACCGAGGTTAATCAGTAGCCTTCGCCTTTGGTGTTGGCGCGTGTAAGTGGCGTATCCACTTCCATCCCGTCTTGTGTCCATCAGATCAGATGGGGGCTTGTTAGTCTCTAGGTATTGTCCTATAGAAAGCCCCACGGAGGTGCCGAGCGCCCTTTTGGGACGGCTCTGTAACTCCCTGGTCGTTAGAGGGGGGGGGGGCTGAATCTTCACTTTGTGTGTATTGTCCTGGTAGATACCCTCCAGTTTATATATGGGTATAGAAAGAATTGGCAATAACCCTGGCTAAAGAAGAAATTCCCAACCTCCAGCTGGCAATCGTACCCCAGACCTCTGGAGTCAGCAAGTATGGGAAGTCTTCTAAGTAGGTACTGAATATACACAAGATAAAGGCACCATATTTCGGATAGGTACCTAATTTCGGATGGTAGATTTTCTACTCCATGAGCTATTGCATCCCCCCAGAAATCATGTGAACAATTAGGAGGAAGTACCAGATGAACACAGTGAACCTGTAGCCATTATGCAGTTAGTTGTGGTGAAGTAGCACACGATCATTGTGTTCGAAGAGCACTTTTCAGAGCGATTTATTGAGCTTAAGATAAGGTCCTAAATCACGTAATTACCGCCTGTAATATGTTAGTATATGATAGTTTTCTTATATGCATTAACATGTGAAATTACTTATATCTTGTTTAATCCAAACTGTTATTTATCCAATTTTCCAGAACTCTTATTTTTGGATACCACAGGGCATTTTAATTTCGGATATTAGAAATTAGGAATGAACAATATTTTACCGATCTAAAAGAGCTTTTGTTGATCAGATGGCAGCAGAGCACAGAACAAGGCGTGCCAACATGACATTAAATTCTCCAACTGACTCGTGTTTTTTTCCGGTAAAACACTAGGAGTTCTCATAAACACATAAGACGACTACCTTAATGGCGATTTACTATGTATAAGTACTTTAAGTCCCAGGCTTTATGGTTAACCACTATTTGGTTATTTCACACTGGCCGTGTGTAGGCTAAAGTATGGAAAGTCTTATTTGAATTTTCAGTTAAAAAGCATAATAAAATGTTAAAACTGTTATGCCCAATTTCACAAACAGATCTTAAGACTTGTCACGGATTTAACAATAGTTATTATAACAAAAATTGCATTTCACCAACAAGTGTTAGCTTAACACTCGTGTTAAATCTCTTGTTAAACTAACAAGAAGAATTTCTGATGCGTACTTAACAATTGTAAACAGTGAAGATGGCGGGCGTGAACGCAGCTGTTTTTGCCAATTTGCTATATTTAAGACCGTATAAATGGCACTCCTAATAGAGTACGGCCTATGAGGAGAAATTATTTTGAGGAGCTATCAGAAGAAAATGTTCTACAGAGGTATAGACTGTCGAAACAACTGCTATGAAGGTTACTGCGGAAGTACAAGAGAGGTTAGAACATGCATCGTAAGGAATATGCCGATCTCGCCTTTGCTTCAAATATTAATAACTTTGCGATTTTATAATTCACTGAATTATGTGGATAATACATTGTCCACCTCCCGTCTTGAAACGTTCAAGTCACTCGTCCTTCTTCGCTCCTCATTTTAAATTTACGTAATACTGAGTTGGAACATGCATCAAAAGGAATATGTCGATCTCGCCTTTGCTTCAAATATTAATAACTTTGCGATTTTATAATTCACTGAATTGTGTGGATAATACACTGTCCACCTCCCGTCTTGAAACGTTCAAGTCACTCGTCACTTGTCCGCTCCTCGTTTTAAATGTAAGTAATACTGAGTTGGAACATGCATCAAAAGGAATATGTCGATCTCGCCTTTGCTTCAAGAATTAATAACTTTGCGATTTTATTATTCACTGAATTATGTGTATAATACACTGTCCACCTCCTGTCTTGAAACGTTCAAGTCACTAGTCCTTTTGCTCTTGGTTTTAAATTTATGTAATACTGAGTTAGAATACGCATCGAAAGGAATATGCCAATCTCGCCTTTGCCTCAAGTATTAATAACTTTGCTATTAAATTTTATAATTCAATGAATTATGTAGATAATACAATGTCTACCACCCGTCTTGAAACGTTCAAGTTACTCGTCACTTGTACTTCTTCGCAGCTCGTTTTAAATTGATGTTTCCAGTAATGACACGTGCATTGGAATTAAATTCGTTTCCAATTTTTTCCCCACGTGACATCTTTCTCTTTTACATTCACCGCATTCGTCCTCCTATTTTCCACGATATCCTTAGACTTCGTCACCAATTCAATAGATAGTTCTTTCTCCATCGATGAGAAATTCGTTTCACGGATTTTGTTTACGATTTTGTTTATCCGCCCTTTTCTTTTAGCTGTGTGCAGACTGCAGTGGAGACGAAAATGAAAACAAAAGCGCATCGCAGTACGTTCAGAGAATAATACGACTCATCCATAGCCTTCTATAGCTGTAATTTTTACAAGTTTCTTGGCATTAACACGTGTTTGTTAACATTTTCAGAAAACAGTTTGGTGAAATGCAAGAAATTTTTTCAGCTTTGTTAGCGCTTTTTTGTGGTTTACGTCCTCCAACGTTAAGTCATAGCGGACGATGAATGGAATGGGCGAAATGATGCTCAAAGGAGCCCGGGGTCCATAAAGCTTAGAGTTACCCGAAATTTGTCTTTCAGGATAAGGGAAAACCCCCGAAAAAAACCTTATCCAGGTAACTCAACCTGAATGAGATTCGAACTCGGGACCTCTTGAACGTGAGGCAGACATGCTACCACCACGCTACCGAGGCGGGCTTTTGTTAGCGCTGTTACGTTACATTTGTTAACGTCGATTTTAACGTCTGTTGGTGAAATCTGGCTTCAGGTTTCAGCGAGCTTTTACAGTAAATTGTTAGCTGGCATCTTGTGAACTTCAAAGACAAACGCGAACGATAGCTTTCAAGAAGGCGCTGATGAAACCACACGGCTTCTGAGCGCGCTCCGATGCGTTTTTGTCTTATCTCGCAGCTCTCTCTGTGTCAGTAACAGCAACTATCTACATTCATGGCCAATTAATTATCATGTGATGTACCTGATGGTTTGAGTTTAGAATTGCGATGTGAACCGAAAAATCTAAATACAGAGGAGCTAAATATGTCAACGCTGTAAAGGCATTAATTAAAAAAACTCGTTACCAACCAATGAGTATTATCGTAGATGAAAAATATGATCATTAAAGAGTAATGAGTAAATTTACTGCAATGCAGTTATTTCTTCCAGATAGAGTGAGCAACTGTGACAACGTTTTGCTACCATGAAGTGTTCGGTTGTTGAAGCTTAGGAAATCTTGTTGATAAATACAGAGTGGAAATAGCAACATTATCGACTACCATTAAATGAAAAGTAGAGTAGCATAAACCATAAAGTAAACAACCGTTCTAGCATAGAAAAAGAGGCATATTTCGGTTCGTAGTGTTCTAATATCTCGTATTTCCGATAAAACTATGCTCTAACCCCTTTAGATAGTCTATTGCATCTTTAAGGTGACAAGGTACTGCCATCTCCACAATGCTGTTTCCATGATTTTTGGGTGCAAATAACTAAGAAATTATTATTGATATATACATGAAAATTTTCAGGCATCGTCTTAAAACTTTTATCTTTAATAATATCTATTATTTGAAAATTTTGTACTGATAATTTGTTATAATTTTGCAGTTTTTATAATAAAAAAGCACTGATATTTCAGATTTTTTTAAACAGGTAGAAAAATACCTTCTTATTATTATTCTTATGAGTCTGCTTAATACACACAAAAATTCATATGTTTTGATTGATTAGTTCTTTTTGGAAAAGTGTACCAGAACCTGAAAAAATGTGAAACTGAGAAAAACAGCTTTAAAGTTTATATATTGATTATTGACTTCTCACATGAGTCAGAACATTGCTGCTGCATAGTGTTGACGCTCTGTATTCTCACTTGTTCTTTTCAAGTTGATCTTCATTTGTCTTGCCTTCTTGGCCAGTTCTTCAAATATTTTATCTGCTTTCAGGACTCGCAGCTCATCAATTTCTGTATATGACTACTATCATGATTAGCACATGTATTGTGTGAACTGGGCCTACTAACCTCAATATTACATGTGGTTTCATTGTCTATTGTATTTATACTTTCTACATTTACTTTTCTATGTTTTAGTAAAACCATCGCCTGTAAACTTTCGCTTTCCAACTGTTTTTGTCCTACCCATATCGTATATTCACCAATAACTAGTACAAAATATTATTCAGAACAAATAACTGTTCACCTACACAGCCAAAGACAAAAGAAAAAACTAGCATCATTGGAGTTACAGTGGTACCAGCAGAAAGCTTGAAATATCCCTTACAAAACAAGGCTTAGTTCAGAATTATCTGTTCAGTATTACAGAAGTTATGATCGATTTTCTGAAAGCTTACGAAAAGGGGCGTGGCAACAACTTAACACCCACTAATATAATTAGCTAATTAGGTATAAAATATTGCTCCAATAAACTTTTTAACTATATATTTATAATCTAAACGGATGACATTATAATAAAATGTAAAAATAGAAAAAAAAAAGGAAATTTTAACCCCTAGTGAAGTACCTTCTCACCTTAAAAATTCCTCACTTTGCAGGTTTTCAAATTTATTATGACACATGATTGCTTTTCTAGAAGAACGACATGTAAAATTCCAAATCTAAATTAAGGCCGCACCGTGGCCGTGTGGTTAAACCGCTTGACTCCCACCAAGGCAGCCCGAATTCGATCCCCTACGACCGCACGTGAGATTTGTGGAGGACAACACGGCATTGGGGCGGATTTTCTTCGGGTTCTCCGGTTTCCCCATCATCTCATTCCACCGAAACTCCATCTTCATCTCGTGTATCATCAGTGTAACCGCCTGCGGTGCGTATGTATTAGTAGCGGGCGTTAGATATTACACATTTCATTCAAATGTAAATTCCTATCAACACCTTAGTTTGGGGTAGTCATTTTCCCACTTTTAGCATATGTTAGATGTCTTACCACATGAATCGTAATGTTAACACTAAGTTTGAGATATTGCTAAAGCTAACATGAAATAAATTTGTGTTAACTTCAGGGTTAAGACAGTTTAGCACTGTGCTAAAATTTAGCACCGCTTTGTGTAAGGCAACTTCACAGTTTCTAAATTATGTTATTGTAGCTTATAATATATTAAATAAATACTAAATTCCTATCACATATATTTTAATAATAAACTCATACTTCTAGAAGCGAAACTATATAACAACCACATCTGCCAACCCCCCGAACAGCATTTTGGTTTACCTAGAACTAGAAAGATACGTCATGAGACCCTCCACGTGCTGTAGCTCACTATCTATTTCAGGAATGAGATGAAACAAACGACTAACAACTCGTAAAAACAAACAGCGGTTAACACCAGAATGCACTGTGTGCGTCTGTGTGCTCCTTTGAACGTGGTTTTGAGATTTACCGTATGGATCTGCAGACTTTATCTCGTTCAAATGTCCTAAAGTGGTGCTTGAGTCTCAGGTTCAGTAATTTGTCACGGTTATTTTACAAAAGGCAAAAATTAAAGCACGACATGTCACGTTTCCGCAGGAACAGAAGAAAATTTCATTCAATTTTACTATAATTATGGTTTCTCTGCTTCTTCAGAGATTTTTAAAATTTAGATATATAAAATTTATGTCTAAACAAAATTAGATTTCCTGTTTGAGTGAATACAAATCCTAAAAATATTTCTTTTAAGTTATATATGCACAACCTATGACAAAATAAATGAGCAACAGCCAGAGAAAGAGTTGGATTCGGGAAACGTCGGAGCATTCGCTTACGCTGCGTTCACAATACTTTGGTACAGACATCATCATTACGGAGGGGATTCCGTACATAGGCTACTATGCTGGGCCCATTGTTCCTATGCCCCCGAGTGGGGGCATCCCCGGGAGGGAGAATGAGGCAAAGGAAACAGAGGGCGGCCGACCAAGAAGCCACGATAGTACAGAGGGCAGGGTCCCTACAATTTACTTGGATAGAGACTTCCCCCGACAGGCCAGGACAACGAACACGCTTCCCTAAAGCGGGACGGCAACGAGCCCAGCAGCCGAACCCCAAGGGACCCAGGCAGGCGATCCCGAAATGGTCCCAGCAGAGGAGCGGAGGCCGGCAACCAACCTACCAGAGGAGGAAGTAGTTTACCTCAGAGCATATCATCCTGCCATGCACCGCCGAGACTCCCGCCGAAACTTCTACCCTGAAAGAGACCACCAGATGAGAGATGACATGAAATGATAATGGAGATGACATGGAGGGACAGCAAATTCCGGGGATGTAATTAACCTACCCAGCATTCGCCTAAAGACTCAGGAAAACCCCTGAAAAGCCCATGGATCAGGTAGATCGGCCACGGGAAACGAACCCAGACCTCCGAATGCGGGCCACAGACGAAACCGGCTCAGCCATCCCGCTCAGTATTTAATGTTATGCTGGCATGTTGGCCATAGTAGTTCAATGGTTAAGAGCAGCCAGGTGGAGATCGGGAGATCCATGATTCAAATCCCGGCTATGGCATTGAATTTTTCAGTCTGACTCTACCTATCAAAACGAAAGACTTGTTTCTTTTGATAAACTTTCTTTTTTCCTATAGGAAAACTTCTGATGTTTTCAAGGAAAAAATAAAGTTTTAGTTCATATTAGAATGAGGAATTAATTAATGGTTTTGTTATACTTACTAATCTTTGTTAGGATCAAAGTTTATTCACTTTTAATGGTCAACTTTTCAAACAAACTTCTGGCTTAGCAATGGGTAATCCACTTTCATCTTTCTTGCTGACATTTTTATTAGCTTTTCTAATATGGAAGTCACTAAAGCATTTCCTTTAATTTTCAAAACTTTCTTTAGATACGTAGATGGCATTTTTGCTATTCTTGCTGGTATGCTTTGAAACTTCTAAATTAACAAGATAAAGCTATAAAGCTATAAAATTCCTTTTCTCGATCTAAATGTAATAAAAGTGACAAACTATTTTGGTATTTAATGGTAATTACATAAAAACGTTTCAACCCTTTCTCGCACAAATTTGCGTTTTTAATAGTGTCGCGAACCCATTGTTGCGAATGGTGTCAGCGCACTCAAAGGGACAGATATGGCAACGCGGAGATAATAGCTTGCCGAAACAGATAAGGAGTCTGTTGATTGGAAGTTTCAATTTCTTGTTTGTTACAGAACATTAGAGAAATGTATAGAAATATGAGTAGAGGTATATAAGGAAGCCGCAGTTCGCCAAGGGGGAGTCGAGAACCGGAACTGATAATCGTGTGCCTGCAGCTATGTTTTGAAAGTGAATTCTTTGTCGTCGACGGCCTTGAAGATTGTATCTATGTATGTTACGTAATTCTGCTTCCTTAAGGGTTCCAAAATTGCTCAAACAACGTAACAAAATATCCCTTATGAAAACAGTTAAAATATTATACAAACACATTTTCACAATCAATTACGACAAATATCTGGAAAAACTTAACAGGAAGGGTCTCCAAATTAAACTAAAAATAATTCCATATCTGCCTTCAAAGTCAGGTTCAGATTAATAAAAGGCCATGTTAGTCTGATTGCACATTTGTTAAATATTGATTTATATATGGTAAAGGCGACTTAAAAATCATTCTCATCTAATGTATGAGAAATTGTAAAAAATCAAAATCTAGTCTCCAAATACCGGGAAACAAGAGCAAGAATTACACACATACACACATTCGAGTATATAGATTTCAGTTGTATCTAGTTTAGGTGGCTTTAAGTGCTACAGACGCCCTAAAATGCTGGGAAATAAATCAGCTGAGCTTTCAGAGAAAGCGTGATTATTTTCAGAAGGTAAAGCTGCTGGGGTCAAGACCTGCTGAGCCAGTTACGTCCCAGAGGACTCACTAGGGAGGGGTCGCGAGGTCAGCGCAATGTCACCTCTGGGGTAGACCCGACCTGATTCGTTCGGGGAAAAAAAAAAAATCCCTCAGGACGTACAGAAATCAGCATTCAATCTCGCTATTAGACCCTTGGGTAACTCCAATATTAATACATGGACTGTATCATTTTAGCTTCTGGATTTTTACTTTCTCTACTGCGTACTTACGCTAGAGGACTTATTATATGCCAACCAAAAATTCAATACGGAGATTTTCATGAAAATTCATTATCTGGGACTTCCTGAATAAAACAGGAAGGTATTTAAAAAAAGTCTCTCTGTGTGTGGGCGTGCGTCTGTTTGCCTTCAACATAACCTAAAAACCGAAAGTTGATTAAATGCCAATGTGGTATTACAATAAACAATAATGTTCCAAAAGAATAATTGTTACAAACTTCAGTTATGTGCTCGAAAAATTAGAAATCCTTCAGGAATAGCTTCACGATCCATCAATTGCATCATCAGCTATTTTACTGTTTGTTTTTCTATTACCACTGCTAGGTGATGCATTATACGTCATCACCCTGCCATCTACTGGAATGAAAACAAATTATCTATTAAATAGATTGGAGGTATTTCAAAATTCATCACACCATTTCGATTTTTCAAGATACATATTGTCTCCCAAACCACCGCTTTTACTACATACGGCACCACAGGCGATGGCACTGATGATACATGAGATGAAGATGGAGCACCGGTGGAATGAGATGGCGGGGGAAACCGGAGATCCCGGAGAAAACCCGCCCCAACGCCGTGTTGTCCACCACAAATCTCACTTTGCGGAAGCCTGGGATCGAACCCGGGTCGCCTTGGTGAGAGTCAAGCGGTCTAACCACTTAGCCACGGCGCGGCCGACATTGCCGGGATTTGAACTATGGATATCCCGATCTCTGTCCGGTTGCTTTTAACCATTGAGCCACTATGGCCAACATGTCAGCATAGCATTAAATACGGAGTGGGACGGCTCAGACGATTTTGTCTGTGGCCAGCATTCGGGAGGCCCAGGTTCGATTCCCGTGGCCGACCTACCTGACCCATGGGATTTTTGGGGGTTTTCCGCGGTCGCTAGGCGAATGCTGGCTAGGTTAATTACCTCCCCCGAATTTCCTTTACCTCCATTTCATCTCCATTATCATTTCATGTCATCTCTTATCTGGTGGTCTCTTTCAGAAGAGAGAAGTAGAAGTGTCGGCGGGAGTCTCGGCGGTGCATATTAATATGATATGCTCTAAGGTAAACTACTTCCTCCTCCGGTAGGTCGGTTGTCGGTTGCCGGTCTCCACTCCTCTGCTGGGAGCATTTCGGGACAGCCAGCCAGGAACCTTTGGGGCTCAGATCGTTTGTCTTGGTACCATTAGAGCTCTGTTACTGGGCTCGTTGCCTCCCGCTGTAGGGGAGAGAGTTCGTTGTCCTGGCCTGTCGGGGTAAGGCTTTATGCAAGTAAACTGTAGGGACCCTGCCCTCTGAACTGTCGTGGCTCCTTGGGTCGGACACCCTCTGTCTCTTTCGGCTCATCCTTCCTCCCGGGGGTGCCCCCACTTGGGGGCATAGGAACAATGGGCCCACCATGGTGGCCTACGTACCGAATCCCCTCCGAAATGAAATCCTAATCCTAATAACATTAAATTCTTCAAGGGACCCGTATACCTAGTGGTATATCGGAAAATATACGAACCCGGACCACCCGAATTCGGGCAATAGACGAAACCGCCTCAGCCATCTTGCTCGGTAAAATCCAAGTTAGTTTATTGTTCTCAATATTACTGTTTCATGCATTACATTGTCATAACACGTCATTGCTAAACTTTTATAACATTTTGAAAATATCTTATAGTCGATTTCTTCCAGAAGGACAGTGCTCAAAACCAACATTACCTCCACACACGAAGACTTGAGAACAGGCACGAAGATTGCACTACAAGACAAAACGAATTCAAAGACCGTCTCTATAATGCCGCACCTTCTTCCTCGGAGCAGCCCTCTTTTTTGCTTCCCTATAATTAGCTTGTTTATCATACAATGCTCATAAATCTGTGTAATTATAATTGGGAGTGATTTGTGAACCACACTGTCAATAGACTTGTAACTTTTCCAGGCTCCCCAGCTTACTCCAGTGTGGGCCGCACCTTTTGTTACATTAAATATCTCCCTTTCCTGTTGACCCATATTTTCCAGACCTTTCTGAATGCAGGTCCTCATCACCACAGTTAACCTCTTGAATTAAGGCTCATACAAAAGACGGTTCATTGTAATGTTGCCTTCCTAATTGAGAGAAAAGTTTTTAGTGAAGTCGCAGTAAATGTTATACTACGAAAGCTGTTTAATAAAGAATGATCATAATCTTTTACGGGCATATTTTTTGCAATAAAATTCAATCTTATTATATTCTGTTAGATTAATGTGAAACAAACACACCGTAGTAGTTTCATTGTTGGTACTCCTGACTCCCGCCTGTGAGAAACACGCAAGTTCACACATGCTCAGTATCGCCTACCACTGCAATGGAGGTAACACGCGAGGAACAATATGCGGCTTTGAAATTCTGCTTTCGTCTCAACAAATCTTCAGTTGAGGCCTGTACAATGTTACAGGAGGCCTACGGAGAGTCTGTTCTTCCCTGCAGCACAGCTCTAAGGTGGTTTAAAATGTTTAAAAAGGGGAGACAATCAATTTCAAAGGAAGGTGGACCTGGTGCTCCAGTTACTGCTCTTATGGAAAAAAAAAACAACAACACTGCTGCTGCAATTGTGAGACAGGATCGACGAATTACCTTACGATCACTTTCTGAAATACTGAACATTTCATTGGGTGCCACCCACACGTTGGTGACAGAAACATTACACATGAGACGTGTTTGTGCGTGATGGGTTCAAATACTGTTGATTCCCGAAAAAAGGGACATTCGCATGTAGGTCTGCATGCAGTTAAAGGTGATGTTAGCGGAAGATTCGGAGTTTTTCCAAACGTAATCACTGCTGATGAAACTTGGCTACATCATTTTGATCCTGAGAGCAAACAGCAAAGCTCAGTGTGGAAATCTCCTTCATCATCAACCTCCAAAAAAAGCAAAAGTGGTTGTTTCTGCTGGGAAAGTTATGGTTATCTCATTCTTTGATATTGATGGAATGGTTTATCAGCTTGTTGTACCTGCACACACATCAGTAACCGGACAATACTACAGCGATGTCCTGAAAACTTTGCAAGTCCATATCAGGCACAAAAACCACATTTCCGTGAAGCAGGCTGGATGCTGCACCACGATAATGCGCGGCTGCATGCTGCCAATGTTGTTGCTGCAGAATATCTTGCAAAAATCAAAGTGAAGTACATCCCTAACCCTCCATATAGTCCGCATTTAGCCCAATGAGACTCTCTATTCTCTAACTTGAAGAAACGCCTTCGTGGGAGGCATTATCCATCATCATAAGCAGTGGTGAAGGCTGCGGAGGAGATTTTGAAGGATCTCTCAAAAATGGTTTCCAGCATGTCTTTGAAGACTGGCAGAAACTCTGGGACAAGTGCATCGCATTCAGGGGAGACTATTTTGAGAAGGGCCATCAAAATTATGAGGATGGGTAAAGGTACGTTGTCAAAAAATATTGTGATAATTCTTTATTGAACAGCCCTCGTATTTACAAAACATGAATGGTGTTTTACTCTCAGGCCCAGAACTTTGGAAAGCACCTTCATACTGTTTTCAGAGGCTATCCCAAGAATTCACAGTTACACAAATAGGACGGACAATACACAACAATGGAAGTTATTAGAATTCAATTCTAAAGCGTCTAAATTAACGACAGCGCCACTTCCTAGTAGTGCAAATAGCGTTCCTTTTATACGTCTGGAAATACCAGTGGGTATTCCATGGAAGGCGTAGGTAACAATGCCACATTCCGGCCCCGCCTAGGTATTTTATGTTCATTATCTCCTTATTATAATTATTTGCACAACGAGGCAGCACCTGCAGCAATAATAGTGTTCATGTCGCGGCATTAATGCTTCAAGACCAAATGGAAGTTTATCTGCAGCAAATAATGTTGCCAAGCTATTTCCTTCTTACTTTAGTCTGCTGTTTTAGTTTTGTTATACAAGGGCGTCATGACAGTTTTCAGGACGTCATGTTTCTGAAAATAAAATAAAGGAATGTTTTTCGTATTTAACATGAAACACAAATGCCTGCTTCGCGATGCTGCTCCAATTTGAAGCTGTAATGTCGCTTCATGACGTATTGAGAATGCTAAACACAAATATCAAATTCAGTAAATAAAATGGAAGAGTATAAAATTGATAAAAATATTAAGTTTAAAAGCGGTGTGATAAAATGAAACATAAGAAAGAAATAATTCATAGGAGACAAAAAATTGACATCCGTAACAAATAACATGAGAGTTAAAGAAGAATTAAACACATGCAGAAGAAGTAGTAAAACAAATGAAAGAGATAAAATATAATTTTCATTATATTAAGAACTAATCAACGAATGACTCTTTAATACACTTTTGTAGCAGTTGTTTTGGTTTAGGCTCAGAGCATTATAAAATGAATAAATATGAAGTTTAAGAATCAATATGGACAGGTTAGAATAAGCAAGAAAATAAATTGTTAAAATTCAATCCGTCATGAGATGACGCAGCATGTAAATGAAAGGATGTGAATGTTTTATAATTGGTAATTTTAAAAATGAGACTATCTAATGTGTAACGTGGACCAGTAAAAATTAAGTTTGATTTGTAGTGATGGCAACGAGGGTAGGAAAAATCAATAATTTTGGTAAAACAGCGAGGAAAGAGTCTTTTGATTGCGTAACGTCGAGCAGAACATGACGTGTTTTGGATTGTGAAATATCCAAGTGAAAGGACTATAACATGTAAAGTGTTGTATGAAAAATGACAAAGTATCACAACTAAATTACAAGTTTGTATGTCTATAAATTAAACAACATTTACTAATTACTGAATTTATTTGACCAAATGATTGCTTCGTTTTTTTTTTTTTTTTTAATTTACGTCCTCCAACGTTAAGTGACATCGTGCGATGAATGGAATGGGTGATATGATGTTCAAATTAGCCCGCAGTCCACATTCGTCTTTTAGGATAAGGGAAAACCCTGGAAAACCCTTATCCAGGTAACTACGCTGACCCAGATTCGAACTCGGAACCTCTTGAACGTGAGGCAGACACGCTACAAAAAAGTAATAGTTATTAGCGCAGGGAGCGGGATAAAGTAAACAAAATTCACTCGTTGCTCCGGTAACGGTTGGTAAAAACTAAATAAATAAGTGATTGATAACTACAAATGTTCTATAACTTTTTAACAGCAACATCACACATTTTTATGCTGTAACTACAGTCTGATTTCCATATAAGTTAATATCCCCAAAATAGATTACAAGCCGTAACATTGTCAGTATTTATATCATTGCAAATAGGACCCTCGTTTCCATATTCATAGGCTCAACTGCTTCTTTGGTTCATTTAATATATCATTTGGAACCGATATATTAACGTTCTCAACGACCAACGTGAACTTAATCAATCTGACTAGTTTACGGAAACTAGCAACAATAAAAACAAAATTAGTATTCATACATAGCCTACCATAATTATAAGTACACCGCAATTAAATTACATATTCCTTATTTGATTTATCAATATATGTTTTAAAGTCATTATTTATTAATTGGATAAAATATTGTATTGTACAAGTGGACATGCCTCTATTATCCACTTGCAAAATTGCTCTACTCATGGATAAACTCTCTGTTTATCCACTTGTACAATAAATTACTATTATGGTACTAGTGAATCAAGACTTTTGTCCACGAGTGGAAGGTTTGTAATTTCCGCGACAGTATAAATTTTGTACCATACAATCTTTTATCCAACACTTACCCTAATCATTAAAAATCCTTACTACTTTTTAAATTAAATTATAATAAAATAAGAGAAGTATATGTGATTTTATTTTCATGCTTGTGTGTATGTGTGTGTGTGTGTGTGTGTGTGTGTGTGTGTGTGTGTGTGTGTGTGTGTGTGTGTGTGTGTGTGTGTGTGTGTGTGTGTGTGAATTATAACGGTTGTTTAAGTTTGAACCCCAGAAAATATAAAATTATTTCGAAATTTGTTAGGAAATTTGGGGATTTGATTAAAATAATATAAATTATATTGAAAAAGGAAAGATGAAAACATTAAGGAAATTTAGTGGGTCATGTAATGACGTAATATGTGAAATTGACCAGTCATGAACATTTTATATATTGGTAGTGATGGTAACGGAAGTAAAAATCAATAATCTTGCTGAAGTAGATTGGGGAGAAATCATCTTTCGATCAACGTACTCAGGAGTGAGCAGACGTGTTTTTTTCTTTAATCCATCAATATAATTTTTTAAAGAATTAAGTTATATTTGAGATTAGTAGTGGTTAAAGGATTCATATTGCATTGTGAAGTATCATTTTATTAAAAGTGGTGGGAAATTAATTTAGATTACATTTGGAAACATCGAAGTTGTGGAAAATAAACTTAAATTATATATTACGAAATTAAACTTATTCAAATTTTATTTCTTTCACTCGTAACCACCCTTGAAAAGAAGAGATTTTATGAGTCATGTTTAAGCAGATACAATAGAAGAATTAACAACTAGTTGTGGAATAGTCGACGATATCCTGGACGGCTGATAGAAAGACGACGATCGAACAGCAAAGGAGGTGAGAGACCATTTCGTCATGCTACATATGGCTTCCCAACTTTGGAAACATCTCTACAACGAAGAAATCCCGTTCCAGAGTTTAATGTTTCAAAAACAAAACCCAAAGTAAACAAACCCAAAGTGTTATGAATAGAAAACAAGTGAAACTCACTTGCGATGGCCAATTGTTCCGAAGAATAACCAGGATATACATACATATAATTACGTAATATGAGTAAGAAGGCAATTATTAATTTTACAGTTTATTTATGAGGCTTTTGAGATAAATTCGTAACCCTGTGTGATTGTCACTGACAAATCGCAATGAAAAGTAATATTCCAGAAATTATTGGTTTTACCTTTAGAAGGGTAACTTTGAACTAAAATCACTTACGAATTTACTTAAATTCTTTATTTCCGTTCATCGGTTCTTTTTGTAACCATTAAAAACTAATTTTACAATATTTTCTACAATTTCAACAGCCTTTAGATATCTCGGCCAGGCTTTAGACCTGCACGCCCTTGTACATTCTTTCTGTCGCTGCATCTACATGGACAGCCTCTTTCAATGCTGCCATAAATTGAAGCGTTTAAGAAGCTGCTGCTGGACCTTATATCCATCACTAAGCCACTTAATTTTTGTCTGAATGCAACACGAACAGCGAGCGGGAGGGGCACCCACCCACTCCTACACTCGCAGGGATTCAAGAGTGGACCAAGCGACCTTTACACGCACTCTGAGCTTTTGTTAAAGGCCTGCTTTGCTGCTTGCGCATTACTGAAGTTACCATCAAATCATAATCGGCGACCTTCAGCTGCGATGTAAAAGCTCCATTACCTACTCCAGGGTCTATAGATCTTAGAGTTGCCTGAGATTCTCATTTAAGGGAAAGGAAAACCCCTGGAAGGAACCTTATCCGGATAATTACCCTGACCAAGATTCCAACACAGAACCTACTAAACGTGAAAGACGCTACCACCATGCTACAGAAGCGGGCTTTGTCATTGTTGTTTATACAACACAATTCCACGTTTGGGTGGCTTAGTTTGGTTTGGCGCTGACAATCACAAGGTCGAGATTTCAAAACAGGCCCAGACTTATGGAACAAAAAAACATGGTGCGACAGCCCTTAGAGGGCCAAGGCCTACCAACCCGACTGCCGGCCTCACGCCCACTTACGCAAGACAGAGGTGGGCGATCATCCAACCGATACGGGGAGGAGATGTGGTCAGCATCTCGGTACCCCAGCCGGAATGTTGGTTTTCGTGACCAGAACCGCTTACCTAGCGAAAGCTCCTCACTTTCCTCACGACGTTGAGTGGGCACCTACTCCCGGGACTTAAAATCCTCACCCCATGGGTGGGATCGAACCCGGGCCGCTTTCCGTGGTCAGGGATCAAGGTATGTTGCCTTAGTCAGCTACTCCACGGTACAGGACCCAGAGTTACGTAAACACTATCACAATTCCACATAGACGACTTCGTGGAACACGGTAGCGTCTACCAACTAAACTCATTTTAAATCGACTGGTTTGTAAAGGTGCAAATTAAGTTTTATGACTCTATGATCCAGTTCAGGGGGGGGGGCACTTAGCACCTCGATCTATAGAAGGTCCTTCATATGTATGCCCTTGACGGGATGCTCTCCAAAAGGGAGGGGTGAGCAAGAGGGTATTAACGGTAGCCGAGACATAAAAACAAACAACAGAACAGCTACAGATTGAAATATTTCGGTGGCTACTGGTACAAACTGTGGGATTAAATATCCCCTGGGGAATCCGGAAGGTGGAGAGTTTCCCCAGTCAGGACAACGAGGATTTACAGAGAGCAAATTGTGGAAACTGTGGAAGCCGCCGACGTTTAAAACCCACAGCCAATTCATGGGTCAGGAATGTCGAACATGGGAAATAAACCCTCGACCTCCCCAATTTGGTTCACAGACGCTAGCATCTGAGCAGTGCCGCTCGATGAATGTCGCCAACCTAACAACTGTAATTAACACCAACTTCGGCCAATTCTTTACCGTGGGCAATACTACAGTTGCTGGTATTGATGGCAACTGAGCAAATGGAATGCCACAAAATAACGTTGGCTTTTGGTAGCCGAGGAATCACCACAGCTGCCGTCCAAAAATCAGATCGACTTGAGGAACGCGGTCTAGCGGAAGGGTTTTGTGCCGTGGGTCGTTATCGCTGAACGCTAGGCACGCTCGGGGTTGCGTGAGCACGCAGAGGGGCGTGATCCCTCACTCACCTGCAGGATTACCTCCAGGTGTCAACTCTAGCTGAGTCATTCACATTTCTCTTCCTCAGCGTGTTGCAATCTTAATGGGACCAACTTCAAGGGATAGTATAAAATGTAAACAGTACCTCAGGCAGTATAAAAATGGGGAGCTTTTCTGTCTAATAGGATATGCTACCTGCGGTCCCGAGATTTGCTGAGAATGTCATCAATATAATAGGGATCGCAGGTTATCATATTCATTCCCAGGAAATAACCAAAGAAAACCTATTAAAAAAGCAGCATGAGGTAGTCATATTTCAGGTTTGCTGTGGTGTATCTGTTAAAATAAACAAACCTTAATCTGCCAGTCTTCAACAAATTGTCCTTACAAATATTAATTCCTAAATTAGCTTCATGTTAATGAGATACATATTTGTATAAATTGTTATGTTACATATTTCCACTCGCATTTTTAAAGAACCCCTCGCCAAAAGATGGCTTTGGTATCCCATTAAGAAAATTGAGAAAATTGAGAAAATCATATATTTTTTGGAACATTCAAACTTATAACTAGGGTGCAGATTTTGCCCTATTTGCCTATTTTATTCCTTTATTCAGAAACGCAGGCTTTTAAATCATAAGCACGTTTCCTACAATTATTAACCTAATTTCTTAGTTTTATAGTGCCTATAAATGCCTATTTCATACGTTTGTGCCTATTCTGCTTATTAGTGCCTAAAACTGCCTTTTTAGCCATTTTCTTCTGCTTGTAATTTGTGACAACAGCTCTTGCATTTGTTGGTTTCAACGTGAAGTTTTCGGGGAAGAGAAATTTCTTACTGCTGCACAATGGATATACAAAAAGGGGTTTATTAAGGAGACACATCTGTACAAATTGGCCCAAAACTTACCACAGTACCAAATTTAGTTTTGTTTGTCTTAAAATTAATATAGACCCTGCACCTACATCGTAGCTGCTATTACGTAATTTTAACTTCAGATTTCTCAGATTCCATATTTTATACATTTCCCTAACTTCAAAATGTCCCACAGGATGCAGTTTTCTATAAATCTGTATGAAATTCTAAACACGCCTATAAGGGCAACTGTATATTAAGTGTACCCATTTACAATTGTTGTGTTTTTGTTATTTGTATTGAAAAGGATTATAATGCTTACTTCTTACTGAAAACGCTTAGGAAAATAAAAATTGTTAAATAGGTATGATCATTTTTTTTTCCTCCGTTGATATGGCGAAGACAAATACTTCACATAGAAATAGTACCTACTTATAATCAACTGGTGTGTGACTGTACGGAAAAATCCAAAAGCAGACAAAAATTGCAGGATTTTTTAAAAACATGTGAAGTGCACGGTGTATACACTAATTTTATTTATGTAATTAATACGCATTTTCATACCAAATGAGAAAATCAGTTACACATTTTCTCATTTACACTTTATTTTAGTAGTCTCCCCTGAAAAACATATGAGGTTTCCCTGTATATGTTGTATTGTTTTACCTTTCTCGTGGTCATGATATTCATTTGTCTTGCGTAGCATCAGTGTTGACAACATTACTTTTAGAAAACCACAACATTCTACATAAGGAAGGCAGTGGGAATGATAAAACGATGAAAATACAATTATTACAGTTTCAAAGAAACAGCTTTTCCCTGGGCGGAGGAAGTGGAAATTGAATTATTCATTACATTATTTGCGATAGGCCATTGTTTGGTTTTGAGATAGTTGAAATAGTTTCTCTCTCTCTCTAACTCTCTGCTTGAAAAATTTCATCAGGTTCAGTAAAGTTCATATTGACTTTCAAATGATCTGCCATTTTATACAAGTATTATTTAACTCATGGCCTTCTTGAATGAGGCAATTGTCACAACAAACCAAAGTTGGCGTTATGGACGTGTTGAAACTTTTCGAGCACTGAGCAGTAGAATTTTCTACTTTTAACATAGACGTGAACTACCCTAAGACCCAGTTTTTCTATCAACTGTCTAAAAATATATTTTATTCTATGGTTTAATAAGTTCTATTATGTTTTAAACGGTAACACGTATTTCTGTCTCTTACGATTTACTAGTTATTTAAAAGTAGAGACCATTTATTGAAAATTTAAGTTATCCACTCCAATTTTCATGAAAATATGTTAAACTTGTGATAATTTAATCGACATTGTTACGGCCATTTTTGAGGAAATCAAAATGTTTATTTGTTTTTCATGTAAGGGTTAGTTTAGACGAATTTTCCTAATGATTTTTAAGTAGTATTCTTGAAAGACGTATTCTGAACATAAATACTAATTTTATATTTTAAGTATTCCTTTTACTTATGCTATTCATAGACCTTCAGACGCCCGCACACTTGTGGACACTCTCTAAAGAAGATATTTTGATTTTGGGTATCTACAAACGTGTATTTCAAGTGAAATACAATACTTCTTCTACACAGTGTGTATAGCATAGAAAGTAAAAGCTGTACAACTATACTATATAAATGACTTAACCTCTGAAGTCTTCTTTCTGTATCAACTGCTGAAAAATGGCGAAGGCTGCGTAGGCTATGGTACCCAATATCTTATTGCCATTTTTTATAGTAGTGAAACTTTGGGTTGAGGTGTTGTAGTATTCAGTTCCATGAATTAGTTGAGCCAGACTGAAAAATTTAATGCCATAGCCGGGATTTGAACCACGGATATCCCGCTCTCCTTGCGGTTGCTCTAACCCACTTAGCTACTATGGCCAACATACCGACATGACATTAAATCCTCCAACTGACTCATCGGACTATGGCATTGAATTTTTCAGTCTGGTTCAACTCATTCAAGCCTTAGCCCACACACGGCTAGTGTGAAAGAAATGATTATTTCCATATATTCAGTTCCATATTTATATGAAATCATAAAAGCATTCCAAGCACTTTAGAATTTAGGGAGTCAGAATCAATATCGTGTTTCAAATATAAATAAGGACCTTGAAATTTGGTGACGTAATGTAGCAACTTTGCTGGTGTAGTGGTGAAGGATGTGGAAGTTAAGCCGATAAAAGACAATGGTTTTTTTTTTTTTTTGTTTGTAATTTACGTCCTTCAACTTTTAAGTCATATCGGACGATGAATGAAATGGGTGAAATGATGCTCAAATGCACCCAGGGTCCATGGAGCTTAGAGTTACTCGATATTAGTCTTTTAGTTTAAGGGAAAACCCCGGAAAACCTTATCCAGGTAATTCATCCTGACTGAGACTCGAACTCGGGACTTCTGGAACGTGTGGTAGACACACTACCATCTACGCTATGGAGGCGGGCAGGATGTTTTTATAAAAGTTGTGCTCTTTTCATGTTTTAGAGTCTCACAGATATGCTTTATTATGATCAATTATTGGCAGTTCATAGCGTCTAAAGACCAAGTTAACATTTTAGTGATTCACGACAACTTACCCTTTTCATTGTTAATTCATAAACAGTAAAGTTATTGATACTTCTGCAGATTTCTTAGGAAGATCATTAGATCTGATTGTTCCATATTTTTCGTCTGTGTTTCATTTTCGAGTTGATTAAACAAATGCCTTATATGTGCTTGCTGTACCCTGTCAAAGATTATGGAGCCATAATGGTGACAGTAGAAGGTTTTCTCGACTGAGGTAACTATGGTAAACAAGTGCGTGCGGCAGTGGAATATTCAAAAGGCGATTAACGCCTGTTAGTAAGGCTGTCTGGGTGCATTTACACGCTGATAAATATCGGGTAGTGGACTAACGAAACCCGTCACAATTGATTCGGTAGGCCACTCCACAGGAAGCTTCCAGAAGCACCAATTTGGGACGGCCTTCCTTTTACGGCATCACATTAGACAAATCGGTCGTTCCTTCAGGTTCTCAAATACAGACAAATAAACAGAATACAGCTGTAGCAACGGCATCTGGCAGATCCTCCGTCAGATTGACCGAAAACTTGAAAAACAGGATTGCTCTTTGTGTACATGCACCTAGCCTTTCTTGGAATCAGATTCTGTTTTACAACGAACTTTATTCCGCCTTTACCGCCAGTTAGTTTAAATGGATGACGTCATTATTAGTTTGGTGAGTATCCACTTGAGGTTCTGATTGAACCTCTGACTGCAAATGTTTCTAATTTCGCAAACAAGTGGATGTATTGCAGAACTCCTTCACTAGGGCATTTTTACATCATGGAATCATAAGATGTGCACTTTTGAACTGGAACGCCACGGAAGGAAGTCTATTGGCCATACTGTGAATGACTTTCCCAGTTCTTGCTCAGCATTAGATCAAACACCAAAACAAAACGTGATATAAATGATTAAAAGATTACACGTACTTATTTATGGTATTACTGAGTAAAGATTTATTTTACCACGAATGAAACGTTTGCTGATTTCTCCGAGTATATAAATAAGTCTTGTAATGAAATGTTTTATCTAACCCTTATACTAATCATTAATTAAACAATGATAAAATAGGAAATTTATTCGTAAAGTTATTTTCTGAATTAAATGGCTAATTATGCCAAGGCCGTGTCACAAACGTCGTTGGCTTGTACCAATTGATATTGGCTAGTCGTTTCTCATTGTTGGTGTAGTTCGAATAACTATTGACGGCAGTTGATTCACTGACTGATTCATATTAATTAACAAAAATAATTATTAATAGAACTTCATTGAAAGAAAGCAAGTTATACACACCAGACAAAATTTTGGAGGAAGAAAGTAAGTCCGTCTTTTTTGTTTTGATTGTATTACTAATAGATAGGGGAAGTGATATTTAGCATATTTAAATCAGAAATTTATCATTTTGATTATTACAATTAGCATTTATACATTTGCAAATACGCATTTTATAGCATGTTGAAAGTTTGAGTTAATTTTGTTAAATGATTAATATTAATATTATTTATATGAAATTTAAAACACATTTATGGAGCGTTATTAATAGCGATGAGTTAAAATTGCATAAAATGTCAATTTATTTCACATTAATATAGGTTAAAGCAATACACAGAAATATAGAACAATCTGATATAGACTAAAGCATACTGCATAGCACAAAAAAGATAAATCCATACTGATGTAAAACTAACACAATAAAAAGAAAATGCACTAAATTAGCCTAGTTTATGATTCAGTAATGCTGCTAAATGAAAGCAGTGAACATATTTCAACATTCTGTTCTGTCATTTCAGTCCTCTTGTCACTCGCAATCAAATTGTATTTACTGAAATATCTTTCAGCTTCTACGCTGTTGGTAGGATCCCAAATACATTACAAACTCTGGGTATTTGACCTTAACAGCCAACAGCATTTGCTGGCAGTCTATATCTTTATTATTCTGCATTACTTGTATCAGTTGTGAATGAAAATATTCAAATCCCTCAGCAAAACTATACATTTTAACATCACGAAAAAATGGGATCTTACTTTTACTTTCACTTAAAATCGTATAATTTATTGAAGTTACTCTGCCAACAGTGACAGGATTAAAAAGCTTACCAACGTCTTGGAGAAAGACATATGTCACATTTTTCACCTCTGCCCGCTGTTTAATATTTTCGCTCTCACCATCTTCGCACTTACTGACGTGAGCTATGCATAGAATGAATGAAAGCTGCGCGTAAAACCGAACAGAACAATGAAAATCGGAACTTTGGTAACTGAGAACTCCAACTGGAACTAACATGTTTTTATCACTTTCTTAAAACTAGGATTTCTATTGGTTTTCAGAGACAAGGATAGAGAATTTCCATTAACTGGGTTGTGAAGATAGGTTTTGAGATTCATGAGGTGTGGTAAGAGGGGTTTATTTTGTAAAACAACTGAACTCGCTTTAGGTACCAAACATTACCTAATATGAACAATAAGCTAATTTAGCGGGAAGGGTTGCTTTGCATATTCCATAAGAGTGGTTACTTATTCGTTAAAATTTCCAGAACAAAGAGCATTGGAGAAAAATAATTACTTTGGAAAATCTTCGATTTCGCATTTATACCGCATTTTGAGTCAATTTCGCACTTTATCGCGCTATATCGCATTTGTGAAAGATCACCATCCCTACTAATAGGTCTGGAAGTTATTAATGGGTGTCATGACGCTGAAAGAAATGCTTAAACATGTTTACTACAATAGCCTGTACACAACCTTTTAGAGACTAAGTACTCTTATCTTTCTGTACATTACTCTGAGGAACAGAGCACTTCGGCATATATACTATTAGGTTATCTCACAAGTAAAGTTGGCTTTTTTTTTAATTTTGGTGTTTTGGAAAATTTATTGGGTTTCTTTGTTTAGGCAATGCTATTTACAGGATGCCATGCCTAGTGCTGCGTACATTGTGAGCATGTTCAAGTCTTCCTTTGTTAATAAACAATCACAAAATGGAGATAAAGTTTGAAATTAGAGTCCTTTTTAAAAATTACAGTAAACAAGATTATAAAGTCACTGTCACATCTCGAAGAATATGTGAAGTGGAAGGAGAAGGAGTCGTTAGTGAGCGTGTGGCACAAGTATGTTTCCAACGTTTCAACAATGGAGACGAAAACACTAAAGATTTACCACGTTCTGGAAGACATAAATTATGGAATATTCAGGATACACGCCACGTTTTGAGAGAAAATCAGCATAAGCTTTCTGAATAACTTGGTGTATCAAAAGATACCATATACCGCCACAATAACATACTTGGAAAATATATAGAAGCTGTACATCTGTACCTCATGAACTGACACCTCAACAGGATGACCGTAGAGTGGATATCTGTCGTCAGCTTATCCGTAATCCATGGATGATAGATTTTTCAGGAGAATTGTTACTTGTGATGAAAAATGGGCGTATTATCGAAACCCTGATGCCTCGAAAAAGTGGCGTCATCCCCGCCAACCTGCCAAACTCATTGTTAAAAAAATAAATTCGGTCCCACAGTAATTATTCTCGATAACTCGAACGAGTTAATGAAATTTTGAGACGAAGATACCCAGATAGCCAGCCTCCGTAGCGAAGATGGAAAGTTTCTGCCTCACGTTCAAGAGATTTCGAGTTCAAATCTCGGTCAGGGTGAGTTACCTGGATAAGGCTTTTTCCAGGGTTTTCCCTTATCCTAAAAGCATCATTTCAAGCAATTTGAGCAATTTGAGCATCATTTCACCCACTTCGTTCATCGTCCGATATGACTTAACATTGGAGGATGTGTTCTATTTTTGTAGGAGCACTGTCACCATATGCTTGCAGTTGTCATCTCTTTTGTTCCCTAAAAATCCATTAACAACACCCTTGAAGGCTTCCCAAGCTTCATTTTCTTTCCCCTCCAAAATTTGGTCAAATGCCGGATCCTTTACGAGTTCTCTTATTTGTGGTCCGACAAAAATGCCTTCCTTAAATTTTGCATCACTTAATTTCCAAATTTTCTCTGTGATTGTGTTTTGTTATTTCACAGGTGTGCCAACTCCCAAAAAAGTTCCCCGAAATTTAAAATCTTCACTCTAAAAATCACATGCCACTTCATCTTCAAAACAAGAGCTAATCTATAATTTTTATGGTGATTTTTGAATTCAGCAGATGGAAATACATGTACATTCACTATTTTTAAGCCCTAAACATTTTCATTGTTGCTCAGTGTTATTAAAACAATTAAATGGTCCGACAGATATAATGGTTTGGGAAAAGATATTTACTTTAAAAAATAAATATCGTGTAATGAGTTTTGAAATACCAGCAGTTGATTCTGTTTTTAGGTTTGTTTTGTTTTCAGATTTTGGTAATACTGAAAAAAACATAATAACATGGTAACCAGACGAAGTGTTTTCATGGACTGACAATACAAGCAATTTGTTTGTGAAATCTATCTCAATTAAAATGAAATATTATCATTTTGTTAAGATAAGTAAAGTTTTTGTTACAAATAGTTATATTTGTGTAATATTCATTTCTTCACTGTAGCTAGCTTCATTTTCTACGTAATCCATACACGCTTTAAGGCCGAATAGACTACGGGTATCAAATTTTTGGATGGAATACAGTATTTCCACTATTACTGCAAGTACGTCGTAGAGATGATATATGCATAGGTTAGGCCAGTTCCCCAATGAGAGGCTTCGGCCGCACCACGTGCACACGACTCAGAGCTGTGGGAGTAAAAAACAAGCAAGAAAATGTCATTACAATACGACTCCATGTCCGTGGGAGAGATAAGGATCACTCCCACACCGAGGAACGACGGTGATAATGGCGCTTCTAGCACAAACACGGCGATTTATACCCAAGTCTGTGATGGGCGCTGAAACAGCCACAATGCACTAAAATGTTGAACATGACGTTTACAGTTTACTGGAAGCTGTTGCAAATTATTTCACGTCAGGTCTTCTCAGCACTTTATGTTCCTGTTAGTGCATTCCAGTCTCAATTTAGGCCTCCATTACACCTACCTTCTTTTGTTACTGTCCGCTCTATAGTTTAATATACGTAACTTTAAATCGAAAACAAAAGGTTGCAAATGTAATGTCGAAGGAAATATATATATTTTAAGACGGCTGTGAAAGTGGGCCTTTTAGTGGCCTACGGCTGTCTTAAAAATCAGTGCTGCTTGATTTAATCGAATAACCCAAGCGATTAATCGATTCATTTTTTATTTTAGATATCGATTAAAATTAATCGATTACAATAACTATTAATCAGAGCTCTTTTACCCAAATTTGGCTCTTTGCTTTGAAGTATAGCTTCCAGAGTAAAAAGCCCCGCCAACGCATCAAGCTTTCACTAGACACGTAATGTTCTTTGAACTTTGAGATAATCTAACTCCTGAAAGCTAAAAGAAATTACTCTGAACCCCGAGAGAGTCTAAATACGAGGGCTGTGCAATAAAGAATATTCATAATTTTTTACGGTCATAATTTTTCGCACTAAAATTCAATCTTACTATATTCTGTCAGCTTAATGTGAAACAAACACGTCGTAGTAGTTTCATTGTTGGTACTCCTGGTTCCCGCCTGTAAGAACCAGGCAAGTTCAGACATATTTAGTATCGCCTACCGCTGCAATGGAGGTAACACGTGAGGAACAATATGCGGATTTGAAATTCTGCTTTCGTCTCAACAAATCTTCAGTTGAGGCCTATACAATGTTGCAGGAGGCCTATGGAGAGTCTGTTCTTCCATACAACACAACTCGGAGGTGATTTAAAATGTTTAAAGAGGGGAAACAATCAATTTCAAAGGAAGGTGGGCCCGGTGCTCCAGTTACTACTCTTACGGAAGAAAACATCAACACTGCTGCTGCCTTTGTGAGAGAGGATCGACGAATTACCTTAAAATCACTTTCTGAAATACTGAACATTTCATTGGGTGCCACCCACACTATGGTGACAGGAACATTACACATGAGGCATGTTTGTGCGCGATGGGTTCCAAGACTGTTGATTCCCAAACAAAAGGACATTTGCATGCAGTTCTGCATACAGTTAAAGCTGATGTTAGAGGAAGATCCGGAGTTTCTATCGAACGTAATCACTGCTGATGAAGCTTGGCTACATCATTTTGATCCTGAGAGCAAACAGCAAAGCTCAGTGCTGAAATCTCCTCCATTATCAACCACCAAAAAAGCAAAAGTGGTTGCTTCTGCTGGGAAAGTTATGGTCATCTCATTCTTTGATATTCATGGAATGATTTATCAGCATGTTGAACCTGCACACACATCAGTAACTGGACAATGCTACAGGGATGTCCTGAAAACTTTGCAAGTCCATATCAGGCGCAAAAGACCACTTTTCCATGAAGCAGGCTGGATGCTGCACCACGATAATGCCCGGCCACATATTGCCCATGTTGTTGCTGAATATCTTGCAAAAATCAACGTGAAGTGCACCCCTCACCCTCCCTATAGTCCAGATTTAGCCCCACGTGACTTTTTTATTTTCTAACTTGAAGAAACGCCTTCGTGAGAGGCATTATCCATCATCAGAAGCAGTGGTGAAGGCTGCAGAGACGATTTTGAAGGATCTCTCAAAAATGGTTTCCAGTATGTCTTTGAAGACTGGCAGAAACGCTGGGACAAGTGAATCGCATTCAGGGGAGACTAATTTGAGAAGGAGTATCAAAATAATGAGTATGAATAAAAATACGTTGTCAAAAATAAAAGGATCATTCTTTATTAAACAGCCCTCGTATATTTATATATAATCTACAGTGCGATTCATATAAACCTGAACCACTTCAACAGGCCGTAACGTCTGAACCAATAATAGGACACACGTGCAACTTTGGGAGAATATAATACACAATTGGGAGATTACATTATACTATTTACATCTCAGAGAAAATGTTTGAGGTGTCCTCCATCAGCATTTATACATGTTTGCATTCATCTCACCATATTCTCTGAAGTTTTACGGAGAGTATCCTTGCCAATGTTACTTATTTCGGTTCGAATGGATTCCTAGAGAATAGCAACTGTCCGTGGCCTATTCTTGTACTCTCTATTTTTTAGATAACCCCACAAGAAAATATCCGGTGAGGTTAGGTCAGGGGATCTGTGGGGCCACAGACCTTTTGAAATTATTCGATTATCAAAGAAACCAGTTACAAGTTCCATGATGTTATTAGATGTACGGCACGTTGCTACATCTTGCTGGAAATAACCTTCTGTCAATTCGATATCATCTAGCTGCTGCACAAATGTCTTGAAGATACCCATAAAAGCCTCAGTGTCTACAGTTGTATAGAAGAAGCTTGTCAACTATTGTCAGTGTTGTCAATTCTCCCAGAGCCACTGAGTTCACTAAAACAAATTTCTACATTCTATGAGCTTTCACAGATAAATTACGTCTTATTGAAATGGTTCAGGTTTATATGGATCGCACTGTATAATATATCTATACACACTCAGGACTTTCTAAAATAGTGTATGATGCATGGATTAAAAGAATTTAATTATATGCATAGGTTTCGACTTGCAGCCTCGTTTCAGAATCACACCCACTCACAAAATAAAATCTTCCTTTTAACCCTGTTTTCTTAAAAAATCTTAAATTATTTATGTGATTCACAGAGACGTCTGTACTTATTATTGTATAAAGTATTCTTTAAATGCTTAGATTCTATGCACTTCAGGTTAATAATGATGAACATTTGTGCAAACGATATTGTTATGCTATTTTCTTTATACGTACAACAGGAATATAAAATGCAGTAGGATTAAACAATGGTTATATATTTGACTTAAGCTGTTGTCTTTTTGAAAAAAGGAAAGTCCTCCTAAGTCATATTAGGCGATGAATGAAATGATTGATAACACTCAAACGAGTCAAGGGTACATAGAGGTTATAACACATGATAGAGTAGAGGTTAGAGTACATATAACTATTGAAAAATTCAAACACATAACAAGGAATATCCCAGAAATGAGTACCTATTCTGAGAACAGTTTGATAGATTTGGTTGTAATATTGTGTGCATGCGTATGTTGTATGGCAATCAAAGTAAAATGTGCATTGGCTGCAGAAGCGAGAAGTGTTTCACACTTGTAGGCACGACGCAGGGTCCGAACCCGTGTTGGTCACGTGGGAGTCGTCACGTTTTATCGCACCTCCCGAGAGGGGCATCAGGAAACTCGTTTTCTTGCGACCCACTCGGCCGTAACAGCAAGCACAGATCGAAAATTGCTGCCAGCGGATGGACGGACGGACGGACGGACAGACGCACTAGGTACATCTTGTTTTGAATACCGTGGTACACAACAGTGGCGGATCTTCATTACCTTCTGCAAGCTTCGGAGATCAAACTTAGCTCTTCTGCCTATTTATGTTCTCGATAGGGTGTTCCGCTGGTGGGAGGGGTCAAGTTAGATAATAATTAGGGTATCGGGGTCACCCGGTTGTAGGAGAACTGCTCCATTCCATTCTCCACATGAATTTACAGAGAGCAAAGTCCCAGCTGTGCAACGCCAAAATTCCCTCCAACATGTGCAACCCTAAAACAGCCAATCAGGATGAAAGTTGAACTAAAATAAGAAGTGAGGTGAAATGGAGGAAAGAAAATTAGGAGGATGTACATAGTTATCTCGACCAGAGACCCTGGGTAGTCGCGAAAAAAACTAAACGTCACGTAGGTCTGTCACGGGAATAGAACCCACGACCTCCCTAATGCTGCCGTCTGAATTATCTCGTTCGGACTATGTTCTTATATATTTAGTAGGGCGAACATTTTATGCTACCTAAAAGTTGGGCACCGAGTTTTCCCGGAAATGTATTATTAGTCTCGGTGTAAAAATGAATCTGGTTTTAATCTTTTAATGTAGTCATATCGGACGATGAATAAAATGTTGTTTAAATGATTTAAGGGCCCATAGAGCTTAGAGTTACCAGAATAAAGTAAAACCTCCACCGTTAAGTCATATCGGACGACGAATGAAAAGATGTTCAAATGAGTCCAGGGTACATAGAGCTTAGAGTTGCCAAACATTCATTCATCTTTCAGTAATATGGACGATGAAGGTAATGATGTTGAAATGAGTTCAGGGTACACAGAACTTAAAGTTACCAGATATTGTTCTTTCAGGATAAGGGAAAGCCTCTAACGTTAACTCATATCGAACAGTGAAAGAAATGATGTTGAAATGAGTACGGGGTCCATAGAGCTTCGAGTTACCAGACATTCGTCTTTCTGGATAAGGGAAAACCTCCAACGTTAGGTCATATCCGACGATGAATGAAATGATGTTCAAATGAGTCCAGGCTCCATAGAACTTAGAAATGAAATATGTAGTGTTTAACGCCCGCCCTTAATACATACGGCAGCGCACGCTGATGATAAATGGTGACACTGATGATAAATGAGAAATTGGTGGAATGAGATGGCGTGGGAAACCGGAGGTCCTGGAGAAAACCCGCCCCAGCGCCGTGTTGTCCACTACAAATTTCACTTTACGATCGCCTGGGATCGAACCCGGGCCGCCTTGGTGACAGCCAAGCGGTCTAACCACTGAGCCACGGCGCGGCCATAGAGCTTAGAGTTACCAGACATTCATCTTTCAGGATAAGGTAAAACCTCCAACGTTAAGTCATATAGGACGATATTTTGTTTTTGCGTCCTCCAACGTTAAGTCATATCGGACGGTGAATGAATTGGATGAAATGGTGCTCAAATGAGTCCAGGGTCCATGGAACTTATAGTTACCCGACATTCGTCTTTCAGGATAAGGAAAACCCCGGAAAAACCTTAACTAGGTAACTCACCCTGACCGAGATTCGAACTCGGGACCTCTTGAACGTGAGGCAGACACTCTACCACCACGCTACCGAGGCGGGCATATGGGACGATGAATGAAATGATGTTGGAATAAGTACAGCGTCCATAGAGCTTTTGTAAGAATAATATTTGAAGAAGGCGTAGAGAAACATACGTGAGATCAGAAGGCTTGGAATACATTTTGTCTTGCAAAAACCTCGGCTCTATGCGGATTTATACTGGGTTGATTAATTGCCATTTTATTAAATGGTATTTCGTGTTGAAAGTATTGCCGAAATAAAGACGGGGAGAGGGCGCAATTTTTTTATTATTAGACGAGCGGGGGGGGGGCGGTGTTCTCTAGATGTTGCTGTTCCCCAGGCCAATTGAGCTCCTTATGAGATGACAATAGCTTTGGTGTGTACAGTTGCGTCCAAAGATAACACAAGCCTTTGTTTACAGCCCAGAGCAGTACAAGGGAATGTGAAAGTGAATTGGGCAACACAAGACATTAGGCACTTGCTTATCATTTGTTGTCCTAACAATGTAGTGTACATGCTATACAAAAAGTATACGTGTAGGTATATTTTGCTAGAGCACATAATTTATGTTAAAACATTTTTTTTTTTTTTTTTTTTTTGTGTAGGGATAATCACTTAAGAGATGTTCTTTGTTATTGCTTTGGATTTTCAAATCTAAACACTTTTCTCAAGCGGAAATTCAGTATTTAACATTCAGCTCCTGGTCATTGAAAAAGAATGGACTGCCAAAGGCTTACAGAGAGTCCACCTTGGTATCATCGTGTTAGCGTATCTGCCTCTCGTTTAAACAGGTCCCGAGTTCGAATCTTCGTCAGAGTGAGTTATATGCATGAGGTTTCTTTTCTCCCAAGATTGTCCCTTATACTGGAAAATGAATATCTGGTAACTCTAAGCTCTATGTACCCTCTACTCACTTGAACATCACTTGATTCATCTCCGATAAGACTTAACGTTGGATGTTTCCCTAATCCTTAAACATGAAGTCTGGTAACTCCTACTCTATGTACCCTGCACTAATTTGAACTTCATTTCATTCATCTCCAATATGACTTAACGTAGTAGGTTTTTTCTTATCCTGAAAGCTGAATGTGTTTTAACTCTAAGCTCTATATGTACTCTCTACTCATTTGAACATCAACTGTTAACTCTGTAAGTTCTATAGAACGTGAACTCATTTGAACATCATTTTATTCATCTGACAGCCATTAAAACCATTTCGATTTTCTAACGTTTTCTGTCATTGTCTGGATAACTTGGATTTTGTTAACTTGCATCGGCGTTGGTTCCAGTTGATTTGGGTAAACCAGGTTCTACTGTACATTTCATTCCTCAAGAAAATATCTTAAAAATATTATGTTTTATTCAAAATCGTTGTAACAATTTAGAAAAAAGTAAAAGAAATAAACTATTTCGCGTAAAATTTAATTTGTATTAGGGGATTCTCTCGGATTTCTTCGTGTCGCATCCTAAAAAGAATCCGACAGTAGGTTCTGTAGGATATTTTGTACAAAGATGGGTAAAGAAATGCACGTGAATGTAACTCATCAAGTTCTTTTTCCCCAGCTTCCGATCTGCTTGGCTCAGTAACATGAACTTTGTGGTATATAATCTCTCTCTCTCTCTCGGGTACAGACGAAGGCTGTGCACAACAAGCCACCTAATGGGATATGTAAAATTGTTTCCTTTTCCCCGCTAATGAGCTGTTGCAGCCCTTGGTTGCCATGGGAACGTGTTAATCTGCAGAGAGAAACAACAACGTTTTGATAGCAATCGGCGTCCATTGTGCCAAATTTGGGGATTGCAGCAGGCCGTGATGTCATCGCGGTAGCGTTTTGTTTTTGCTTAGATTTATAGGCCACACTACCTTATTCACTCACTCAATATACCATTGTTTCCCTTCTTATCTGATACGTTAACACCCTCCCTGGGGGCGCTTCTTGGGTCGAGTACTAGAGCAGCACAAAGCACCAAATGTCAAGCAAGATCTGCACACCTTCTAGAAACATATATCATCTAAGAATAATAATATAATAATACTACTAATACTACTAATACTAATATTAATAATATTAATAATATTAATAATATAATAATAAAGCAAATTCGTCGTTAAGGAAGTTACTATGTCATTATGTTTTTACAGTATTACCAAAATCTGGAAACGAAACTAACTTAAGAACAGAATCAACTGCTGGTATTTCAAAATTCATTACGTGATATTTATTTTTAAATAAATACCTTTTCTCAAACCATTAAATCTATCGGGACATTTAATTGTTTTAATAATTTAACTTCTGGATTTATTTCATGGTTAAATGACCAAAAATGATCTGCTACCACCGATTTATCAGTTTGTTTATACTTAATGTTACGAAAATGTTCTTTCGTTCTGGTTTCCAAATTACGTTTCGTACTACCTTCTTTAGAGAAATGTAGTAAATTTCAATACTATATTTGAGGAACCAAAGTTATAGCAAACTCTTTAAAAACTTTTAGAAATTGTTTATTAAACCAAGGGTGTTAAGTACATTTTTAAAAATTATAATCATCTTTTATTTCTTTAAGGGTACAAATATGATTAACAGTTTTCTGATATTTAATTTGTTCAATCTTCTTTCGTTTAAAGTATTTATCAAAACCATTAATTAAAGCAGTATTAATAATATGTTTATATTCTTTATTAAATTCTTTGTTTTCTCCTGTGGTTTTCTTTGACTGACGACGCGAAAAAGGGTTCGTGAAATCTATTTCAACTTCAACTAATTAAACTAATGAGAAAAATTGACATCATTTTTCTTAAGATAAGTGAAGCGGTTTGTTACAAATAGTTATATTTGTGTAGTACTTTAATCATCATTCACTCAAGGTTTCAGGAGAAACTTCGCATTCCTCTGTTGGAGGACTTACACTCCCATCCCCACAAAAGGATTACGGAAACTCTTACATAAAGAAAGCAGAAAAAAAAAAAGAAGAACTGAATTTTAAAGTTTTTTATGCAGCGTTATTAGGTAACTAAACTTTCCTCTTTCATTTGTTGTTATTCTATTCACAATACTTCTGCCATTTTAATCTGTGAATTCTTAACAACTTTACAGAAAGAAGTGTAACGATCGTCTGACTTTCCAATCACACTTGGGCACTTTATCTGATTCGTGTTAATCGATATAACCATTTGTAGAGATGATTTCACTGCATATTTCAATGTGTAGGTACAACGGCTACTGCTCGTACGGTACGCTTATGCGATAGTCAAATGTTTCAAGAGCTCGTTACATACGGTTGCTTTGAAACTCCATTCTATATGCCAGGACATTAACAGCCCGCCTCTGTAGCGTAGGCGGTGGTGTGTCTGCCCTAAGATTCAAGGGCTCCCAAGTTCGAATCTTGGTCAGGGTTACTTGTGTGATTAAGGTTTCTTCCATGGTCTTCCCATAGCCCGAAACCGAGCGGGATGGCTCAAGCAGTTTCGTCTGAAGCACACATTCTGCAGGTCCGGGTTCGATTCCGGTGGCCGTCCTACCTAACCCAAGGCTTTTTCGGAGGTTTTCCGGGTCGCCAGGCGAATGCTGAGTAGGTTAATTACATCGCTCGAATTTTCTGTCCCTCCCTTACATCTTCATTATCATTTCATCATATCGCCTCTGTTGGTCTCTTTAAGGAACCTCTGTACTGTCGTGGCTTCTTGGGATGACCGCTCTCTGACTCCTTTCACAGCCTTCTTCCTCCAGGTGGTGCCCCACTTGAGGACCAACTTTGGACTTCAGTGCGGAATAATCTGCGTACCGTATTCCAGTCAGTCCAGTCCCATATGCTGAAAGATGAATGTCTGGTGACTCCAAGCTCTATGTACCCTGGACTCATTCGAACATCATTTCATTCATCGTCCTATATAACTTAACGTTGGAGATTTTCCCCTATCCTGAAAGTTGAATGTCTGTAACTCTAAGCTCTATGTACCCTGTACTCATTTAAACATCATTTCATGCATCGTCCGATATGACTTAACATTGGATGTTTTCCTTTATCTTGAAAGATTTATGTCTGCTTAATCTAAGTTCTATGGGCCCTGTACTCATTTGACAATAATTTCATCCCTGTCATTCATCGTCCGATAACTTAATATTGGAGGTGTAAATAATTAACAGAAACAATAACGACTTTCTTTTTGCAAGAATTATTAGTATTGGAAGGTTGAAATAAATAACGAGTAAATATCTGGCCAAAATGGTTATCTCAAGAAAAATCTTTTGATATAAACTATGTTTTAACGAGAGGTATATTTTTTGAGTATAGTAAGTTTATGTATGTCTTGTGGACAAAAGAAATCCAGCACGAAAAGCACTTTTGAGGACATTAACAGAAAGTTCAAGATATACACATAATTCATTATGCAAATATATTAAATGTTTATTTTAACTAAAATCGTTTAGATTCAATTTTGAGAAAGTTTACGAAAAATATTCCATATAAGGTCACAGTCTTAGAAAATAGTGAAAGTGAAATAGTTTTGTATTTAACCGACTTTCGTTTTTTTTTTTAATTTGCTATCCTTACAAAAACGCGTGCAGAGAGTGCGGCTGTTGGTGAATTTGTTGGACCCAGTGGAGTAGCAAAATACGTAGATATTTTTTATTGAAATCTCGATATCCAATTTTTGGATGAATACGATATATCCTTCCTGCATCTACATGGTGACCCATGCTGTTATGTATTTGCGCATGCATATATACATGCACAACACATACAGCACATTTTCAAAACAAAAAAGAAATGCTTCAAGCAGACATGCATTTCCGTGAAATATTGCCATCGAATTTTGGGGTGGAATATAACACGTACTTTGCCTATTTACTGTAGCAGAGAAAATAAAAAATCTGTTCACAATGCCCTCAAAAGTTAGGTTATGTGGCAAAATTTCGTTAACCCAAGCTGTGATTTACCTCGCACTTTCAACTGTTTTGTTTTAAAGAATTGAGATATTGCCTAGGTAATGTTAGGGGCTGACTACAGGATCTGATTCACTCCTGTTTAAGTTGATGAACATCCATGTACTTTAATTAGCTCTTGACAGGCGTTACAAAACTGGCAGCGTGTAAACGTTCCACAGCAGGTATTTAAAATACTGTCTTACCTGATTTTCTTATAGCTCATCTTCTTTCAAACAAGATCTTATCTGTTCTGAAAACTGTTCTATGCTATTACATTTGTGCTTCGTTAATTAACTGAGAGAAGCGATGAATTCGGTACATAGATATAAATATGTGGCAGTGAATGACGTGTCCCTCTATTACCTTACCTACAGATATTGCATTTGCAAGAAAACTGACTCATAAGGCGTTTTAGCACCTTCGTATCATGTTTCTTGCTGAGGTCTGAGATAAGTGCCACTTCCTAAGTGATATCGGTTTCTCTTACCCCAAGGAGGTGTAATATTTCACTGAACAATTGAAGGTTCGTGCAATATTATTTTCTTCCTGTGACCCAATCCGCCAGTTTCCATTTCAAATTAAAAAGCATTCTATTATGTGTTTCAAATGGGATTATGTTTGTCCTTGAGCGTTACTAGGTGCCCTGCGGTGTTGTCGTATTGCATTCCCCCTAAGTGTTGTATGACGAGCGCCAAACTAATCAACCTCTAATAAATACTATTCGTAAATAATAAATAGATACCATTACATTATAACAATGTACTGCGACGTAAGCACTGTAATGAATATCATTATTGGTTGGCATGCATCCGTGAACGTATATTTGAAATTACTCACAACTGAAACGTAAACATTTGACGTGAAGTGATGAAATATGTACTTTGAATAAGCCAAGGTGTCTGTTAAATTCGATGAGAGGAAACGATACACTTCTTGCTAGTCTGGCAGAACGTGTCTGGTCACATTATATCTTTGTTTATGAATGGTTCGTAATCTCTATTTACTCTAGAGAGTTCAAAGCAGCATTATTCAGTTACTCTTACATGAAAAACTGTATCAGCTGGATCAATGAGATACGATCCACTTCCCCCTTACTACTGCTAGAACAATCCAATTAAGTTAATGTGGGCTCAAATTATGTTGGAAACAGAAATAATACTTTAAACTGACTGTTCGTTGAACGACTTATTCAGGAAGAAATTGACAAGGAACACAACAAGACTGGGAAAACGTGAGACATCAGATGAACTACAAATAGACGACTTTTGGAAATAAATAGCACTTAATGAAATTTTGGAACCTAGCATCATAAATTTGCAGGACTCAGACGATGAAGACAATGACAATGACGAATTATCTCTTAACATAAGTAACATTCACAGCTATATGGATGCACCACTGGTATTTTAGTTGGATTATAAAAATAAGTAATTCCTAAACTGTAATTAATTTTAAACTAAATATTTAAACCATTTGCGTAATATACAAATATCCATGTCGCAATTGTAATTTCAACAACTGCATTGTTATAAAACTTTGAAAAATCCAGTTTTTGTTAGAGCCAAGAACATTCGCAAGTGTGCGACAGAGAGGGAAGTATTAAAAGAGTGGGGGTAAGGAGGTGGCAACGCTGACGGCTCTAACGCATCTGATTCGCTACAGGCGAGAACTCTTCCCATTTGAAACAGATAATAAATGTACGCATAGCGTTAAACTTTGGTTGCTTTCATTTCCCAGCGAGAGTAATGCGATAAAAATAGTTAAGTATTCCTTATAGATAACATTTTCAAAAAAGTAATAATATCTGATATTACGTAGCTGTCGCCATCCACTATCGTTTATTTTATATGAGTTCTAAACAATAAAGTTGGCTCCGCGGAAGATTCCGATTGCTATTAACATCCACAGTCTATGCTGCTCTTCAGATTTTTGCAGTTTTCCCTGTCCACTGGGCGAATGTTGAGAAGTTTTCTCATCCACCACATTGTCAATAAAGCTTATCTTGTGACATATTTCACGTTAATCGAAATAAATATTTATTGAAATAGCTTCATTACACATTTCCTTCAAGAAACTGTCCAAGTAAAGGTTATCTGGAGCTGGGGGCATTTTCTTGAAAAACTTTTATGTCACATCGTTGGAAAATGCTCATCTTGCATAAGAAGTTTGAAATTTAACCAACGTTTGTTTTGATTGTTGCTGTTCACACAGACACACAAGAGGGTGAGCCTTTTGGCAAAATATTTCCTTTTTGGAACCGGGGAGTTCCAAAATACCTACATATTTTTACTGAAATTTTAGTATCGAATTTTTGGATGAATACGATGTATCTTTCCTATATGTACATGGGTTCAAATGACCATGCTCACTCACTCACTCACTCACTCACTCACTCACCCACCCACCCACCCACTCACCTCCATGTGGGTGGTGGTACCGTACGACTCTCACCAGAGGCCCCGGTTCGAGGTGACCGAAAAGTGAGATTAGTGGTGGACAACACGGCACTGGGGCGGGTTTTCTCCGATTTCCCCCGCCATCTCAATCCACAGGTACTCCATCTTCATTATATGTATCAGCAGTGTCACCGCCTGCGGTGCCACATGTGACAAAAGCGGGTGTTAAACAATACTCATTTCCTTTCACCCTCTTGTGGCAAAATTTTACTCATGGACGGTCGTTAGCTGCTGCGATTCTTAGCGTCCCATTTTGTATTGAGCCTGAAAGACGGGTTTGAGGTTCTTTGCGTACCGTAAGTCTGCCACACAATATTTGAGCTCGCGACCTTGGCAACTAGAGACTAGCATGTCACCCCTAGAGTAGGAAAACCGTAAAGTTTCAGTCCCGCGTGGGATGGCTAAGGCGGTGGTTTCTCTGGACTGCAATGCCGGAGTCGTAGGTTGGATTTCAGTACCAAATGTTTAATATGGATTTTTTCTCAGGGTTTTCCCTGGGGGTTACTGTCCACCAACGCAAAATAAGTCGCTGAAAGGAATGCGCCCCCTTACACAGTGGGACAAGGAACGTATGCTACACAAGAGAAGAACCGTTAAAATACATGCGCCGTATTCATTCTGTGCATTAAAACTGAGAAGATTCATTCACAGAAGTAGAAGCTGTCAGAATGTTTTTGAATGGTCTGTAACTCAACTGACAGGGGGTGTCATAAACCTGTCCAGGGAGGGTGTGGGAACCTTCACCTACCCCCGTACGTCTCACTCCGCTGAGGCTTTCTTTCCAGTGGTATACTATAGCTAAATTTTGTACCTACTCCTCTCCTATCCCTCTATCGTCTCTCCTCAGGTCCAGCCGCCCTTGGTATCCTCTGGCGTCATCATTCCCACTGGAGGGTGCTCCTTTAGGGTCAGAGGTAGGTACGAAATATTTCACAGATAAAAGTAGTAGGTCCCCCTTTGAACCTTGTCTTAGGCATAGTCAAACTAACACTCAAAGTTTCTATGTTTCTGAAAGAAATGCCATTTTGAAGACTGATCACCAATTTACGTGAGTGGAACGTAATTTATAGCGTCATGTGTACCGCACGCCTCAACGAACGCACCCAAACAACAGTGGGATCTTATAATAAGCAGTAGATGGTCGTGTTATTACTCAGCAATTAGCAGTGCCGAGGAAGGCAGTTTTAAAGTGGATTTTAATCAAATTAGTTCCAAGGGTGCAAATTGGATTTGTGCCCTTCTTACCAGTCGCTAGAGAAGATGTATCGTTCCAGGATGTGTTTAGAAAACAAGCAACATCCGAAACACGATGATGTATGACATTGACACAAGTCGGCGCCAAATTAATCTACCTTGTAGTTGCCTTACTTTATCGCAGGTGGCACTGCGTTTCCTAAACCGATTGGCTAACACCTACCGTTGTTGGGTTTTGGCTTAAGCCGAATGACCTGTTCCAAATCGATCTTCGTCAGGTGACAACGGCACGTAAATGTTAACTTCGTCACAAGATTACTTCCATAAAGTCTTTTACTATTTTACTTTCTCTATTACGTATTTAGAATAGGTAAAAATATTGCATTCAATCCAAATTTCAATACCCAGAGATACTACACAATCAAGCTATAGAGAGGTTTTCTACACAGTTGATAGTTTACATCTAACCGTATATTATACGTATTTTTGTACCCCTCTCCTTTCTAAGTGTTTGAAGATTTTCAGAGAGAAATTACGGAACTTAGTGATGACTAAGGGCCGGATTTGTATGACCTAAAAATTGAAAATATACATGCATTTATCACCAAAATATTGCTTAAGGCGACTCGTAATACACTGTATTACTAATGTTAAAATGGAAATATTAATGCCCCGTTTTCTCAGGATCTGTTGGGTGTAGAAATTCAAATTTTTACAGTGTATGTATTGCTCCTTCCTAAATATATTGATCCTCATTCGTATAAGAATCTAAAGTATTACATATTTTATAATTTTTTAATGCAGTTCTAATTTTTTCGTTAAAAACGTAACTTTTTATTTTTTAAAAAGTAATCCATTTGAGGGAATTGACTCTCTGAAGATCCACAACATCACTATGAAATTTATATTATGTTATAAAATTTGTATGGAGATATTACTAATGGTTTATGAGAAAACGGGGCTTTTATATTGAAAAATGTAGTTTTGAGAAAATTGATGTTGTAGTAGAACTAAAATAGATGCACATGAATTTTTTTTATTGAAACCCTCTTCTTTGCCAAAATCCATCAAAATATATAGCTAAGTCAGTATTATTATAATTTTCTACTATAGATTCACTTACAGCAGCCTTCATTGAGTCTTCAGCTGTCTTTTTCACAGTTGTTCCCACTATTGATGTGTAGCAAATAATGCTAGTTGGTGGGTTGGGGAGATTTAGCATTCCACAAAGTTCCTTGCCAGTTGAAAATCCCTTTCCAATACATCTAAGTCCATAAAATAATAACCTCAAATTATTTTCAAAAAACTGGAGGTTTTCATGTTCTTCTGATGTGTAAAAATTCTTAATGCTCTCACAATTTGTTCACTTCTGTTAGGTTATTTGCTATTTTCATGTAGATCCACGTCCCCCCATAAATATTAAAACTGACATAGTCACTATTTTGAGTATGCATAGAAAAATTTACATTTATTACAAATTACATAAATATAATTTTAATTTAACATTCCTGACTTCATAGCAGAAGCTAGAAGTCGTGAGAAAATATTTACAAATTTAACGAAAGCAAGATAAAATTTAACACTTAACAAAGCCAATACAATGACATCATCATGCGCACTGAAATAACAGCTAAGCGGCGCAACAATAAACCGACACCACAGCATCCGACTGGTCCGTGATACTGAGAATTGTTTGTCGTCTGCTAACTGTAAATGTTATTTATTGGATACCACACCGTGCACAGAAAAATCTATTATGTTGACTAAAGGTACTGAGAAGATTGATCTTCTTGGAAGCAACTCTCAGAGATTACATTAACATGAAAATATTGTCCCTCAGGGCTTAAGAATGTGTTCCGAAATGTCCGAAAGTTAAAAAACGAATACAAACAATACCTCACTGAAAACCACCCAGATTTAGGAGCTAAACTGTTCCCATTTTCTGTACTGACACACTGGTCTAGCTGGTTTAATTCAGTAGTTTACACTGCCAGCTATTTTGATGCACTTGTTGATTTCTTTTCTAAAAAAGAAAAGTTTTCAGTTTCTTAGCAAAAAATGTTAAAATATCATTTTTGCGATGCTAAGTGCTAGAATATTATAAAAGTACAGGCAACATTTGTTTCTTAAAGTTGCAGATTCATAACAGATCCAATATTAGAATTTCAATCTAAACAAAAGCCTGTGACTCCTTGTTTTATCCCGAATTAACTCGGTGAGAACCAAATATGAAATATTAGAGAGTGGTCACTTTGGAAACAGAGTAAGTGCACTTGTAGATCATATCATGGATCCCAGTGTTAGAGAAACAGTAGAAGAGAATCTGAAAGTTTGCTGCCGTATGACTTTGTCTAAATTAAACTCCATTATTGCAAAAGAAACTGATGATGTAATAACCATTAAAGCTATATCATTTGTTTGAACCTTCTAGGCTAGTTACTATATCAAGTATACGTGATTTAAATCATGTAATGGCAACATTTAAACAACTAAATGCATTTAAAACTAGTGGTAGGTATTACTTCTGATTCTAATTTGCTTCTTTGTTACAAAGAGCTTTGTGATATTGTTGAACAGCAAAGCCATGATGATAACGATAACAGATTAGATGTAGTAACAGCACTCTTGGCATTGAAGACAAAAGCTGATTCTTACCGCAATTTCTGTGAAAAGTCCCTTCAATGTCTTTGGTTGTCGATGTCAAATCCTGACAGTGAGAGATTTTTCTCTACATATAACTTATGTTGTGACAAACAAAAGAACAAGTATGAAAAGCGAAAATATCACAACTTGTTCTATGCTGCAGTTTGGTGATGTCTGATGTGTGATATTTGATTTTATTCATGTTACCTATGTCTGCTGATTTCAAATGAAATATTTTAATTTGGAAAAAAGGGGTTTTAGTTATCTGTTACTTCTCATTTCAGCCATGTCATTTACTCATTAATTCTCCCCGAAAATTCCGGCGTTTCAATGGGAATTTATGGTAAAATATTCACCATAAACACCACCACAAAATCTTTCCTCTGCTTATAAAACAGTTCGGGTAGATGATGCTCATATTCGCTAGTGAAATCTTAAAGTGTAATCTTAAAGGCAGTGTCAGATGTGATGCAATGGACTAGGGTGACCTTGTGCCGAAGAGGTGAGTCAACAAACGGAGCGGGGCGAGGGTGGAATGAGGGAGATAAGCACCCTCCGCTCTTCAGGCAATTACAGCCGGTTCTTGATCATCAGCCGGTTTCTAGCCACACAGCTTTGGATTTACTTCCTGCTGGTGCTAAAGTAATTTAGCTTAATTTTAAATCCTGTACTGCATATCTCAAATAGGGGCGGATGTCTTGTATTTACGTGATTTTCTCTACACTTGTACAGTAGGCTTTAAGCGAAAGTGAAATATTTTAAGAGATGGCCTTGCAATTCCGTTCCCTTTGCATGACCAGGACTTTCCTTTGAGAAAAACATAACATTTTGAAAATATCAACCAACAACGAGGAATATCTCAATAATGGTTGACTCCACAAGAATATATTTGACGAGGTATACATTTTTGGGGAGTAAAGTTTATAGCTTTACGTCCTGCAACGTTAAGTCATATAGGACGATGAATGGAATGGGTAAAATGATGCTCAAATGAGTGGAGGGTCCATAGAGCTTAGAGTTACCCGACATACGTATTTCAGGATAAGGGAAAACCCCGGAAAAACCTTATCAAGGTAACTCACCCTGACCGAGATTCGAACTCGGGACTTCTTGAACGTGAGGCAGACACGCTACCATCTACGCTACCGATACGGGCAAATGTAACTTATTCCATGGAAAATCACGACATTAATTTTAAGTGGAAAAGCAAGTGAAATGGATGGGGATATAGCCAGAGCTCATTAAAAAGGGTACAAACTTTTTGAGACGTTAAGAATTCTTTTTGAGAGATGTATTAATGATAAAGGCGTTCATAGCAAGAAATTCTTATACCCGTCATTAATAAGAAAGGAAGAAACCATAAGTGTAATAAATGTAGAAGTATAGACGTCTTTAATACAGCTACTAGAATATATGCAAACATTTTAAAATATTATTTGAAGAAGAATTTAAAGAAAAAATAGGATGAGGAACAAGCTGGCTTCAGAATGAGATGATCCACAAAAGATCACATTTTTGAGGTGAAAAAATTGATAGAAAAGAAACATACAAAATTTTAACCATTGCATTTTTTGTTACCAGATTTAGAAAAGGCATATGATTCAGTACCTTGGAAGAAGTTATGGGAAGTTCTACAACAAACTGAAAAATAAGAGTTATTTTGAATGTCATATATAGAACTATATACAGGATGTTTCAAAACGTCTCCGAACAAATTATAGGAGTAGTTGCTCAGTTTCTATATAACACATATAGATAGTTTTTACCGCCAATAGAGCCACATAAAAATGCTCCAGAATGAGTGTGGATTAGGCAGTTACAGAAACCACGACGCGTGCCTCAGGCTGTCGGAGTTCGCAGGTATAGGCCACACGTCGTGCCGCGTGCTGTAGCTGTTTATAAACATACCGACATACTCCGCAGTAGCTTGCTTGCTACTATTTAGAATTTCTTTGGGTTATGAAACAGCAATAAAGAAGCAATAAAGAAGCTATTGCTTAGTTACTGTTTATGAGTGTTTAACGTGTTCCAAAATTCTGTTATAGCAGTCCATGATAGAAAATAAGCTGCTGGACATACGCAACTTATACCTTTTAGAGAGAACTTAATGCTAGTGAGGTTGAGGATGGAAGCATTAAATGATAAACAGAACAGAACAGTATCAAAGAATTGTAGATAAAGTTAACTAAAACTAAATGATTTATACAATAAGACAAGAATTTTATTTAACTGTATTTAATAAAGCATTTGTAACTTAAAAGGAAGCTGTTGATTTTACAGTAACTGTTTGAAAGTACTGTACAATTAAGATCATAGCAAAATGACAGTGTCCCAGTCATTAGTTGACGATTTCACAAATAACTGCACTTTGCCCCATTACCTGAAAAGTAGGGCTAGGGTCACTGATAAAGAGCAAGGAGTAATGTTTTTGTTTTCGGGGTTGGTGCGTCCCCTAACAACTTTTGAGGTTCGCACACCAGTGGTTCCTGCGCTGCCTAATCACAAAATCATGTAATATCTAATTCTGCATAAAATTATACTTAACAGAACTTCGAAGCTGCGACACCGAAATTCCGACTAGTTATAAACTACGAAAAGGCTATAATCGTTCTGTGTAAACCTGTGTAAATGCATCATCTAGAATTCGGATTAGGAAAAAGTATCAGAGAAATTCTTAATTACAAAAGGTTTACATCAGGGTTGTAGTTTATCAGCAAACCTTTTCAACATATTTATAAAACAAGCTTTACATAATTGGAAAACTAAATGCAGATATATGGAAATTCACAATTTATGTGTTAGTTACTCGATGACCAAATATTTGTATCTCTGGACTATGAAGAAATAGAATAGATGGGGATTAGAAATTAATTAAAAAAAACAATCTATTTGCCATGCAGAAATGAAGAAAAAGACGTAGTTCTAGAAGAGGGCATGGGGTGTATCAAAAGAAATGAACAGAGTGTGTATTTACGAGTGAAGATAAATTCAAATTGTAGACGACATTACATCAAAAAGGTAGAACAGCAATATACATGCTTAATGGAGTTTTATGGGATACGAATATGACTTTAGAAACCAAATTTCAGATATATAAATCAATAATTAGAAGTTAACTTATGGAGCAAAAACAAATTACAATTTACTATCCCCGAAATGGACTGTTTCAGAAGATCCACTACTCACTCTAAATTAGAAAAGAAAATCTCTAACAAAGTTATAAGACAAACCAAGAAAATTCAAAACTCAATTTTAGATTTTATAAGATATAAAAAGGTAGAATGGTACATGGAATGTCTGCGGAACTTTTTAGATAAAATTAACAAAACAAGCTTTGGAACAGGACCCACCTGGGAGAAGAACACATGGTCGACCTAGACTTACATGGATGAAGAATATTGAAAGAGGAATGAGGGAATTAGGTAGGGACAAATTTGATTGGGAGGATAGAGAAGAATGGAGCTTGAACTTTGGATACAGGAAGATGTTATTAAATCGTAAAGCTGTTTATAAATAAATAAGATTTCATATATTTCTGAGGTTTTTCATTATGCTTAAGGATATGTATTGTTGAAATTTCATGAACATTCTCAAAAAACACCTTTTCCTCTTTTTAGTCTATAAAATAGTGTAAGCCTTCCTGAATCTAAAGAATGCTTAGATAGCACCCACAAGCCATTTTTAAATGCTCTAATTGGCTTTGAAAGTTACATCAATGCTAGTGTTAGATATGAATTCTAATTCTTTATCCTTGTTTTCTCGCTATTTAAAATGTCAGCATTTTTTATCATTTAAGATGCTCCTTACGTCGTAGTTTTAGTGTTAGACTAATGAAACTTCCTACACACGTTTATAGAGACACAGTGAATAGAAATGTCCCTCGGTTTTATAGTGAGATGCATTTAACCACACTTTCTTTACTTCAAAACGCAAAAATTTAAAATTTGGGGCAAAAAGGCCATATTTATAGCTTTAAAATTTCTGGAGTCTAAATTTATTGAGATACAGAGAAACCTATGGTAAATTAAAAAAAATTGGATGTGTTGGGAACCTATTAATCAAATATTAGACCAAAATTTAAGTTATTTTCTCGTAAGGAGCTGTTTAGGTGACGTAACGAGAAGTAAATAAAATTTGACAACATTTTCCAAACTATCAAAGTGAAGTTGACAAACTTTCGGCTGTATCATATTTGCACTAAGTTATATCTGTGGTATAAATCTTAAAAAGCTAGCATTAATAGTTCAGGATTTCAAATTTTAAGTCATATGTATCTTTAAATTATTCAGAATGAAGAGAAATTCTTGGGACATTCCTAGAAAATTAAACTTGTGGTATTATAAATAACATCGTTAAAGCTATTTTGAGATAATCAAACATTTCGAAAAAAAAATTCTATGTAAATTGAGTGGTAGACCTTCTTATCTTTGGAAGATACTGTACTGGAATACTATTTCGACATTTTGTTTTGAGATAGACACATAGCAATTTTCAAAAGTAAAGATATTTCCAGTGGAATCTCGGTAAGGTAGTAGTAGTCTTTTGTTACACGTGCAGCATGGAGGTACAACTTGCGCTGGCCAACTGTTGCTCTTCTCAACTATTTGGAAGGTGTGCTAGTGTGGTGGTAGGCGTGTTCCTGTTAGCGTGACTGGTTCTAATCAAACAGTTGCCAGTGCTTCAGGCAACAGGCAGCTCAATATGCAATGTTTCACATTCCACCACTGTCGACCCCAGCATCTATCCCCATAACCTGGATACCGCTCTCAACTTTATGGTATTTTGTCATAATTAAAGTTAGGAGGGAGGCCTTGGAGAAAATATAAACACATTAATGCTGCTTTAATTAATTATTTTAATAAGGATTTTATATATAAATAGATTAATTTAAATATAAACATATACATGATGTTTCTACTAATAACAAAATAAAATATTATTATAATTAAAAAAATATTTACTATCCTTGGGGCAGTTAATAATTAAATTTCTAAAAAGAATTTGATATAATCTTGATTCTTCAAAATAAATATAATATATAAAAGTTAATAAATTTGTCTAAAATAGATAACATTTCAAATAATAAACAAATCTGACATTTAACTGTTTAGATTGCGACCGGATTTACATTGGAAGGAGGAAACCAGAATGAATGAACATTTTATAACAGACTGATAAATCAATTCTGTCAGATCATTTTTGGTCAGACCATTAAATAAATGCAGAAGTTATATTTTTGAAGTAATTAAATTGTCCAATAGATTTATCGGTTTGGGAATAAGTATTTATCTTGCAAAATATAAATCGCGTAATGAATTTTGAGTGTCAAATGATTCTATACATAAATTGTTTCACCTCCAGTAGATGGCAGTAAGATAGCGAACAATCCATCACCTAGCGGCAGTTATCACGGCAAAATAAACAGTTAAAATAAACTGAGGGTGTAATAGATGTATTGAGAAACTTGTCCTGTCAGGAATTTAATTTTTTTTAAATAAATAATTGAAATTGGACAGAAATTATTATACATTGTAACCCACTTGGTGTGTTCAGCAACATCCAAGGATGCACAACGAAGATTTTAAAGAACCTCCTAACTTCGAACCGTCTGCCCTCCACAACAAGGCAAACGGGCTCCCGTATGGGAGGGGATCCGTCCCCTTAAGCAGCCGTGGTGCGGGCGCTGCGGATACCTCGGACGTTACGAGAGGAACCTCGGGCCGGACATTCGAGCCCCTCCCTGAATGGGAGTTGTTCGGATTGGGTTGGACTCTAGGGCGCAGTGTGTTCCCGATACCCATGGGAGATTGGGTACCTCCGGCCAGGCCTTGGCCGCCCGGAGGGGGTACAGAGTTGCCTAAAATGTCCCGGGTACTAGCCTGCAGAGCTAGTAGAAGGTATGCTAGATAACCGCGTGGCCCCACCGAGGTTATTCGGTAGTCTTCCCTGCGGAGTTGACGCGCATAGGTGGCGTATCCACTTTCATCCCGTCTTGATGTTGTTGTCGATAGGATTGGGGGGGGGGGACTTTTTTAGACTCCAGGTATTGCCGTATGTAAAGAACCCCGGAGTTTCCATCGCTCCCGGGTTGGAGGCCGGAGTCTTTGGATTTCGGGTAGATCCTCTGCGTTTAAAAGGCAAGCGGACCCTGAAGAGGGAGGACTTGAACTGTTTTATCTGCTCTGTTAGTGTCTCTGTTTACTACGAAATGAGTATATGAGACTACATATGAGTCACCCATGCTGGCAGGGCCCAAATGACCTTGTTGTCGAGGGGCCCTAAAACACCACACACTCACACCCCATGCTGCCAGATCTAATGCTCATTTCAGTAACTGTAGTGAGTTAGATGACAACATTGCGAACCTAGCATTCATAACCTATCCGGAAGGTGAACATAAACATAGTAAAGGTGATAACTTTACACATTCCTCTACCTTGCCCTCTTGTGGTGGGCAGATAGTATCCTTTACATTGAACATTTTTGGAATATTTTGAAAAATGGCTGACGATTCTGATTATAATGTGTAAGATATTTTCATGTTAAATGAAATATGTATCTTGAATTTTCTGCTAAGTTCTTCAGAAGCCCTCAACGTTCTTAATGACTCCTAGAACTGGTAAACCGTAAGATATAGACAAGATCTCCTTTTTTGGATAGATAAGAGTCAACATGAAAAATTCAATGCCACGGCCGGGATTTGAACCACGGATCTCCTGGTTTCCGTCCAGTCGCTCTTAGGCACAGAGCTACCAACGTGCCGTCATGACATTAAATTCTCCAATTGACTCATATATATGGTTATATATGGCTACTGTGAAGGAATGATTAATTCCCATCAATTAACTAAAATAATAAGAGTTAAATAATGAAGCCTGGGACTTAAGTACTTACGATAGTAAGTTGCCACAAACGGTGTATCTCGAATGCGAGAGCCCCTAGTGGTCTACCGGGGATGAGTCAAATGGAGAATTTAATGTCAGGACGGCACGTTGGCCATGGTAGCTCAATGGGTTAGACCGACTGGACGGAAACCAGGAGATCCGTGGTTCAAAGCTCGGCCATGGCATTGAATTTTGCTTGTTGACTCTATGCAAAACCTTAGCCTATAGACGGTTACTGTGAAGAAATGATTAATTACCATCAATTAACTGATATACATTTTTTGTTGTTGAGTAAATATTTCAAAAGGGTTTCTTGTTATTTCCTTGAATTTTCCAACACGTACACTTTGCTTATATAAGAAGTTGCTATAGAATTTGTCATCACATATTGACCAGGTTTAAAACATTTGACTATCGCATATAGTCTACTGTATTCTCACCTTACTTGCAAAAAATTAAGAATAATATAATGTTTATCTTGTTTCGATGAACTAGACAGAGGGATAAATATTTGAAGAATAGTTTTTTCAAGAGTAGAGAAAGTCATGTGAGTGAAATACCCCAGATTGTATGCACACTCACTCCCAGACTATGGTTGATAGGAAAGATTCTGTCCCACGCGGATATCGAACCCAGAAGCTCTGAACTGAGAAGCCAGAGCTCTGAGACGGATATAAAATATGACTAGTGGTGGATACAAGTACTTTACGAGATAGGGAGTTAATTTACCATTGAGGGTACGTGCTGCATATTCATGGCTAAGTCAAACAGACATAAAAACGCAGGTCCTTGGCGCACCTCTTGCTGACCACACCGAGGTGGCTATAACATATGTTTACAAATGCTTGTTGGTGCAAGGTGTGTACAATGTGTCCATTAATATTAATGTGTAATAAATAGCTGGACAAAGCAAGCACGCAGCTATGCAAATACCAGGCGCAACAGTTTATTTCATGTGCAAATTGGGAGCTTGCGGCCGTGCTTGCGTGATTCAATTGTTTCCCACGAGGAGAGATGCTTGATTAACCAACATTTTTATGCGGTCTTCACGGGAAAAATTCTTGCATTCTTTTGATGAAAGATTCTGAAAGTGGATTTGTAGAGAACGATTAGCCAAGTGCTGGATGGATACTGTCTAACATAGCGTTTCTCACTCTTCTGCCTCAAGGACCCCCTTATCATCTAACAACTTGTTCGCGGATCACCATAGTTTAGCAATTCAATTTATATGAACGAGTCGACTTTTGGATGAATGCTATAATTGGAATTTAAATAATTACTCTATGTATAATTTAAGATATTTTCTTGTATATTTAGTTTTAAATTTAATTAATATCTAATATATTTTAAAAATTAAACTTAACTAAATAAAAATATATTTTAAATTGTATTTATTAAATTTTTTTTTTCACTTTGAAGTAAATTTTATACAGGTTTGTCTAACTAGGTTTTTATTTAACTTTAGCCTTACATCAGTAAAAATTTGAAATACCAGACTCTTGGGATTACCCAAGGATTAATAATATTAGGCACATGTTATACAATGAATTTATTTTCCATGTAAAGAAACCATTTTTATACATGTGAAAAGTTATTCTTAATGTTCTGAATCCACCATTTCACCATTTCAACAAAGTTAGTATTGGGTTACTAAAAACATCAGTTTATGTGAAAAAAGCTTGCGACTTGGTTCATTGGAATGCATTAATGTGAACAATGCAAATGTTTTGTTTTATTGAATAAGCTCAGTTAAGCTGGCCTTAATGTTGGTGATGTTTACTCTTAAGTCCTTTGGCAAGTACATTGGTACGTGTGTTTCTCTTCATATATCCGACGATGAAGGGAATGGATGAAATGATGCTCAAATGAGTCCAGGGTCCCTGGAGCTTAGAGTTACCCGACATTCGTCTTACAGGATAAGGGAAAACCCCGGAAAAACCTTATCTAAGTAACTCACCCTGACCGAGATTCGAACTCGGGACCTCTTGAACGTGAGGCAGACATGCTACCACCACGCTACAAGGCGGGTAATGGCTTGATGTTGCACAACACTGAATATGTTTGCTCGCACATATAGTTGGTTAGAAAGGGCACGTGTAACTACGTTTAACTGAATCATTTGATAGTGGAACTGTGTTCAGCTCTTTGGCAGCCGAGTAACCAATCATTATACTGCAATCTTTTTAGCTGCTGACAATATTAATTCCTCTGTAATGGTAAAAGGCTTGCCACATTTAGCAATGAGTAGTGCTACTTCATAGGAAACTACTGTTGCTTTTTCCCTACTGGTTCCAGTAGAAATGTTTTCTATTCTAGATTTTCTCATTTTCATCTCTTTACTTTTTATTTTAAAATAATCAAGTGTCTTATCAATGCAGTCTGGATGTTTCGTCTCTAAATGTCTTTGCTGCTCAGCAGGCTTCATTGCGTTATTGAACAGTACGTCACAACACAAAAACATTGAAATTTTTGTTCATCTTCAGTTCGAGCTCAAACAAATCCAAAACTTAAATATTCTTCGCTGTATTTTTGCCCTTTTGCTTTTCGCAGATTGGCAGAACAGCAACTAGTTAAGCTAGTAGGCTCACTAATACAACTTGCCTCTTGATCGCCAGCTATTGTAGGCGCACGTTTAATTAATCCAGTCTGTATTCGCTGAACGACGCGAATAAATTCTCACGATTCACAATTACAAACTGTCAGAAAATTCAAACACTATCAACACTGGCTTCAACACAGCGAGAACGATTGCTTTGTTGTGCGTGCGTACGTGTAGCCGGTGCCAGTGACAGCTGACTCAGACCACCGCGCACAGGCTTGTCTGACTTCACCCGCACCGCAGCTAACAGCTCACGGTGGCGTTGCTGCTATTATAACGCTGTACTACACACTCCCAACTGTTACATTGATTGCACCTCTCAGATGTGTTTCATCGTTACGACACAGCTGCATTAAAAACATTAAGTAAAATGTATGTAGTTCGGCACCGAGCAGGTAACTGACTCAATAAATACAACTCTGCGTTTTCTATAGTTTTAATTCAACATTATAACCTGACCTAACGGATCCCTTCGCGGACTCCCGGGGATCCGCGGACCACACTTTGAGAAACACTGGTCTAGCACACGTTCTGTTCCCAGAGATGCATAGTTCAAACTGATGCTGCTTCGTCCGTTCTGTTTGCTTTCTCTGCCATGTGCCTAGCAGGACAAATAAGCATTTTATTGTAGATTCTAAAATATATATTTTACAAGGTACAAGGTAACTATACTTCATGTTTTACAACCACAAGATCCTGTAAGTAGGTTAATTATTACAACTGGTTTTTGCATTCCGTTCGTAATGGTAACCTGGACCCACTTTTAACCTTCTTCACTGATGAAGCATGGTTTTACCCTCAAGGTCAAGTTTCTACTCAGAACAACGTATACTGGGCGACCAAAAAACTCCATATCATTCGTGAAATTCCTCATCTCTCTGCAGAATTTGTGGTTTGCTGTGCCACAAGTGCGGATAGAATTATCGGTCACAAATTTTTCGACAAAACAGTTAATTCATAAGTTGAAATAAATTTTATTTTAAATAATTTTTCCCCAAATTAGCAAGAAATGAAAGTCGCGTGGCTGGTTTCAGCTACAGCGTACACTGCTGCGAATTATATGCATGAATTGCGAAGTGTGTATGGACTGTGGCCACCTCATATCCCTAATCTATCTGCATGCACTTTTTATTTATGGTAAACATTAAAGAATAAATCGTACGTACCAAATCAACATACATTACAAGAATTGAAGGACATCAGGAGAGAATTACAGGCAACCAGTGAAGACGAACTTCTTAGCCCTTAAACCAGAATTATTTTCGAAGATTAGGGGATGTGTTTATATTGAAGGTAATCAATTGCAACATTTGTTGTGAAGCCCGTAAGCCTAATGTACGGTCCTTTAGGCGTAATTCTGGCGGAGAGTGTGCCTGCCCTCGTCCGCTCCGGTACCACCGCAGGGCGGTCCGACCGATAAGACACAGTAAATAATTTACCTATAAAATATCTTAAAATATATAAATTTTAATGAAACGTTAGTAATTTTTGAGATCTAAAGTTTTGGAAAATGTTGTATGGAAAGTGTACTTCGGATGGAGGAGCCCTCTTGAAAAGTTAGTGTCGCATCCTTGAAAGATGCTGAACTTGAAGATTAAGTTTTCACTTTTGAGACAAGACACACAGCTCATCTCTGTAGCTTAGGTGGTAGCGTGTCTATCTCACGTTAAAGATGTCCAGAGTAGGAATCTCGGTCAGGGCTATCTGGATAAGGTATTTTCCAAGGTTTTGTCTTATCCTGAAAGATGAATGTCTGCTAACTCTAAGCTTTATTGGCCCTCGGCTCATTTCATTCATCTCCATATGACTTAACGTAAATTAAAAAAAGAGATACAGTCGATCTGAGTGGCTCCATTGGATATACGTTGGCCTACTACATACTAATTCTAAGGTACTAATTCTAACTCTAGCCTAACCCAGACCGATGGCTTGGTATTTTGCCTAAAACCGAAATTCCCAATTCAAGAGATTTACTAGCATGAAAAGGGCCTCCAGGTGGACAAAATTACAGTACACCGGAGACACTAATATCACGTGGCAATTGATGGCATCATTAACAAACCAAGGTACTTAATTCATCTTGCTATAGAAAGCATCACGTGAACACTAGTTACTGGAACTAACAGTCTGGCTTGTACATCGCATTCCTGGCTGCCATCCACTTGGCAGAGATCTGCACACCACGGTCCCATATTGTGACCGTAAATTGTGGACTTCTGGAATTCCAGAGCAGGCAAGTGATTTACTTCAGTCGTTAAACGTTCTTTGAAATAGGAATGGCGATTTTGCTGCATTTTCTCATTTAATGAACTTCCTGTGGTTTACAGAGTGCATCTGTAAATTTCTGCCTCCAGTGGGGCACCCCAGAGTGGCATAGTCACAACATATTCTTTATAGATTGAGCTGCTAAGTCTGCTCCGAACAATTTTGTCATACAGTCATAGCAACGAAGGGAAGTTGTGGTAAGAGCGGAGGGGTATTTCGACTCATGTGGCTTTTTTATTGCTGTCCAACAAGAGGGCAACCCGGAATAAAGAGAGGCGAGGTGAGAGAAGGAGCTGGTACCATCAGGAGTCACGACAGTACCGAGGGCAGATTTCCATTTTGAAGGCCTTTGGCGGCGTCTAGTAAAGCCGGTTTCTCTCCCGCTACAAGTTGCCACGAAAACGTTGCTGAAGTTAGTAAGGTGTGTTATTACTGCACTTAACCTTTGAGTTTTCTTTCTACCTTGGCATAACTCAGCAACTGCAACATACACTCCAATAAAATTCTTTGGGACAGTGGCGAAGAACAGCGATTTAAAATAATTCCTAAGGAACAACACTCATATATGAAGGTTATTCACAAAACCTTCATTTGACATTAAATTTTAATAATTAATTTGAATGAGTAGAGTCAGACTGAAAAAATCAATGTCGTAGCCGGGATTTGAACCACAGATCTCCCGCTCTCTGTACGGTTGCTCTAACCAACTGAGCTACTATGGCCAACATACCGACATGACATTAAATTCTCCAACTGACTCGTATGTTTCCCGGTAGACCACTAGGGGTTCTCATATGCTATGAGACATGCACCTTTTGTAGCGTCTTACTATGCTGTAAGTACTTAAGTCCCAGGCTTCATAGTTAAACCACTGTGTTTCTATTTCAGGTAAATTGATGGAAATAATCATTTCTTCCACACTAGCCGTGTGTAGGCTAAGTCAGTTGGAGAATTTATTGTCATGTCGGCACGTTGGTCAGTTGGAGAGTTTAATGTCATGTCGGCATGTTGGCAATAGTAGCTCAGATGGTTAGAGCAACCGCAAGGAGAGCGGGAGACCCGTGGTTCAAATCCCGGCTATGGCATTGCATTTTTCAGTCTGGCTCTACTCATTCAAACCTTAGTAAGTCACTTGGAGAATTTAATGTTATTTCGGCACGTTGGCAATAGTAGCTCAGATGGTTAGAGCAACCGAACGTAGAGCTGGAGATCCGTGGCTCAAATCCCGGCTATGGCACTGAATTTTTTCAGTTTGGCTCTACTCATTCAAAACTTAGTGAGTCGCTTGGAGAATTTAATGTCATGTCGGCACGTTGGCAATAGTAGCTCAGTGGTTTAGAGCAACCGCACGGAGAGCGGGAGACCCGTGGTTCAAATCCCGGCTATGGCATTGAATTTTTCAGTCTCGCTCTACTCTTTCGATAATTAAGTTAAGAATTTCATATTAATATCCTGATAAGACACTTTTATAATATAGTTTCGATGTAACACATCTCCTTTTTACATAAAATTTTGCAAAGTATACGTTTAAATATATCAAATTCTTTTCATGTTATATCTACTATTAATTGGCAATATTTAAAATAAATTAATTTAATACGTGTATATATATTAAATGGATGAGATAGCAGAAACGTTATTCTTTTTTATTTTTAAATATATTAACAAAAATATATTTAAATCAACACAAATTAAAATTAACACAATGTAAACAAAAACAAATGCACATCCCACCGGAGTAGCCCGCCTCGGTAGCGTGTCTGCCTCACGTTCAAGAGGTCCCGAGTTCGAATCTCGGTCAAGGTGAGTTACCTGAATAAAGCTTTTTCCGGGATTTTCCCTTATCCTTAAAGACGAATGTCGGGTAGCTCTAAGGTCCATTGACGTTGGACTCATTTGAGCATCATTTCACCCAGTTCATCCACCGTTTGGTATGACTTAACGTTGGAAGACGTAAAATTAAAAATTTCCACTGGAGTTCCCGAGATCTAAATGAGCTAAAGTTAACTGAGCCTCTGTGCTGTGTGTTAAAAGAAAGTATGCTCTTTCAAGCTTTTTTTTTTTCTGATTACTTTCCCTGCCCATATATAGTGGGTGCGGATTTCTTGGGAAATACCATGAAAATACGTGTTTAAAGACTCATTGGGTCCGAAAAAAAGCTCGATCAGGGGGAAAAACAGACAGAGGATCATATTTTTATTTGAAAGAGGCATATGTAAATACTTGAACATTTAATCCAGTAACAAGGAAATTAACTCAACAAAAACTTAATTACACATAAGTTGTATGCTTCTACAAGGTCTACATATTTGTATAGTAATACTTTGTCCATTTCTTATAAGTCACCGGTTATCAAAAGTCATCCAGAATAAAGAGCACTTCAAAGGACAATTCCAGAAAATTCACGATATAAATTTCATTTCTCATGAAAATATCTTAACATTTGTTGTTTTACATAAAGTCCTTAGAGGCATTTTGAGAAAATTAAAATCATCAACAAATTATCAATGTAAAGCATATATTGGGATAGGCATTAAAAAAAGAAAGAAATTATGTCACTTGTTGGTAGATAAAATTGAATTCCAAATTTTAACCGGATTTTTGTTGTTTCGATTATACTACTCACAGATACACAGTCACCAAGTGGATATTTTCTAGTAATGCTTGTTTTGGACTTGATGGTAAGTCCGATGAAATTTCGATGTAGAAATTTTCAGGTAATGCAATATATTATCTAATAACTAAGTACAAGGTGTTCATTTTTATTCGTTATTTCCCGTTCTCCGAATGAGGAAGAATGACGTCAAAGTTGACTGGTGTGTCTATCTTGAAACATACTGCCCTATACGGAGAAGAAGCGGTAATTTTTTAGGAACAGTAAGCAAATCACAGCGCTCTGAGTGTGAGTGTGGTTGTGCTCGTAACTAATACAACCAGCTTCCCCTGGATATGAACACAGAGTACCGCGTCTTCATGGTTGAATGCAACTTTCGTACCTACATTAAAATTAGTGCGATATATAAATATAATTAAACCGCTGCATAGAGGAGTTTATGCAACGCTATCCAGCATTCAGACAAGTCCCTCGGAGCGTAATGTTGTCAAAAGTGTCCAGGTACCGTCAAATTGACACACTTTTGTTTGCAACATAAACATCTTAAAAATATACATTTTTGTCATTCTCACGCTTAATTAAAATGTCTATTAATATTGGTATCCTTATGTCTTTTAAAATCAATATGTGCATCAAACATTTCCAAGATACAGGATCAGTTACTCGTAAAATGAGAGACACTGGGCACTATAAAGTGACTGGTCCCAATCTAGAAGCAATAAATAATGTTATGACAGAAAGGCCTCAAGCATACCTTCTCGCAATACAGACTGTGTTTAAGGGGAAGTGAGAAAGGAAATATAAGAAAATGGACACATAAGACTATGTACTAGAGATATTTTCTTGGCTAGACTTCAATAAAAGCTTTGTATATATTGTAACACTAATTTACTTTTTATTCCTGGAACATGTCTGCTAATTTTCTGGTTTTGTAATGAAGTTACATTGTGAGGAAACTGTGAGGGGTAGAAAAGAATTGAGATCAAATGGAAATATTTCTATTTTATATGACAGGTTTACAATAAGCATATCTGTCTACTATAACAGAAAAACAGATGTTTATTGTGAAATAAGTGTTCATTGACTTATCATTTCGTATATTCTTCATGGTATACCTTTATGGCTGTATAATTAGCTTTGCAGTACATTGCATTGCAGTGTATAGCTTCTTTTTATGAACAGTTATCGTATCTACGAACCAGACGTAATTATGCACCTTTACATTACGCGGGCAGACCCATCTCTCAAATACTATATTTACCTGCCGGTAGAGGGAGGCCTCAAAGCTGCTATCAGCACATCAAATACGATCGCAAGCCGCTAGGGTAATAGTATATAGACTCGCTCCATCAGCAATGCTATTGATGACGTCAAATTTCACACGGTAAAATCACATAAAAATGAACAACGTGTTCATGGTTAAAAAGTAAGAAAATAAGAAAGTTGAAAGCATTAATAATAAAAGCAATGATAATTGTACTTATCAAATACCAAACACTTTCTTTTGAGGCGAATTCAGTGACCGTGCTAAGAATTTCTCCCATGAGACTTTAGTGTGTTTCGCAAGATGTCTTTTTCCATTCACATATTCGAAGAGACATTTTCATTCAATTGTCAGTCAACTGTTGACAAATTTGAAGTCTTACTGGACTTGACGCAAAGAAAAAATGATTGACGAACAAAGAATGCTTCAGTGAGCCGCATCAACATCCGTGTCGCACTGTAATGCGGAACTTCTTGGAAGTTAAAGTGTCCTCAGGTTTATATTTTTGACCTGTCCACCTACGTAGCAGACAGACCAGACGAGTCGTGAATGAAGTAGAAGTCCTTGACAACCTTTAACGACGGTTTCAGCAATGGCTGCTAGTACAGTGCTTGTCTATCCTCAACAAGGTTCAACGACAGGGCTGAGACCGAGTTTGTCCTGCAGCTTGCTTGATAGTTTATCTGTATCATGAATACTTGAGAAGAGAGCGCTTTTAAGAGACCCAAAAACGTCCTAACGGGCTGCGCGGTGCTTTGCCTATCCGCAACCTCGACGCTCGTTACCGTCTGCCACTATCACTGAAAGGCGCGGATGATACTATGCAACACTTTAAAAACTACATTTAAAGGCTTTAATTACCCATGTTATTAAAGGAGATGCCGTTGTCAGTACTTGCTTGGCAGTTCTTTAGGAAACTATCCATCACACGCCGTGGTTCATAAAATGCTGTCTATTTCTAATAACTGCAGACGACAACGAGCACGAGGGTGCGGACAGGTAATACCGAAATTAAAGGATTGAAATAAGTAAAGAGTCATGGTGGATTTCAAAGGAATGTTGGTTCTTTGTTACAACACGTACAAGGGCAGTTGAGTCAAATAGCAGTTGGGGTGAATAGTTGTTTTAACAAAATAAGCGTAAGAAACCGTGTCCTTAGCAGATTTCTAAAGGGTAGTACTTGACTCCGTTTGAATAGGCATTCTTTGGACCCTTAATAATGGCATGAGCATTATGACAATGGACAAGATTGTTACAAAGGGAACCTTTGTGTGAAAAGAGGGCTTTGAGAAAGTGAAAGTCACACATACACCCACGCGCAACTGTGGTCAGTCAGGGCACGGCGTGAAGTCGATTAGGGCAGTCCTCTTCTTCTGTCTTGGTCGAGGGCAGACCAGAAGTGATGAGAGAAGATATTTTTCGGTTTATACGTAACTAATTAAGTATTAACGAGTAATAAGCATTCCACCTTCAGTCTCTCTGAACAGTGATATATTGGTAACCTTTGGTCGGCAACTTCAATTTCGATGTTCTGATGAAAAGAAGCAGTCATTAAACCAGTTTGAAACGGGCATTCCAGTGCCATTAAAACCATCCTTCTCATACATATCCACGCATACCCGGAGATAAACCTCATTGCTTTACCCTGAGCTAAACATTATTGTATCAAACTGTGGCGCAAATTGGAACTGTGCGCCACCCATTAATATTTGCTCCACAGGCAACTGCCGGTTCAGATGTTTTTGGGTCTCTCCTTATAATAACCACAAGTGTTACACTTTCATATTGGTAGGTTGACAGTAATAATTCATTTTTATATTAGGTGGCCCCATAAGTAAAGATGGGGTTTCTTTTATTTTGGTTTTTTGGAAAGTTTATTAGGTTTCTTTGGTTTGCCAATGGTATTTACAAAAAAAAAAAAAAAAAAAAAAAAAAAAAAAAAAAAAAAAAAAAACATGGCTGGTATTGCGTACATTGCTAGTATGTATCAGTTTTCAGTTGTTAATAAACAATTACAAAATGGAGATAACAAAGTTTGAACTTAGAGTCTTCTAAGACACTACTAGAAACAAGATTATAAAGCCGCTGTCGGAGCTCGAAGATTATGTGAAGTGAAAGGAGAAGGTGTCGTTAGCAAAACAATGGTTCCAACGTTTCAACAATGGAGACGAAAACACTGAAGATTTACACGTTCTGGAAGACCTAAAGTATATTAAAGATATACGTCAAGTTTTGCGAGAAAATCAGCAAAAAGGTACCCGTAGGTTTTCAGAAGAACTTGGTGCATCAAAAGATATCAAACATCGCCTCATTAAGACACTTGGAAAATCATACAGAAGCTTTGGATTTGTGCTCATGAACTGACACCTGAACAGGCTGAACGTATGAGCTGTTTTGATGTTGGTAAGGTTCTGGCAATATTTGATACTCATAAATATACCTGACTTTTTAAATAATAGTTCAAAGCTTTGGTACAGTTTTAATGAAAATATAACAACAGAGTTTTCTAAGGTGGTTTGCATCTAGTCATTTCACCAAAATGTATCGCAAATGTTTTGTTGGTTGAATGGTGACCATTCTATTCCAAATATGAGAACTGTTTTGTTTTTCCCCTGATACCTTTACGACTCGGGAGTCCTTGAGGCGCTGAGCGAACCGACTACTGAATAATTACGCCAGAAACATGTGATGAAAACAAAGCCGACGAAACAAAGAGTGCTGAAAGAAGGGAGATGTTTGCGTGATGTTGGATATTTGGGATGTCTGTGTAATGCCCTGCAGACCCAGTAGCTCCCGTTTACCTCACTTTAGCTAACAATGTTGGTCACGTCACGTTCAGACTCTTTTGCTCACAGCTATAGCAATGCATGTAAAATATTTTAAATATGTATCTCATTTCTCGAGCGGTATTATCTATGTGGAAAATGTTCATGATTTTTGGAATAATGGGCAGAAATTCAAACACCATACGTCCAACTGTTCGAAAGTACGGACTTCAATCCAACATAATAGGTAATAGTAATGATAACGATAATAATGATAAGTATATTGATAATAATATTGATAACAATAGTAATAATGATAGTAATATTGATATTCATGATAATAACACTAACAATAATAATAGCTGGCACCGTAGCTCAGTCGTTAGAGCACCTGTCTGCCGTGCTGGGGGTTCCGGGTTCGATTCCCGGCGGTGGGGTGGGGATTTTTCTCTGATCAAGATAATTCCTCATCTTCCCCAAAGTCTGGAAGTATGAATGAGAGTGCGAATGTGTACGTGATCTAATGATACAACCAAACGAATACGAGTTAACACCATCGATATGTTCCAAAGGAGAACGGCCGCCGATATGTCCATTGGACATAAAGGCGGGGAATAATAATAATAATAATAATAATAATAATAATAATAATAATAATAATAATAATAATAATAATAATAATAATAATAATAATAATAATAATAATATCCTTAGGTTTATTCGGCTTCCATTAGCAATCAGTGTAGAGGGCACCTTGTTGAATTGAACCTTGAACTACTTTGATGTAGTGCACAATTATTTTTCACTGATTTCTGTACTGGGCGGAAGTGACCATCGATCACAGAATTTCAATACGACATCGTTCCCAGAATTCCAACATGCTCCGAGAGAAAACATAGTAAGAAGGGATTAGAAGATTCGACAGATGATATCAAATTGAGAGAAGGTTATTTCCAGCAAGATGGAGCAACGTGCCATACATTTTATGACACCATGGAACTTTAACCAGTTTCTTTGATAATCGAATAATCTCAAAAGGTCTGTGGTCCCCCATATCCCCTGACCTAACCTCACCGGTAATTTTCTTGTGGGGGTATCTAAAAAATAGAGTGTACAAGAATAGGCCACGGACAACTGATGTTCTCAAGGCTTCCATTCGAACCTAAATAAGTAACATTGACGAGGATACCCTCCGTAAAATTTCAGAGAATATGGTAAGACGAGTACAAACATGTATAAATGCTGGTGGAGGACACTTCCAACATTTTCTCGGAGATGTAAATAGTATAATGTAATCTCACAATTGTGTATTATATTCTCCCAAAGTTGCACGTGTCTCCCGTTGAAGTGGTTCAGGTTTATTTGGATCACATACGGTTTATAGTTACAGTTTCTAGTACTAAGATTCAGTAACAGTTGAATTCTACATACTCAAACAGTTGACAACTCACTTCAAGTAGTACATTCATTATTCTACATCGGTCAACTTAACTGACGTTTTAGTTAATTGATGGATATAAATTATTTCTTCACATTAGCATGTTCCTTCACATTAGGCTAAGGTTTTTGATAGATAGAGTCAACATGAAAAATTCAATGGCATGGCCGGAGTTTGAACCACGGATCTCCTAGTTTCCATCCAGTCACTGTAACCCATTGAGCTAACATAGCCAACTTGCCGTCAAGACATCAAATTCTCCGTTTGACTCGTATATTTCCCCGGTAAACCACATAGGCCGCGCCGTGGCTCAGTGGTTAGACTGCTTGGCTCTCACCAAGGTGGCCCGGGTTCGATTCCAGGTGACCGCAAAGTGAGATTTGTGATGGACAACACGGCACTGGGGCGGATTTTCTCCGGTATCTTCGGTTTCCACCGCCATTTCATTCCACCGATGCTCCATCTTCATCTCATGTATCATCAGTGTCATCGCCTGCGGTGCCGTATGTAGTAAAAGCGGGCGTTAAACACTACACATTTCATTTCCGGTAAACCAGTAGGGGCTGTCGTATCCGAGATACACCATTTGTCCCAACTTACTATCACAAGTACTTGAGTCCCAGGCCTTTATCATTTAACTCTTAATATTTTAGTTAATTGATGGAAATTAATCATTTCTTCACACTAGCTATATATACGGTAAGTTCCAAAAATTTTTCATACTAGCACCTCAAAATAATTACAATATAAAGAATTTACTATATTTTTCTAAAAAAGACAAAATTTCAGTCAGCAAAAATCTGGTATTTATCAAGTTAACTGTTTAGAATGCGACAAGATCTATATTGGTAGGACCAAGCGTAATTTAGAAACCAGAGCGAAGGACCATTTTAGAAATATTAAATATAGACAGACAGAGAAATCGGCAGTGGCTGATCATTTTTGGTCATATAATCATGAAGTAAATCCAGAACAATTGAAAGAACCGATAGATTTAATGGTTTGGGGGAATATATTTATTTTGAAAATAAGGATCGCGTAATGAATTTTGATATCCCTCCAATAGATGTCATCAATAAGTTTGTGTTGTCCCCGGTAGATGGCAGTTAGATAAGGAGCTATTCTTCAAACTCCGGTAGTGGTCAAGGTCAGTCACTCAGTCAGTTAATTGGTGAGTGTCAAGTTGAGTGGTTGAGGATGAAGCAGATATTTTGCTTTGAAGCCGGTCCCAGGATTTGAATAAGATAAGTAAGTAGTGAAGTTGTGTAATAGGGTAAGGTCTTTAAAAGATAGAGTCAACATGAATAATTCAATGCTATGGCCGGGATTTGAACCTCGGATCTCCTGGTTTCCGTCCAGTCGCTTTAACCCATTGAGTTACCATGGTCAACTTGCCGTCACGACATTAAATTCTCCATTTGATTCGTATATTTCCCCGGCTAGTGTGCAGAAATAATTAATTTCCACCAATTAACTTAAATAATCAGAGTTAAATGATGAAGGCTGGAACTCAAGTACACACGATAGTAAAGTTGCCACAAACGGTGTATCTCGAATGTGAGAGACCGTAGTGGTCTACCGGGGAAATATACGAGTCAAATGGAGAATTTAAAGCCGTGACGGCAAGTTGGCCATAGCAGCTCAATGGCTTAGAGCGACTGGACGGGAACCAGGAGATCCGTGGTTCAAATTCCGGCCATGGCTTTGAATTTTTCATGTTGACTCTATTAACTGACGTTATCTATTGTGAGGTATACCCTAAGAGAAACATCACTAGAGCAGCCGACCGTATTTATCGAAGACGGAGATATTGGATGTGGCACTACCAGTTCAGTATTTGCTCTATACAACACACAAAAGACGAGCTGTGAGTGTTTCTCTTTGGTTGAGAAGCTCGAGTATCCCCCTTCTAACCCCAGCGCAGTTACTGCTGCTCTTTTTAACACGGTATTACAAACGCACTTGTCAGTCAACAGGAAGTCATTTGAGAAACTGGACTGAAAGAGACAACATTATTTTTCCTTCCAGGTTTACTTTATCAAAAGGATGTCCTGCAAAGTTTCTTGGTTTCTTCTTCAGATAAAATAACTCTACACTTGAGGAATGTTTCCACACAAACACAGGCGGTTGTACGTAAGCCCTTGTTGCGGAAACGCTTGAGGAGGAAATAACTGCTTAGGTTCGATTCCCGGTGGGGGTAACATCAAGTGGCTTATCTGCACGAGTCACGGGGGACTTATCCACTCGGAGTGGCAACAAAAGAGCGCTGACAAATTGGAAGAGCATCGCCCTCTCGGAGTGCAGGAGCGCTTACTGCAGACTGTCAACTGTTGTTCATTCCTTTCTCGAAGAAAATCAACTACCTTATACCGCCTTATGTACCGGCTACGCGCCTGTGCGTGTGTGTGCGCGCGCGCGCGAATTTAACCATACCCTTGTATGCGTCCATGAATATAGCGTTATAAGCAGCTTGTTTTGCAATCAGAGGTAAGTAATTCATGTGGTGAAAGTATCTTCCTAATTTCTAATTGTACTTACAATTGCAGTCCATTAGAACGCCTTGCTCTCTGTCAATAATGAATCAGGCGGACTTTTACACATTACAACAGTATCTACAACTAATGCTATATGCGGAATTTCCAACTAAGAAACGATTTCTAAAGAAGAGCACAAAGTACAATTTCGAACACTTTTTAGGTAACTTGCTGAACATATGAAGTGCACATTCGAGCTGTTATTAGCAACTATTCTGAGTGCCTTAGTGGTCATTATTGTTGTAAAAGAGGGAAACTGTGATGGTACTTACTTGCTGCAGTGGTCCAGGCTTCTCTATAGTATCACCGGTGATGATCTTCAAAGGTGTTAAAGGGCACCCAGAATTCCCAAACAAATTGCCTCCTTGTTCAATTGTTGAAATGAGTAATTCAGGTTCCATCAACAAATAGATATTCTTTAAAAGGTTGGAACACTTTTACTGATTCAAGATTCCAGGGAGGGTTTTGATTATAATGGACAATCATGGAAGTCACTGTGGGTAAAAACAAGATTTAAGAACTTTTTTAAATCGAATTTGGGCCAGATTTGATTTCTTCACAACCCTAAAGCGTTGGAGTACTGCCAAAATAAACGAGCTACCACCTCACAGCACACAGATGCTACAACTGTTGGATAAAACTTCGTAAAAGCCCTTGAAAACCCACTGACCCAAATAGTTGTATCAGAACCTCTCAAAGAAGATGCTTAGTCCACTGTTTTGTCAGTCTTGGAATATCACAGCTTTTGTGGGGGCTGCATACCAGAGCTTTTCCTGCTCTGGAATCATGCCATTTTCTGAAAACATTGTTCCAAAGGAAATATCTGCCCGTTCTTAGCTCTTGCAATCTCTCGAAGAAGATAAATAATCCCAGGGAAACTTTGATGATACAGAAACCTCTGCATCTGGACCTTTGAAGATGACAGACAGAGCAAAAGGATGACACTCGTCCAAAAGAAATTCCACATCGTTTTGCTACCCCCACCCAAATAAAAATTGATGCATTCTGAGAACTGCGAAAAAGGGAATTATATTCAAAAATATTACAATTTACAACTTTTAGCTACATTTATTTGTCTTTACGTTGTTGCTACCTTGGCTTACATGATACCCTGGTTTTCTGCTCTGCCAGGTAGCTCTCAACCTACAAACCTCCTCGTTACTTAAGTAGCCCCTTTCTTTCCCCCTATCTTCCTTTCTTATATTCTTAACATTTCTGGCCCATTTTTCTTTTACTTTCTGCAAGAACTCACCAATACTTCTTACCTTCTTTTCCTCCCTGCCCGTTAAAATTTTTATAGCTACTGTCCTCTTCTCTACTTTCTCCCATTTCTCTTCCCAAACCTTTTTTCTCCACATTGCAACCTCCTCACATTCTGTTACATAGTGTTCTATGCTTTCTTTTCCCTCACACAATTCACAAATTCCCTATGGGAATTATAAGGAAAAGATACTAGAGCTAAGATATCCTTTTCAATTGAAACAAAGAGCAGGAGGTTGAAGCAAATAGAAGGGCGTTAAGGTTTTGTTAACTGAACTATTATAGTTCAGAGTTCCTGTTGAAAGGTGACTCGATTCGACGCCAGTTATATGGCACTTGCCATCATGAACTGTCCGTAGGTACTAATGGGACTGTTTGTAGAAAGTGCCACTGATTGAAAATGTACGTATAAATACCATTGTTCAGAATGGTACATTTTCGAATGATTTTATAAAGATGAAACATGAATCGCTGTAATAGGGAACTATAAGGTCTGGATTTGAACCCTCGACCTTGTAATTTATAGGTCATCAACTGAGTAATCAGACAGGCAGTCATACTTTGTTGTCGCATTGTATTCTTACTACAAGGAGGTGTTGTGGATCAAGTGAATAAATACAACTTACTTATGATAGAACCGAATATTCTGGCTTTGCAAACATTAATCAACGAGCAAGTTAAGAAGGTAAACTGTGATGGCGAAATTATCGATGGGTAAGATAAATTACTTTATAAAGAAATGAGAGGGATGTTAAAATAATAATATAAGAGGCGCAAGTTAACAGTTGGTCACGAAAGTCATTAGTACACCCTTGCTAAGGAAATGCAATTAGCGTAAATCAAAGTAGCCAAGTAATTAGAGTTCTAGTGAAATTCGAAATAGAGAATGTCACAGCAAATACATATTTTAAGACAAATTGAATCCCAAAGAAATATTTTTAGAAAAAGGTTGAGCATCTTCCTAGTACGTTTTTGGACGTTTATTTGAGGACCATTCCATTCATCGTCCGATGCGACTTAACGTTGGAGATTTTCCCTTATCCTGAAAGATAAATGTGTGATAACTCTAATCTCTATCTACCCTGTTCTTATTTGAACATCATTTCATTCATCGTCCCATACGACTTAACGTCGGTGATTTTCCCTTATCCTGAAAGATGAATGTCCGTTAACTCTAAGCTCCATGTACGCTGTACTCATTTGAACATTATTTCATTCATCGTCCGATATGAGTTAACATTGGGGGACGTAAACAAAAAGAAAAAGTCCCCCTAATCCAAAGTATGATAACATGGAACACCTTTTTGACCTTTTTTTAATGGCTCTAATGATTTAGTTAAAACTGCATGTCATGACATCACGACAAACGAAAGGCTTGTCTTAAGCCTTTTCCGAAATCTCCTCTGAAGGCCGCTTTATCTAGGTAACGTTCGTAAAACTGACAAGAGATGGACCAAATTTGATATACAATAAGTTTAGATCTCAGTAAAGCATGCAATTCGTACCAAACATATTTCTTTTGTAGTGAAGCTTTTTCCAGATATTTCCTGTTATTTATCTGAATTGTTATATGTGTTAATTTCTAACACTTATGTATCGATTAATATGAAATAGAGAAATAAGCGTTTGAAAGAATAGTTTGTACAAGAGTAGAGAAACACATTTGAATGCAACACAATCTTTTTACTAGTGCTGTAGATCGAACAAAATTTTAATCGATAAACTGTTACTTTAATCGCTGAATCTATCGATTAATCGAGATATCTATTCTAAAGTTAGGTGTAAGGATTATATAAAGTACTTTAATACTCTGTATATTTCATTATTTATGAAACTTTTAAATATTTAGTTTTAAAATGTGTTTTTGCATCAAGTGCACATGCTTTATATATGTATTGAATTAGATCTACAATATTTTTATAAGTAATTATTTACTAACGTATTATATCAATATTTACTAAGATTTGTGAGACTGGCATGCAATTGATTTTATGACGTTTTTGCTTTTTTTTTTTTAAACACAAAACCTTCACTCACTGCCACCAACTCTGAAGCGTTACTGGCTTACTGAAGCTTACAGCAAAGTTACACCGCTACCAGTCCTGAGAAGAGGAATCAACTATTGTTTCCATAGCTGCGTAATCGAAGTGTTCGGTTCAAGGTTGTACAGCTCAGTTTATGCTAGCAAGCGATAAATAATCAGTTGTATACGATATGTTGTCACACACAAGCTGTAAGGAAAGAAACCTCTCTGTCAGCATCTGTATGTAGTTATGTACCTCTTAGAATATTTCACAACAGAAGTGTTATTTAGACTCTCTCAGGGTTCAGAGTGATTTCTTTAGCTATCAGGAGTTATATTATCTCAAAGCTCAAAGAACATCACGTGTCTAGTGAAAGCTTGATGCGTTGGAAAGGCTGTTTACGTTGGAAGCAATACATCAAAACAAACAGGGCCAAATTTGGCTAAAAGAGTTCTGATTAATATTTATTGTAATCGATTAATTCTTTAAATCTTTAATCTAAAATAAAATTTTAATCGATTAATCATTTCGGTTAATCGATTAAATCACGCAGCACTACCTTTTATTCAAAGTAACAGCTTCCACGGTCTATAGATAACTGTGCTGTGTTTGCATGGAGCACTATCAGATAGCAGCACTGCAGTGAGGGTATCCTGCACTACGAAAGCCTGGTCCCCTGAGGGTGCTCGACCAATGTCCCACTGGAGCAATACAACCTCAAGGAAACGGGGGCGAGAAAAGAAGAAATGTTTACCTTCCAGTTGGGGAGCGGTGTCGAGATTGTAACACCAAATGTTGCCCGATATCTTTGTGTTGTTACCCCGGTCCCTTAAGTGTAAACATGTGCATGTGATCAGAGCGATACAACTTCACTGCCATTCACCTCAAATGCTGATAAGGCCAAAAACCTAACAGTCCACTTTCAACTAAAATAGCATTATTTACTGGCAAAGTTTGTGTATAGAAACAAACTACTTCCAAAGCATCTGATATCCGGTTGGTATGGTGTAGATACGTGTTGGGAAAAGCAAATGATATCTCTGAATTTGGGTTAATTTGATGGCTTACGGGGGAATAGAAAATGAGATTCAGAATAGAAATATACAGGACAGAAAAGCGATATCCCTGCCTATGGCACCGATACACCAGTAATATATATTCCGAGTATATACCGATATATTCCGAGTCCGGGCGGAATTTTGGAAATTCTGCGAATTTCCTCTTTTTCTTTTGCAGCTAGGCATACGATTTCATTTTAAATTGCATAATCTTTCTTTCTGGCCACTGAGACATCGCATATCGCAAAAACTTAACCCACGGCAAAGGCTGTGTATCTAGTACAGCTACACTCTTTGGTCGTTGCGTACTCTCTGTCTGGCTTATTAATTCGCAATAAATACGCTATTATTCTATGCTTCCTTCCCGTTCCTGTGCAGCCGGGTAGGTAGTTTCCTTGAAAGCACGTGTTAAACTATGTGATGGCATTTCATTAATTTTCTGATAATTCTAAAATCATAACAGTAAATACCTTTGAAAGGGTAGAGCCAGACTGAAAAATTCAATGCCATAGCCGGGATTTGAACCACGGATCTTCTGGTTTCCGTCCAGTTGGAGAGTCAGCTGGAGAATTTAGTGTCATGTTGGCACGGGTCCATAGTAGCTCAAATGGTTAGAGCGGCTGGACGGAAACCAGAAGATCGGTGGTTCACATCCCGGCTATGGCATTGAATTTTTCAGTCTGACTCTACCCTTTCATAGTGCGTCCTACACACGGCTAGTGTGAAATAACAATCAATTTTGTGGCGTCATTCCTCCACTCGCAGCAGATAGGATGCACGTAGACTGGAAGATCCTGGTCAAGATTTGATTAAATAAGTCATGAGATCTTTTCTGAGGTGTGGATTTTCGGTGACAGAAATAAAATTTTATATGACTCCGATTTCGTAATATATTATTTAATTGTATACTCTGGATTACAATTCACTCGAACTTTCTTTCTTAATCAATCACTGTAAATTACGTCCAGCACATCGATAAATCCTTATTTTCAAGTTAATATAGTTTCTATTAATTACTTAAAATTCCTCTTCTATACGTCCACTCATTACTATTACGAAATCCGAATAACTCTTTTTGACGATTATTGTTTTTCAGTTACAAAACTTTTATATTCACCGCGACATTTTTCCATCGTCATGAAACCAGATTGAAGAATATATCTCTATATCAAGATTATTGATATTTCAGTAACTATCGTTACTCCTCTATTAATTTTGTGATTGGCCGATCTACTGCCACGTCATCACAATACGTAATACAATTATTACTACGGCCAATCACAAAATTACACACACACACACACACACACACACACACACACACACACACACACACACACACACACACACACATATATATATATATATATTTAATATTGTCATTACATGACCTACTAAGTCATATCAGAAAACAATATTCATATAAAAAGTTCTGACTAAAACATACAGTTACAATTTCCAGTAAATATATTTGTTTTGAAAATGCCTAAACGTAAATGCGTGTACAGGGAGGAATGTAAAAGTAAATACCCGTCATTTAAAAAAGGAAGAAACGAATATGAGGCAGACTTAGGACTATGGGCAACCAAACATTTAAGTTGAGACAAACATATAGAAAAGTTAGCAGAGAAGCTGAGCCGTGTTTGCTTTGTTTTGCATCATCTGAAGCCTCGAGTAGAATTTACTGCACTCAGAACCTGTTACTTTGCTTACTTTCATTCACTACTGTCATATGTGCTACCATTGTGGGGAAACGCTACAAATAGTAAGATGATATTTAAGCTACAAGCATTACGAATTATGGTTGGTATTCCAAAATTGGAAAGCTGCAGAAATCATTTGAGAGATTTGAATATCTTGACCCTACCAAGATTATATATGAAACAGTTATTGATTTATATGAAGACTAATACTGCGAACTATGTCACAAATGCAGAAATACACACACATAACACACGTAATAAAAGAATTACACGCCTATATTCATAAAACAAAACTATTTGAGACTTCTGTCAAATGCATGGGTTTAAAGCTATACAACCACTTGCCAAATCAATTAAAAACATATCCTCTTTAAATAAGTGTAAGGCAGAGCTACACAATTTCTTTAAAAAAAATCAGTTTTATTCGGTAAGTGAATACTTAGAATACAGATCAGGTAAAGTATAAATTAATCAGTTTGTTGTGCATAATTATACTAATGTATTCTATTTCTATTCTTGTTTCATGTGTCCAAGGCTGGAAGACTCATCAATGAAGAACTTTAACTGACCAAGCATTAAAATTAAGTGTAATACTTGAGTCAGTGTCTGCATAAATATCCATAACTGAGTTGATCTGTATTGTACTCCAGTGTCTTAATGTCCTTCAAGTGTGAATAGTACTTTGTGTAAATTATCTGTAAACTTTAGATTGTAAATACCTCATAAATGAATTGTAAATATTGTTAAATACTGTAATGCCCGATTTCACCAACAGATGTTAAAATAGACGTTCACAAATGTAACGTAACAATTGTCACAGCGCTAAAACTAATGTTAAATTTCTTGCATTTCACCAACCTGTTTTCTGAAAATGTTAACAAACCTGTGTTAACGCCAAGGAACAAGCAAATATCACAGCTATAGAAGGCTATGGATGAGCCGATTATTTTCAGAACGTATTACGATGCACTTTTGTTTTCATTTTCATCTGCACAAATGGTGGATGAACAAAATCGTAAACAAAAGCCGTGAGACAAATTTCTCATCGACGGAGAAAGAATTGTTAATTGAATTGGTGACGAAGTGTGAGGATATCGTGGCAAATAAGAGGACGGATGCGGTGAATGTAAAATAGAAAGATGTCACGTGGGAAATATTGGAAACGAATTTAATTCAAATTTATGTGTCACTACTACAAGCACCAAACAACTTGTCAGTATTACGTAAATTTAAAACGATGTGCGAAGAACAAGTGCCTTAAACGTTTCACGACGGGAGGTGGACAATGTATTATCCAACATAATTCAGTGAATTATAAAATTCGCAAAGTTATTTATACTTGAAGCAAAGGCGAGATCGGCATATTCATTTCGGTGTATATTCTAACTCATTATTACGTAAATTTAAAACGAGGTGCGAAGGACGAGAGACTTGAACGTTTCAAGACGGGAGGTAGACAGTGTATTATCCACATAATTCAGTGAATTATAAAATCGCAAGGTATTAATACTTGAAGCAAAGGCGAGGTCGGCATATTCCTTTCGATGCATGTTCTAACCTCTCTAGTACTTCCGCAGTAACCTTCATAACAACATGTTTCGACAGTCTATAACCTCCGTAAAAAAAATTTCTTCGGATGGTTCCTCAAAATAATTTCTCCTCATAGGCCGTACTCTATTACGAATGCCATTTAGACGGTCTTAAATATAGCAAATTGACATCAACAACTGAGTTCATGCTCGCCATCTTGACTGTTTACATTTGTTAAGGACTTAACATCAGAAATCTGGCTTGTTAGTTTTACATGAGATTTAACACGAGTGTTACGCTAACACTTGTTGGTGGAATGCAATTTTTGTTTTAACTATTGCTAAACTCGTGTTAAGTCTTAACATTTGTTGGTGAAATCCGGCGTAACTATATTGACAATGCCTATAATTCTGTATGAATTCCTGTGGCTAATAAACATTGTACAGTATTGAATGTCTCGTCTGCCGTCGAGGAACTTTCATATCAATTGCAAACAAAGGTAAGACCCCATAAGTAAAATGTTACTTCTTGGGAAAGAAACACACAATGCTAACGTGTGTCTTCGACATGAAATTTTACTCGCAATTTAAGGTAATGTTTTATAATTGTTAAGAAAAGGCAATGGTCGCAAAAACGAATATAATCATATAATGCGGCTTTGCTAATACGAGATTATCTATGCCGACTACGTCTCTACGAATTTTATTTCTCGGAAAAGCTCCGTTGTAGAGTCGAAAGCTAATTTGTGTGGTGTGCCTGTGCTCAGGGCTTCATATTTGCGGTCATTTATTAAATTTTGCTGTATAAAGAGAATCAGGGAAACAATGTGCTAACACGTTTACGGAACAAACTAAATAAAAAAAAAAATTGGTGGGAATGGGTTGTCCAGCACATGTTCTACATAACTGTGTTCAACATGGCCTTGATTTTGGTCTTTCAGCTGACATAGAATCCATCGCAATGAAAATATTCAGTTTCTTTTCTTCAATAAAGAATGATCATAATTTTTTACCGTCACACTTTTTCGCACTAAACTTCAATTGTTAGCTTAATGTGAAACAAACACGCCATAGTAGTTGGTACTCCTGGTTCCCGCCTGTGATAACCAGATAAGTTCAGACATGTTCAGTATCGCCTAGCGCTGCAATGGAGGTAACATGCAGTTAAAGTTGATGTTAGAGGAAGATCCGGAGTTTCTATCAAATGTAATAACTGCTGATGAAACTTGGCTACAACATTTTGATCCTGAGAGCAAAGAGCAAAGCTCAGTGTGGAAATCTCCTTCATCACCAACCCCCAAAAAGCAAAAGTGATTGCTTCTGCTGGGAAAGTTATGGTCATCTCATTCTTTGATATTCGTGGATAGGTTTATCAGCATGTTGTACCTGCACAAACATCAGTAACTGGACTATACTACAGGGATGTCCTGAAAATATCGCAAGTCCATATCAGGCGCAAAACACCACATTTCCGTGAAGCAGGCTGGATGCTGCAACACGATAATATGCGGTCGCATATTGCCAATTTTGTTGCTAAATATCTTGCAAAAATCGATGTGAAGTGTATGCCTCACCCTCCTTACAGTCCGGATTTACCCCATGTGACTTTTTTCTATTCCCTAAATTGAAGAAACGCCTTCATGGGAGGCATTATCCATGAGATATGGGAGTGTCCTCCTCTTCTGTCCATGAGATATGCAAGTGTCTTCTTTTTCTGCCCATGAGATATAGAAGTGTCCTCTTTTTCTGCCCATGAGATATAGAAGTGTCTTCTTTTTCTGCCCATGAGATATAGAAGTGTCATCTTTTTCTGCCCATGAGATATGGAAGTGTAGGTACTCTTTTTCTGCCCATGAGATATGGAAGTGTAGTTACTCTTTTTCTGCCCATGAGATATGGAAGTGTAGGTACTCTTTTTCTGCCCATGAGATATGGAAGTGTAGGTACTCTTTTTCTGCCCATGAGATATGGAAGTGTAGGTACTCTTTTTCTGCCCATGAGATATGGAAGTGTAGGTACTCTTTTTCTGCCCATGAGATATGGAAGTGTAGGTACTCTTTTTCTGCCCATGAGATATGGAAGTGTAGGTACTCTTTTTCTACCCATGAGATATGAAAGTGTCCTCTTTTTCTGCCCATGAGATATGGAAGTGTAGGTACTCTTTTTCTGCCTATGAGATATAGAAGTGTCTTCTTGTTCTGACCATGAGATATAGAAGTGTCATCTTTTCCTGCCCATGAGATATGGAAGTGTAGGTACTCTTTTTCTGCCCATGAGATATGGAAGTGTAGGTACTCTTTTTCTGCCTATGAGATATGGAAGTGTCCTCTTTTTCTGCCCATGAGATATGGAAGTATCCTCTTTTTCTGCCCATGAGATATGGAAGTGTAGGTACTCTTTTTCTGCCCATGAGATATGGAAGTGTAGGTACTCTTTTTCTGCCCATGAGATATGGAAGTGTAGGTACTCTTTTTCTGCCCATGAGATATGGAAGTGTAGGAACTCTTTTTCTGCCCATGAGATATGGAAGTGTAGGTACTCTTTTTCTGCCCATGAGATATGGAAGTGTAGGTACTCTTTTTCTGCCTATGAGATATAGAAGTGTCTTCTTTTTCTGACCATGAGATATAGAAGTGTCATCTTTTCCTGCCCATGAGATATGGAAGTGTAGGTACTCTTTTTCTGCCCATGAGATATGGAAGTGTAGGTACTCTTTTTCTGCCCATGAGATATGGAAGTGTAGGTACTCTTTTTCTGCCCATGAGATATGGAAGTGTAGGTACTCTTTTTCTGCCCATGAGATATGGAAGTGTAGGAACTCTTTTTCTGCCCATGAGATATGGAAGTGTAGGTACTCTTTTTCTGCCCATGAGATATGGAAGTGTAGGTACTCTTTTTCTGCCTATGAGATATAGAAGTGTCTTCTTTTTCTGACCATGAGATATAGAAGTGTCATCTTTTCCTGCCCATGAGATATGGAAGTGTAGGTACTCTTTTTCTGCCCATGAGATATGGAAGTGTAGGTACTCTTTTTCTGCCCATGAGATATGGAAGTATCCTCCTTTTCTGCCCATGAGATATGGAAGTGTCCTCTTTTTCTGCCCATGAGATATGGAAGTGTCCTCTTTTTCTGCCCATGAGATATGAAAGTGTCCTCTTTTTCTGCCCATGAGATATGAAAGTGTCCTCTTTTTCTGCCCATGAGATATGGAAGTGTCCTCTTTTTCTGCCCATGAGATATGAAAGTGTCCTCTTTTTCTGCCCATGAGATATGGAAGTGTCCTCTTTTTCTGCCCATGAGATATGGAAGTATCCTGTTTTTCTGCCCATGAGAAATGGAAGTATCCTCTTTTTCTGCCCATGAGATATGGAAGTATCCTCTTTTTCTGCCCATGAGATATTGAAGTGTAGGTACTCTTTTTCTGCCCATGAGATATGAAAGTGTCCTCTTTTTCTGCCCATGAGATATGGAAGTGTCCTCTTTTTCTGCCCATGAGATATGGAAGTGTCCTCTTTTTCTGCCCATGAGATATGGAAGTGTCCTCTTTTTCTGCCTATGAGATATGGAAGTGTCCTCTTTTTCTGCCCATGAGATATGGAAGTGTCCTCTTTTTCTGCCCATGAGATATGGAAGTGTCCTCTTTTTCTGCCCATGAGATATGGAAGTGTCCTCTTTTTCTGCCCATGAGATATGGAAGTGTCCTCTTTTTCTGCCCATGAGATATGGAAGTGTCCTCTTTTTCTGCCCATGAGATATGGAAGTGTCCTCTTTTTCTGCCCATGAGATATGGAAGTGTCCTCTTTTTCTGCCCATGAGATATGAAAGTGTCCTCTTTTTCTGCCCATGAGATATGCAAGTGTCCTCTTTTTCTGCCCATGAGATATGGAAGTGTCCTCTTTTTCTGCCCATGAGATATGGAAGTGTCCTCTTTTTCTGCCTATGAGATATGGAAGTGTCCTCTTTTTCTGCCCATGAGATATGGAAGTGTCCTCTTTTTCTGCCCATGAGATATGGAAGTGTCCTCTTTTTCTGCCCATGAGATATGGAAGTGTCCTCCTTTTCTGCCCATGAGATATGGAAGTGTCCTCCTTTTCTGCCCATGAGATATGAAAGTGTCCTCTTTTTCTGCCCATGAGATATGGAAGTGTCCTCTTTTTCTGCCCATGAGATATGGAAGTATCCTCTTTTTCTGCCCATGAGATATGGAAGTATCCTCTTTTTCTGCCCATGAGATATGGAAGTATCCTCTTTTTCTGCCCATGAGATATGGAAGTATCCTCTTTTTCTGCCCATGAGATATGGAAGTGTAGGTACTCTTTTTCTGCCCATGAGATATAAAAGTGTCCTCTTTTTCTGCCCATGAGCTATGGAAGTTTCCTCCTTTTCTGCCCATGAGATATGGAAGTGTCCTCTTTTTTCTGCCCATGAGATATGGAAGTGTCCTCTTTTTCTGCCCATGAGATATGCAAGTGTCCTCTTTTTCTGCCCATGAGATATGCAAGTTCCTCTTTCTCTGCCCATGAGATATGGAAGTGTCCTCTTTTTCTGCCCATGAGATATGGAAGTGTCCTCTTTTTTCTGCCCATGAGATATGGGAGTGTCCTCGTTTTTCTGCTCATGGGATATGGAAGTGTCCTCTTTTTCTGCCCATGAGATATGGATGTTTCCTCTTTTTTCTGCCCATGAGATATGGAAGTGTCCTCGTTTTTCTGCCCATGAGATATGGAAGTATCCTCTTTTTCTGCCCATGAGATATGGAAGTATCCTCTTTTTCTGCCCATGAGATATGGAAGTATCCTCTTTTTCTGCCCATGAGATATGGAAGTGTATGTACTCTTTTTCTGCCCATGAGATATAAAAGTGTCCTCTTTTCCTGCCCATGAGATATGGAAGTGTCCTCTTTTTTCTGCCCATGAGATATGGAAGTGTTCTCTTTTCTGCTCATGGGATATGGGAGTGTCCTCGTTTTTCTGCTCATGGGATATGGAAGTGTCCTCTTTTTTCTGCCCATGAGATATGGAAGTATCCTCTTTTTCTGCCCATGAGATATGGAAGTGTATGTACTCTTTTTCTGCCCATGAGATATAAAAGTGTCCTCTTTTCCTGCCCATGAGATATGGAAGTGTCCTCTTTTTTCTGCCCATGAGATATGGAAGTGTCCTCTTTTCTGCTCATGGGATATGGGAGTGTCCTCGTTTTTCTGCTCATGGGATATGGAAGTGTCCTCTTTTTTCTGCCCATGAGATATGGATGTTTCCTCTTTTTTCTGCCCATGAGATATGGAAGTGTCCTCTTTTTTCTGCCCATGAGATATGGGAGTGTCCTCGTTTTTCTGCTCATGGGATATGGAAGTGTCCTCTTTTTCTGCCCATGAGATATGGATGTTTCCTCTTTTTTCTGCCCATGAGATATGGAAGTGTCCTCGTTTTTCTGCCCATGAGATATGGAAGTGTCCTCGTTTTTCTGCTCATGGGATATGGAACTGTCCTCTTTTTTCTGAACATGAGATATGCAAGTGTCATCTTTTTCTGAACATGAGATATGCAAGTGTCATCTTTTTCTGCCCATGAGATATGCAAGTGTCATCTTTTTCTGCCCATGAGATATGCAAGTGTCCTCTTTTTCTGCCCATGAGATATGGAAGTGTCCTCTTTTTCTGCCCATGAGATATGGAAGTGTCCTCTTTTTCTGCCCATGAGATATGGAAGTGTCCTCTTTTTCTGCCCATGAGATATGGAAGTGTCCTCTTTTTCTGCCCATGAGATATGGAAGTGTCCTCTCTTTCTGCCCATGAGATATGGAAGTGTCCTCCTTTTCTGCCCATGAGATATGGAAGCGCCCTCTTTTTTCTGTCCATGAGATATGGAAGCGCCCTCTTTTTTCTGTCCATGAGATTTGGTCACCCTATATAAAACAGCAGTTGAGAAAAGAATATAATATTTTTCAGAATTTTGGCGAAAAAAAGAAAAGGGTGTAAACTATTATGTGGTCTCATAAGTACTTTGGGTTTATATGCTCATATGCTTTTATGTTTGTTAATACTACTTTTAGAATGTTTTGGTGACTGTTGTGCATTTGATAATACAAGATATTACAATAGAGGCAACACGTTTTGAGGTTAGAGTTTTGAAGCACTAATGGGAACAAGATTATAATGCTCGAGGTATACGCGAAGTTGTCATCAATGTGCAAGTGACACAGCAATGGTTCAGCGTTTCAATAAGGGAAACCAAAGCATTAAAGTTTTATAACATTCGGCGGCGGTACATAGATGGCAATACTGTTCGGAGTCTCCATAAGAGCCATTGTGTCCTCGGGATGTGAAAAGCGTTATCGTTTGAGACCATTATAGGACACGCTTAATGGAGCATTTACGCGATTCGCGGTAAAGGTTGTCTTTTAAAGAGATGTTCACTTTTTCTTGTAGTACGTTTGCCTGTGTCGCTTAACCAGTTAGACAACATATAAACTTCCTTTGGAATGAGGAGCACAATTTTCTTAAAATACTTTTCTGTTTTGGGTTCAAGACGCCTGGTTTTCTTTGTAGCCGTTAAACAATAGCTCCCAGCCTTGGAGTAATTTTGTACTGGCTTGTATTTCCACACGGCGCCCTTGACAATGATACAATCCTTTCTTGTTGTTGGGACGAGTGTTTGAATCCCGAGATAACTATCCGCTTTGTGTCGGCCGGCAATCCACACGTCCCGAATCGTGCTAATAAATATTTATAGAGAGCACGTGTGCGCCGGAACGGTTTGTACAGTGAGTCAGTGCACAACAGGTTAACTGTTCCATCCAGACTCGGCTGGCTCCAACCAAGTAGAAATCTCATTCATTACCTCACTAGAGCGCATCTTTCTCTCAAAACACTTTCTCTACCCATTGTTGCACAAACTATTCTTAAAAACGCTTCTCTTCTGTCGTTTCATACTTGTCAAAATAGACAATGTTTTACGTAGAAACTGAAGATAACTACAGTGAAGAAATGAATATTACACAAATATAATTATTTGCAACAAAAACTTCACTTATCTAAAAAAAACACTGAATTTAATTTCTTTTTTAATTGATTGTTAATTAAATTAAAATTACTTACCTACTGTTAATTGTATAAATTCACCAACTTACAATTTAGCTAAATGGTAACATAAAAAATTTAGTAATTTTGATAAATTTGAGAGTTTGAGTATCAAAAATTCTTTTGAACTAATAAAAAATATTGATAGTGTTGTATTATCTAAAACTGATAAACTAATTTCTTTTGATGTAACTGCTTTATTTCCTAGTATACCTAGAGAAAAAATTTTGGTTTATTTAGAAAAGTGGTTAAATTAAATAAATTTACATGAGGACTTAATAGTTGATTTTGTTAAACTTACTAATTTTTCTTTGGATGCAAATTTTTTCACTTTTAATGGTGAAAATTTTCAACAAACTTCTGTCTTAGTAATGGGTAATCCTCTTTCACCTTTTCTTGCTGATCTTTTTATGAATTTTTTCGAAATGCAAGTCACTAAAGCATTCCCTTTGATTTTTAAAACCTCGTATAGATATGTTGATGATATTTTTGCTACCGTTCCTGATACAAAAATTAACAATGCTTTAAAATTACTAAATTTACAAAATAAAGCTATAGAATTCTTCCTTTTCTGGATTTGAAGATAATATGAAATAATAATAAATTATATTGTGGTATTTATAGGAAGTCTAATCATATTGATAATTACATAAAAGTAAAAGTTTTAAGTCTTTTTTACATAAATTTACTGTCTTAATAGTTTGATTTATAGATTAATAAATATACCTCTCAATAAAGAAGAATTTAATAAAGAATATAAACATATTATTAATACTGCTTTAATTAATGGTTTCAATAAAGACTATACAAAAGAAGATTGAAAAATTTAAATATCAAAGAAAGCTGTTTATGATATTTCTACCCTTAAAGAGTTAAAAAGGCGATTATAATTTAAAAAAAATTACTTACCATCCTTGGTTTAATAAATATTTTCAATTTTTTATAAAGAAGTTGGTATAACTTTAGTTCCTCAAAATATATATAGTATTAAAATTTTACTACATTTCTCTAAAAATCTTTATCAATTTAATTGTTTAGATTATGGTCAGGTTTATATTGGAAACCAGAATGGAAGAACATTTTCGTAAAATTAAGTATAAACAAACTGATAAATCGAACGTAGCACAACATTTTTGGTCATTTAATCATGAAATAAATCGTGAAGTAAAATTATTAAAACAATTAAATGGTCCGATAGATTTAATGGTTTGAGAAAAGATATTTATTTTAAAAAACAAACATCGCGCAATGAATTTTGAAATATCAGAAGCTGATTCTGTTTTAGGTTTGTTTCGTTTTCAGATTATGGTAATACTGAAAAAAGCATAATAACATGGTAGTCGGAATCCTTGACGATGAATTGTGTTGACGGACTGATGATGCAAGCAATTTGTTTGTGAAATCGATCTCAATTAAAAAGAAAAATTAACATAATTTTCTTAAGATAAGTGAAGTTTTTGTTACAAATACCTATATTTGTGTAATAAGACAATGTTTTATTACATATGGGATACTCGAATACCGTAGACTTGAATGATATTCCAGCATTTTAGGTATCAGTTGCTATGTGTTGGCTTTGAAAGTCCATTCCCTTTTCAAAGTTGGAGCACAAAAATGACTTCCCATTTGAGAAAAATATTGGAAACTTCAAACCAATTATCAAAAGTACAAAGCGGTCATTTTCTCAAGAAAATTTAATTGGCATAGATTATATATTTAGCGAAATAAATAATTATTGTATATAAGATTTTCTATATTAACCATTAGTAAAGAACCACTGAGATGAAAATTAGAACTTGAAAACAAAAGGGTAGAACAGGTTATGCATTTCGGTTCTTTGAGCGTTAATATTACTAGTGAGGGAAATAAATGACCCGAAAAATTAATCATTAAGTTATAAAAGCAACAAAAATTTCTGATGTGTTAATGAATTAGTGTGGAGAAGAAAATAGATTAGAAAAGAAACAAAAGTCAAAATTTAGGGGGCGGATTTTGCCCTATTTGCCTATTTTATTTCTTTATTCAGTAACGTAGGCCTTTAAGTTATAAGCACGTTTCCTAAAATTATTAGCCTAATCTCTTAATTTTATAGTGTCTATAAATGCCTATTTCATACGTTTGTGTCTATTCTCCATATTAGTGCCTAAAACTGCCTTTTTAGCCAATTTCTTCTGCTTGTAATTTGTGACCACAGCTTTTGTATTTGTGGATTTCAACGTGAAGTTTTTGGAGAAGAGAAATTTATTACTGCTGCACAAAACTTACAATACCAAATTTAGTTTTTTGTCTTAAAATTAATATAAACATACTTAAATAATATAAACTTTTTTCTAGCGGCACTACAGAAAACGTCACATGACCATTTAAATAACCCTACACCTGTATCGTAGTTGCTATTACGTAATTTTAACCTCAGACTTACCAGATTCCATATTTTTTACATTTTACTAATTTCAAAATGTTCCACAGGATGCAGTTTTCTATTAATCTGTATGAAATTCTAAACATGCCTCTAAGGGCAGCTGCATATTAAGTGTACCCATTTACATTTGTTGTGTTTTTGTTATTATTATTGGAAAGGATTATAATGCTTACTTCTTACTGAAAACGCTTAGGAAAATACAAATTTTTAAATAGGTATGGTTATCTGTTCCCTTCGTTGATATGACGAAGACAAATATTTCACATAGGCACAGGTCATTAATAGGTTAAAATGGATGCAGAAACTTATGCCCCAAGCATTAATTTTTAAAATTACAATATGTGGGAAATTCTGAAAATTGCCTTTAATGTAAACATTAACTGTTAATTCCTCGGAAACTATGCTTAGGAAGCTGAAACTTGGTAATTATTCCATTCTTGATCGATCACAAAAATAAATGGTATACATTTGAGACAAATCTAACAAAACTTCAGATATTTCAATTTTCACCCTTAAGCGCCCCCCAAACACATGTGTTTGTTTTTTGACATAGATAATTACTTCACATCTTTCTGCACATTATGGTTCCTACTTAGTGAAGTGGATTTATATGTATTTTAATTATACGACAGTATCTGTTATTTTAACTTGCTGTGGAGCCATTTATGAAATTTGGAATAAATATAGAACTATTTCGCCTAGGGAACTGAAAAACAGTATATGTTAGCGAATTTGTTGCAGCATATGTTGCGATTATTGTCATTTTGTTATAGTGCATTTATAGTGCATTTTAGGAGCCATTTTACTAAAATTGTGTATATCTAAGTGTTTACTTAGCAAATTTTTAGTGCCTGTTTAAGTGCCTATTTTGCCTATTTTAGCACCTTTTCACCTGCCTATTTCACACATTTTTAGTGCCTATAAATCTGCTCCCTAGTGATGACGTATGCCTTGGAAAAAGAACACGGCAGATGATGGAAACAACTGAAATGAAGGTGCTAAGGAGAATAGCTGGTATGACAGAGTAAGAAATGAAGAAATTAGAAAGCTCTGTAAGATCCAACCTGCGATTGAATGGGTGAAAGGAAGAAGGGAGGAATGAAATGCACATGTATCCAGGATGTCTGACGAACGAATGGTACAAATACTTATAGATAGGAATCCGGAAGAAAGAAGAAGTCCTGGACGACCGAGAAAAAGACGGAAAGAGGGTTTTATTCAATCATAGAACAGGCCATACACCTAACATAAATAGAACAAAATGATTTTTCGGTTTATCAATTACGCAGAAGTCATTCAAAATGTACAGGACTTCAGAGGCTATACCAAGTAAATTTAAGGTATAGGGGAGAGTAGGGTAATGGCACTTACTTAAGAAAAATTGTTCAGCAACCTTAAGTATAATTACATTTTTAAAACAATAAATTGCAAGGTACATGAATAGGTTCTAGAAAGGAATACAAATCAAGACAATTATTTAAACAGCAATTCATGAAAATAAACAAATACAGTATGCGCGCGATGAGAAGAGCGATCGGGTTCCAAGTCCTCATTCGGTAAGTTTCGTTTAACTTCGTAAACATAGATGACAACTATGAAATTTGAAATGCGCTATACACTGACATCTAGTGGCTAATACGCTAAGCTTTATCATGTCCATATTTCGTTTTGAACAATTTTGAGGTTAATTAGCTAACCAGTTTACAACAATCGTATGTCAGAATTAGAATTTTAGTTCGTCCTTGGCAACATATACATGTTATGAGACACGTCAAAATGTATAAATACAGTATATACATAAAGTCAAATTGATTACATACAATATACACAGTAAGCAGCTTTTCTATGGTTTCATGTGGTATTTGCATAGACTAATTTACTACAAGAAATGACATAATATAAATATTACAGGTTTGTGAATGTACTATGCTTCCAGTGCTCATTTACATGGTTATATTTCTAAAAATTCATTAACCGTATAAAAATAGTGTGAATGCAAAAATTTATTAACGTAATTCTTAAAGTGTTTTAATGATGCCGCTTGTTTAAATGAATTTGGAAATTTAATAAACATTATCCCTTTGTAGTTAAAGCTTCCTTCATAAAGGCTCGTTTGGTGCGCTCGAATTGCCAGTTTATCCTTGTTACGAGTGTGGTGCTAATGTACATCAGCATTTACTTGAAAATGATTTATATTTGTATGAACATTTGTGGATGTTATGGCTCTCGAAAGGGGACACATTATTATTCGTCTACCTCCTATAACTGTGATCTGAATGCAATTGAGCTGGCGTGGGCAAAACTAAGGAATGTTTTCAAAGGATGCAACGTTACTTGACATATTTTCGCTTATCTCACACTCTATTTTGCTGAACTGTGTTTTTAAGGTTGACCACACTGCAGAAACAAAAGAGTGTTAGCTCTCGCTTGTTCGTTCTGCCCGCACCACACCGTAAATCCAGCGCTCAAGAAAACATGTGCGTGCTGTATAAAAGGTTACGTCATATGCGGCTAATGGCGCTCGGAACTATAAACCAATTTAATATTTTTTATGTAATAATCGCATTCATAATTATCAGGTGTGTCAGCTCCACTACATTCCTCAGAGCAGGAGACACGACGGAACCAAATTTTGTTATTTTGTCCACATTCTCAAATAAAACAGATATCTTTTGACACGGGTTCCAAATCGTCAAGTTCGTCATCATCACCTATATTTAATTACTTGATAGAATCTTCGTCACTGAAGCTACTAGGCAAATTAACTTTCCTTCCTGTTTTTGATTTCTTGGGATTCATCTTTTCGGTCTTTTTGGTGGTATTCCTTTTGGTTCTCATGTTTTTGTTCAACCTTTTAGGAATCGCCGTCTCTCTGCTTCCTGAAGTTGTTCCTTCATTGGAGATGCTGTTAGAATCCGAGACCTCATTTTATTTGGATTTCGTCGAGAAAGATTTGAGGGACCTGGAATGGGGGATATATCTGCGACAGAAATTTTGGTGGAACTTTTGGGCGTTTCTGGTTCTCTGGAGGCAGAAGTGATTGGTCAGGAAGGGACAGGCTTAATTCTGCTAACTGGAACGAGGAATTGGTAGAGCACTCTGATAATATTGGTTTAGTGGCGGTAGAACTGGTTGTTGCTGAGGTCTTGTCCAATACAGGCTTTATTAGTAGGTCCACTAGACGATGTTTCATGATCTTCGTCCGCAACAGAAAGTGCCTGTTATTCACTGGTTGTAGGCCTACCGGTATTTCTAAATTTTCTGCGGCCATAAAATCTTCATCACTGAACTGATCTGTGTTGAGAGGTCAAATACCAGTACACTGAAGCCCATAAGCTGATATTATTTTTATTTTTGTATAAGATTTGGATAGTAACAAATTCCATATCACTTTAACTGACCCGTTGGATAAAACAATTCTATCATTCAAATATATGTTGGACAATGGCAGTCGCCTGGTGGGTAATCGTGTTCAGGATTGAGCGCCATCAGCCGACGATATGTTGGATTTACCATGAGAAACACGCTTCAAACACAGCACCTCAAGACCGACTAAAGTATAAATTGGTAGCCTAATAGGGACTCTCAACTTAAGTACTACCTATATAAAATACGTTTAGAAATCTATTTAGTGTTATCTTTTAATGATCTTAGTATATCTGCGCTAAGATATTCACACAAAACATGCTTCTTCTCAACAAACCCGCATACACTGCTCCACGGCCATGATATTCTTTCTGTCCGCCAGATGTCAGTGGTATGCAGTATCTGATAGAATCATTGTGTCTAAAGAATATTACATGAGCGCCATTGTCCGCTGAACGCCATTGTACTACTTTCCCTTACTGCATTTCATTTGGCTGAAGATAACATACATTTTTTTCTTTTACTGCTTGTTCTGTTTAACCTTCTGCCAGGCACATATTTAGAAGTAAATTTCCGGGGGGCTCCTAAAGATTTACGCTGAATTATTTGCTCTTAATAAACAGTTAATCAGGGATGTTGTGTTTTTATCACGTTAGTAAAAAATAAAAAAACACATGTAGTATATTATATTCACATGACTTTCTCCACCCAAGCTTCTACAAATTGTTCTTAGAAAAGTATGTTTTTGGAAATTAATTGTTGTTTCACACTAGCCGGGTGTAGGACGTACTATGAAAGGGTAGAGCCAGACTGAAAAATTCAATGCCATTGCCGGGATTTGAACCACGGATCTTCTGGTTTCCCTCCAGCCTACAATGGCCAACGTGTCAACATGACATTAAATTCTCCAACTGACTCGTGTTTCTCCCGGTAAACCACTAGGAGTTCTCATAAGCACATGAAACAACTACCTTAATGACGACGTACAACGTGTAAGTACTAGGCTGTAAGCCTTAAAGTACTTACAGTATAGTAAGTCGCCATTAAGGTAGTTGTCTCGTATTTTTATGAGAACTCCTAGTGGTTTACCGGGAGAAACACGAGTCAGTTGGAGAATTTAATGTCATGTTGTCACGTTGGCCATAGTAGCTCAAACGGTTAGAGCGGCTGCACGGAAACCAGCAGATCCGTGGTTCAAATCCCGGCTATGGCATTCAATTTTTCAGTCTGGCTCTACCCTTTCAAAGTTTGTTTTTATCTTGTTTCTTTGGATAAAGTCTGTAGAAAGACCTTGCACATGCATATTTTTTGTTCTTATACCTGGGATAAAGTGATATAAGCAGTACTCAGATATTTAAAAAGTAAACCACTGATTGATGCATTTGAAGTATTAGTTCTCCTTGAATGAAGAAGGGAATACGAACTTAGAAGTTGAAAATTACGTACCTTTAAGTATCTGAGAATTCTAATCAACAAATTATAATACCTATATCGGAATTGGTTAACTTTGCAATACATTATTGTAATTGACATTATTTGTGTATTTTAACGAGTTCTACAGCTGCTGTGCAATAACTTCTCGTTTATCTCTTAAGTAACTTCATGTCTGCCTGACAGTGAATAGAGACGTTAAAATGCGAAGCTTGAGTAAACCTTTTCGATTTATTTTAAACTAAGTTTTATTTCAATTATTTATTAAAAGTTTAATAATTATAATTAATTTGCGGGAGTCCGGACCCCCTGGAGATCCCCTTAAATACGTCCTTGCCTTCTGCTATGAGCATTTATACCTGAAGAATTTACCAGAAGGTGTCTTGGCTCAGATACCGGTCGAGGAGTTGGAGAATAAGGAAGGCGATAATACGAAAGGAAGGTGAAATGCAGCAGTTGGTGGAATGAATGGTGAGGGAAACCGGTTGTAATATCGCTTTGTGCATCGCAAATTGGGACTTTGAGAAAATGAAAATTTTCGAATGATTCTCCATGTAAAGCCTAGTTTTGGGTGAAGGATTACTTTGAAAATCTACGTATGCTATCCCTGGTATTTAACAGATTTCTTTTGGGTTATACTTGTTACAAATATCATCTTCTAAAAATATTCAGGGGACCTCAAAAGTCTAGAGGGCTGTTACGCCATGGCTTATTATTAAATGGCGAGGAAATAACAAATAATATTTAAATGTAACAATAAAACAGGAGTAGTTTATCACTGTTTTCGGAAGATACAACAAACTTCTTCGGAAGGAAATGAGGCAGGGATATAGATAACTGTAAGAAGTACATTTTCCCCTAATTTCCATGCCCTCTTATTTCTGATTTTCGTTTCTTTTTCCGTCCAAGGAATGTACAGTTCGGTATTTAGCTGCTACAAAGAAACCACTAATCAACTGTTGTCGGCTGAAACTTGCTCTACAATTATTTGTACGTGCGGCGAGTGTAAATGTCCGGCCGAAACTCACACATATGCAAATGTGTCACTTTAGTAAAGAGGCACGCTCAAGATTGGCTTCTTGTCGGTACCAATTATATCAAATGCATTTCACCTATCAACCTGATATGTTGTAAAAGTTCATCTTTATAGAAATTATTTTATGAAAACTAATTTTACTTTTTTTTTTTTAATTTACGTCCTCCAACGTTTAGTCATATCGGACTATGAATGAAATGGGTGAAATGATTCTCGAATGAGTCCGGGGTCCATGTAGCTTTGAGCTACCGACATTCGCCTTTCAGGATAAGGGAAAACCCCGGAAGAAACCTTATCCAGGTAACTCACCCTGACCGAGATTCGAACTCGGGACCTCTTGAACGTGAGGCAGACGCGCTACCATCTACGCTACGGAGGCGGGCCATTTTAACTTAGTCTACCACATATACAAATATAACTATTTGTAACTTAAAACTTCACTTATCTTATAAGAAATGATGATAATTTTCTTATAAATTGTCCGGGATCGCGATTTCATGTAAAACTTTAACACATCTTCAGTCGGAAACAACAAAGCTGTCGTCATCGTTACGAACGCTAGATGTTGATATTGTGGCTTTGTGAGTTCGTAGAATTAAAAGTTCAAGTTGCAGAAATTCAAATGGTTCTTTATTTCCGTAGAAGTACACTTTGGTCAACCCTTACAGTGGCAAAATTACGTAACATACACAATTTCAATGCTCAAGTTCGTTGACCACAAACAAAAGAGTTCACTTAACTTCCAGTTCAATTACCACTCTCTCATTACGACTCTAGTTACAACTAATCCGCTGGCGTGTCACGATATATACCTCTGTTGATAATTCTAGACTGATCGAATGTTCTCTATCAATAAAGATGTCACTAGAATTTTCCATTTATCTAACTTTATTTGTTTCGGCAGACCTTTTATCTCCGCGCTCTCTATCTGTTTTGGCATAGTCTTTATCTCCGTCCTGCACTATCAGTTCCTTTGTGTGCCAAAGCCGCTTCGCGACAATATATTCTTGTCAGTACTACCAAAATCTGAAAATAAAACAAATTTAAAAACAGAATCGACTGCCGGTATTTCAAAATTCATTACGCGTTGTTTGTTTATTAAAAATAACTTTTAATAAAGAATATTTTAGTAATTAATTTTAATAATTTTAATACTTTTAATAAAGAATATAAACATACTATTAATACTGCTTTAATTAATGGTTTTAATAAAGACTTTATAAATAAAAAATTTGAAACATTCAAGTATAAAAAAAACTGTTAATGATATTTCTACCCTTAAAAAATAAAAGACGATTATAATTTTAAAAAATTTACTTAGTATCCTTGGGTTAATAAACATTTTCACAAACATTTTAAACAATTTGGTATAACTTTAGTTCCTCAAAGTAAATATAGAATAAAACATTTATTGCATTTCTATAAAAAGATAAAATTCCTAATAATAAAAAATCTGGTATTTATCAGTATAATTGTTTCGATTGTGATAAAGTTTATATTGGAAAGAGAAAACGTAATTTGGAAACCAGAACGAATAAACATTTTCGTAACATTAAGTATAAACAGACTGATAAAACGGCCGTAGCAGATCATGTTTGGTCATTTAACCATGAAATAAATCCAGAAGTTCAATTATTAAACCAATTAAACGGTTCTGATAGATTTAATGGTTTGGGAAAATATATTTATTTTAAAAAACAAACATCACGTAGTGAATTTTGAAATACCGGCAGTCGATTCTGTTTCTAAATTTCTTTTATTTGCAGATTTTGGTAGTGCTAACAAAATGTGTGTTTTCTTTTAAGATAATAATCCAAAAACGAAATACCAGTTGAATACCAAACTTTTTATTCAATTTCTCCATCTTTAAGGTATGCAACTTAGGTGATTTTCAAAAATGTCTCCCATACTAGAAATCTTTCATATGAGGAATATTTGAAAACGTTTAATTTTGTCAAAAATGTAGTGATTATTTTGATTAAAATGGTGTACTCTAAAAATATATTTAGGACAAAGTAAATGTATATATTGAATTATCTTGGAATAGTGTCGAAGTCCTCTTTATTCTGGTTCACTGTAATTGGTAAACTGGAAGACAGCTTCGAGAGTTGTGACGTATTTCAGCCGGGAGCGAGGCCTGGAGTGCGTGTGACGTCAGGCAAGAGCCGTGTAGTACCAAGTTGCCTATATAAATGGGGCAGTGAGTACACAATTTGAGGGTTCAGTCAGGTTTAGCACACTCGAAGACAACAATATAGCTGCCACGTACCTAATGGAAGTGTTAAGTTTACAATGTGACGATTTATTGAAGGACAAATATACACACAAGAAAGAGTTGGCTGATTTTTACAAGAATGTCCCCCAAACCAGATTTCCGAGGTTGTATTCATTTGCCGCACGCACATAGTGTATTGTGACTTTGTGGGTTCGTGAAATTAAAAGTCCGATTGCAAAAACTCAAAATGTTCTTTATTGCCACCGAATTACAGTTGAAACACTTGCCGATTACATAGAATTACTTAGCGCACACAATTACAATTCACCAGTTCGTCTCTCACAGGTCCATTGCACACTCACAGTTACGTACAACTCCTCTGATACACGTACACCGTCTTCCAGTCCGTTCACTCACTCGGCGCTCCTCACGGCTGCTCGTCAAGAACTGAACTCTCCTCCAGCTCGACGCGACGCTTATATAGGACCAACTGGCCAATCTAGAAGGTTCCGGGTTAGATGAAATATCCTGGATGTTCCAGAACTCAGGGGGAGGGGAAAGAGACGGCACAGTGGCCTGCGATTCCTTCAGTTGGCACTAGGAGATAAATGGGTAGGCGTGGACGAATGCTTCCCGGCCCTCACTCAGCCGTCAGTTGGTCGTGCCTGGGCGACAGTATGTTTGGCTCGACATATGTGTGCGAACAATTTTTTTTCTGTTATGAAATTAGCGAAGTCCAAACCCCGAAGCAGCTTGTCGGATCACAATCTAACATGCAGCCTTCGATTACAGATTTCCCAGACATTACGTCCTGACATTGATAAACTAGTTAAAGAAAAATGTAACCGAAAGTGTCAGAGAATGTCCACGTAAATATTGTCACCCTGGCAGTAGAATCGCGAAGCCGATGACAAATGATGACCGGTAGCGACGGACAGTTGAATGTAGAGTGAGAGAAAATAAACAGTTTTGAGGTTCTAGAAATTTTGTAATGGTGAACAGTGTATTTCGAGGAGAATAATGTGTAGTTTTTGTGTTTTGTAACCTCGTTTTATCATTTCAGGAACCCACAAAGTCACAACTGGTGTCAGGAAGCGGGATAACTATATCACCGAACATTATGGCCATGGAATCGGCATTGGAAATGCTTTTGCAGAAGATGAACGAACTAACAACGAAGTCGGAAGCGGCAAATAACAACCTGGCCGCAGAGTTGAAAGAAATAAAGACCGAATTGACCACAGAAATGAAGGCAGCGAAGGACAGTCTGGCCACGGAAAATAAGGAGGCGAACGGGGTCCTCGCCGCCAAATTTGAGGAACAGTTGGCCGGCGTGAGGGATGACGTGACGGAGCTGGGCAAGCGGATGGGCCAAGTGGACGAGCGCGTCGAGGACCTGGCGAACCGCTTCAATGACCTAGAGGAAAAGGCCGACAATAACGCCAAGTCCCTGAACGCCATGGTTGAAGATGTCGTCGGCAGGAGACTGAAGGATTTGAAGGCTGACGCACCGGGACGCGACACAACATCGGCGCGCGTCAAACCTCCGAAATATGACGGCGCGTCAACAGTCGAGGTCTTCCGCCGCCAGTTCGACAGTGGCCAAGCACAACAGATGGTCACCGGAGGAGGAGGCCACACAGTTAATAGCCAGCCTCCAGGGACGGGCCGCGGAAACCCTAAACGCGGTGCAGACGACGGCGGCGCCCAAGGACATCTGGGAGGCCCTGGAGAATCGCTTCGGGAACCACCGCTTAGCCGCAGCATACCGCAGCCAGCTAAAGGCAAGGTCGCAGCAGCCGGGGGAGACGCTGCAGGAGTTCGCTATAGCGATCGAGCAGCTGGCTAGCAAGGCCTTGGTTGACCTGCCACTGGAGTTCGTATCCCGGGAAGCCGCCTACAATTTTGTCGACGGGGTACGGGACACGGAGATTCGTCAGCGCCTAATGCTCGGCGAATATAAAACCATCCACGAGGCGCTGACAGCGGCATTAAGGATGGAGGCGGCCAAGGTAGCATCTATCCCGACGTCAAGAACGAGGAGTGTCCGCTACGCCGGAGACAGAAGACCAGCTGAGGGACGCCGGCGAACACCTAGTGGCCTGTGTTGGGGGTGTGGACAACCCGGACACCTGCGGAGAGACTGCCCACACCAGGAAGAGCAGCCGGAAAACGAGTAAGGCCCGTCGTGGAGAGGGGCACGTCGGCGCCATTACCACCATCCCCTCGAGTGACAATCCGCGCCGTCAGCCGGCGGATGGATGACAACCTCATCGCGGACGGCTGGGTAAGAGGAAAGCCGTGCCGCGTGCTGGTGGACACCGGGGCGGCCGTGACCATCATCAGACCTGACGTGGCGAAGGGTTTGCCGACGAGGAAGCCGAGCCGACCATACGAGCTTGTGACAGCATCGGGCGACACCATGCCTGTGGAGAAGGAGGCCCTACTGGAGCTGAACTTGGGACGGAGTGCTGTGCGTCTGTGGGTGTTCGTCGCGAAGGTGGCTGAGGAGGTGATCCTGGGACTGGATGCCCTCAGGAGCCACGAGGCGACGGTCGACGTCGGCAGGAAGGTCCTACGGCTCAACGGAGAAGAGGTTATACTCCGTCAAACTGAAGAGCGCCTTGGAATCGGTAGGGTCATCTTGAACAAAGACGTGGTTTTCCCCGCGAGGAGCGAGGTGGTGGTGACGGCGCGACCGGAAGGCCGGACAGCAGGTTTGATCCAGAGGCAACAGGAGTACGACTTCATCTCGGAACATCGCAGAGGGAAGAGTCACGGTAACGCGGACGCTATGTCCCGAAGACCCTGTCCAGAAGAGTGCGGCCAATGCACAAGAGTGGAGGGGAAGGAGCGTGCCCCAGCAGTTCGAGTAGTAACGGCAGTGCCTGCGGATGGCTGGGATAGCGCAGGCCTGAGGAGGGAGCAGCTGGCGGACGCAGACTTGGGGCCATTCTTGAGGGATGTGGAGAACCTGGTGGACCACCTCCACGACATGCACGAGATGGCTCGCCAGAACATCCAGAAGGCAAGCGACCGCATGAAAACCCGATACGACAGGCAAGCCAACAGCCAAGGATTCCAGCAAGGTGACCTGGTCTGGTTGTACCGCCCGACCCGGACCAAGGGACGCTGCACGAAGCTTCAGCAGTCATGGCAAGGACCGTACCGTGTGGTGGAGAGGATTAACGACGTGGTCTACCGCATCCAGAAGGTGCCCCGAGGAAAGATGTTGGTGGTACACCTGGATCGCCTGGCCCGCTACGAAGGCGCTGTTCGGGACGATCAGCCTTGAGGAGGGAGCAGTGTCACCCTGGTGGTAGAATCGCGAAGCCGATGACAAATGATGACCGCTAGCGACGGACAGTTGAATGTAGAGTGAGAGAAAATAAACAGTTTTGAGGTTCTAGAAATTTTGTAATGGTGAACAGTGTATTTCGAGGAGAATAATGTGCAGTTTTTGTGTTTTGTAACCTCGTTTTATCATTTCACGAACCCACAATGTCACAATATGTTCTGAGTGGGTCTCCTCTAATTTGCAGAGAAAATTACTTTATGTTATATTTTATTTACTTTACAACTTGCCTGACCTTCAGATGAACTACGAGTTAAAGTTTTATATATTTTCTCATGGCACAGAGCTAAAATGTAATTGTTTATAAACTGTCACCAATTGTGTAATTAAAGCAGTCAGCATTAATATTACTACACCCAAGATGTAAGTTGTACATATTAACACCCATTACGTTCCCTGTCTTTCCTATGCTTCGGAACCCCAACACATTAAACTATTTCCTTCCTCTTGGACAGTGGAAATCAAAGCGGTGACGTCATACGCTAACCTGCATTTCGTTCGGGAGCATATTTGGCGGTTAGAGCGGACGGAGCTGACGTCACACCACCAATACTTTTCTTCCCCTGTTGTAAGAGTTAATAAAATAATCTCTTTAAAATACGCAGCTTATTTCAAGTGCTTTTTGTAGATATAATTATTTCCGAAGTATTCTTTGTTGTTGGTTTGCATTTTCCAATACTTATATGATTCTGAAATGAGAAGTTGCTCGATTATTTTATATACTGGACATGTAAAGAGGGTGAAATTTATGTGGACCACCTTTTAAAATAGTTGACTATCACTTAAGTCTACCTGCTATGAAATATGCACTGAATTTGTACAAACGTTTATTTTGATTGACATGGAGTAGGTAGAGGAATAATTTGTACAAGAGTAGAGGAAATCGTGTAAGTGCAACACATCAGAAATGTCGGGTCTTGGATGGACACGTGTTACACGGGCAATGGTCACGATTGGCATGTACACGTGCAAAAAGAAACCATAAGTGGTAATCGGAGCTTCCCTGCAGTTGTGAGTGAGTCAACACGGTATGTTAATAGAGTTTAATAAAGTACGGCTTACAAGAATTAATCAAAGTTACTCTCCCTTCTGTACGACTGTTATTGCTACACCAGTCTGATGCCTGCCTTCCTTCGGGGAGGGACATTAAAGGGAACGCTTAGCCGCATCTTCATTCCTTACTCGCATCTCAAACACAAACGTGAAAACATTTTCATACGCTCCCAATGATCTGGATATATCGAAATTGAAACTAAGCTCAGAAATGAATAGCAACACAATATTAAGTTGCTATCAAAAAGGTCCTCCCACCACAAACTACGACATCTATTGCATCTATTGATTCTACGGAATTTTTTGTCTGATTGCCCCGAAAGGCCTGATGACCTTAGCTACTCTGATGTAACTAATTGCATATCCTCAACCGTAATTCGCTAATGACTCCCTGGTAAACTTATAACTCGTGCTTCTTCCTTTTTGCATGGAAATTATTAGCCTATCATTTCTGTACACAATTGTCAAGGTTTATCAGCCAGTATTTTTTATCAAACAATGTTTAAGTAATTTTGGACTATTATTTGAACATTCTCACCCATCGCATTGTTCTGTTGAAGCCGCCACAAAGCCAGAGCTATGCGTGTGGGCAGGAAAGAAAGAGACAGATAGTGGCGCGAAGCGCTGGACGCTTGCCGAGAGAGAGAAAGATACAGAGAGAAGTCTGCGATTTTCCGCTGCCGTCGCGATTGTTATCGAGAGGTCTACGCAAAGAACGTCCCTGGAAGGTATGCGCTGCCTTACACAGTGGGACAAGGACAGCGAATGTGTGTGGCAGAGAACGACTGCTACACAAGAAGCAGACCCTAAAAACCATTCGCCCTATTCATTCTTTATACTAAAACTGAGAAGATTCATTCACAGAAGTAGAAGCCATCAGAATGTTTTTGAATGATCTGTAACTGTACTGACATGGGGTGTCATAAACCTGTCCAGAGAGGGTGTGGCAACCTTCGCCAACCCCCCTGCGTCTCAGCCGTCGGAGACTATCTCTCCTGTGGACAGTACTGCATTCTAGAACGACTGGGAGGTATAAATAGGGGCAAAGTGTGAGAAGCAGTCAGTTTCCTTCCAAGCTGCTTGGCATCAAAGTTCTTCCCCAAATTAAAAATAAAAAATACACCAGGGTACAAGGCATTGCATCCTGTCCTTCAACCCCTAGGTACAAACCTGTAACCTCATAACCAACATCAATCTAAAAACACACATCTCACCCTACAACATCCCGAAATCTATACCTTACCTGTGGTGAAACCCTTAACGGGTGGGCGCGCAGCAAAAACCTTATGTCTATATACAGTCAGCCAGCACCACATGGCATGGCATGGCATGGCATGGCAAGCAGTCAGTTGCAGTTGTGCGAGTTGTGTGATGTACCGCAGCGAAATCTTTCTTTAGTTTACGTGTGGCAGGCGAACGAGACGACCTTGAAGACTGGTATTCTCAATGTCACGTCTTTCTGCTGCAAGGGTTGTACAAAGATTCTGTTTACTGCATTAAAGAGTTTTTTTTACGAGGGCTGGTCAACAAAGACCGAGACTGACTTTTTTCACAGATGTTTATTACTGCAATTCAATGTTTACATGATCTTTTTCAAATTAGTCCCCTCCTACTCCGATGCACTTTTTATAACATCTCTGCCAGTCTTTGAACATGTGCTGCAGACCATTCTTTGTCAGGTCCTTGAGAATTGCCTCACTTTTCTTGAGCACTGCTTCAGAGTTCTCAAATAGAATACCCCTAAGCTTCGAATATCACCGGTGATGAGTCATGGCTGTATCATTATGATCCTGAAGAAAACAAGCCAGCACAGTGTGGAAATCGCCAGGTTTTCCAACACCAAGAAAGCCAAAAGTTGTTGCATCTGTAGGGAAAGTGATGGTGATCACATTTTCTGACTATAATGGAATGATTTACCAGCAAGCAGTTCCCCCTCACACTACTGTTACAGCAGCATACTACACGTCAGTATTGGCTACACTGAGGAAGCACATTGCAAAGAAACGACCAGAGCTTTCTTGGTCTGGGTGGCGACTTCATCTTGACAGTGCACGGCCTCACGTCGCAAATCAAGTCATACAGCTTCTGGCTCGATTCAACATTACCTGTGCACCACATCCACCTTATAGCCCCGATCTTGCACCCTGTGACTTCTTTTTTATTTCCATCATTAAAGGCAAAGCTTAGGGGTATTCGATTTGAGAACTCTGAAGAAGTGCTCAAGAAAAGTGAGGCGATTCTCAGGGACCTGACAAAGAATGGTCTGCAGCACGTGTTCAAGGACTGTCAGAGACGCTATAAAAAGTGCATTGAAGTAGTAGGGGACTATTTTGAAAAAGATCATGCACACATAGAATTGCAGTAATAAACATCTGTGAAAAAAGTCAGCCTCAGTCTTTGTTGATAAGACCTCGTAAATTTCTGCAATCAGGGCTTTCGATTCTTTCAACCCACGAGTCACAATATTAACCTGAGTAACCGTGACTACCATATTTTTTTATTAAATTGATTAAATGTGCCCTATGTAATTTAGTACACTAACTTACCCCCTTCCCCCACAAAAAGCATTCGAAGATTTCCTCCTTGACAGAAAGACATTTTGTCATTCAACTGGACACGCGGTATCGGCTTGGTATGATAGTGAGAAAGAAAAATGAAGGTGAAATAAACGATTGGTGTAATGAATAAATCCAAAGAACCGGAAGGAAATTTACCCAGTTGCCGCTTCGTCCACCCAAACTCATGTGCTCCCCAAGGACCTAACCCTTGGTGAGAGGCGTGCGATGTAACACTCGGCCACGGCCACTGATACTGTCAAACTATAATTACACAGGTCACTTTGCATTGCTAGTGGCAGTGGACCATGTGGGTACAAGACCTTGCTGGTGTCCTTGGGATCGTTGCCATTAGCTCCTCGATGCCAAGTTCAAAGTTTTTGGTAGCACTCCAGTTCCAGATGTCAAGAACGTAACGCTTTCGTGGCAAGGACTCCAAATTGTTGGTTACCTGTTGATTTCCGCGATAGCGACTGTCTGGAAATTTCACGCTTGAAGGCCTCGTGATTGCTCTTCGGCGAGAGATTCCGCATGCAAACGCTTCCAGAGAATGCTTCTACACAACTTTTGTTTAACCCCAAAGAAGGTAAATGTTGGCATCTTAAGTAACAACACCATCTTGTATTAAGCAATCCCACAACTAACTACTGCCAATAATTAGTTCGAGAAGTCTAACTCGGACAATTATCTGACCAATATCCAAGTCACATATGGAATACCTTCAGAGTGAAACATTTAAAAAACATATTAATAAAATGAAAATAAAAAGGTATGCATTTCATTTATCACAAAATATATTAAATATATAGTTATTTCATTCAAAATCGTTAAATCCATTTAAAATAGAAGCAGAATTATGAAAAATGTTCCATGTTAAAGTTTGTTTTCAGATACACATACCTACGTACTCTAACTGCTTGTTGTTTTAGAATCAGGGAGTATATTTCTAATAGGATCTCTGTATCGAATGTTTCAGTAAAATAAAACACTTCCTGTAATTGTGTAAAACACGTAAACAATATTTTCGACAACGAAGTCGAAGAATGGAGATATAGCCCGCTGTTACACGAAGCCTGGGGGAGCGACTGGTAGGGACCGCTTTATTAAGAAACGGGGCGATTACACCCCATTGTTTGTACGTCGCCCTCGGGGTGGGGGGATGGGTCATTGTGAACATCATCCGGCTCATCCCTTTCTGCAAACATTCACGCGTGTTAGAACCTGGCATCTGGCTAGAAGGTCGCTCGGTCGCTTCGAGGAAAACCACGGCGGACCTTTGTCACGAAGTTGCACCCGCCCGCACCTTGGGGCTACCCTCGATATTGCTTCACATAGTCGTGGCAGCTAATTGTTACTGCCGCTGCTGCTGCTGCTTCAGTTTCCAGCTTTGGAGAGAGTTCTTAGGGTGTGATCGTGTTCTAATATCTCGGTTTTCGATGAATCTGCTGCAACCTGCTGCAGTTTTGAACCATGAGATATTTATGTCAGGGTAGACAGTAAACAACAATTGGGACAAAGATGTTTAAAATCCATATTCTGGAGTATTGGGACAAACAATGACAATCCACTCTCTCAAAGCTGCAATTGTTAGAAAATTTTCCTCAGAACCAGCTATATCGAACATTCACTTCCGGAGAAGAGAACAAATTCTACTCAACAAATTACGTATTGGTCACTTCATCCTAAGTCATAGTTATTTAATAAAGAATTCAGCTAAAGATCCATGCCCGAAATGTGGAACTCAAGAGATATCAAAATACCACATACCACATCCATCCTTCTGGCTGAAAGCCAGAAGTGACTTCAACCTCAATAGTGATTTATATGCCATTTTCATTTCAGCCGAAGAATGTAGAAAAGTTATACAATTAATGGATTCATCACAACTGTCATCTATTATATAAAATTATTCAACTATATCTTCTGTTAGTCAGATGTCATTACAGGTTGTTTTTAATACACACTCTTTGTATGTAACTATTATTAACTTCACTCCTGTTTTATTGTTATAATATATCTGTGTTTCTACTTATATGACTATTGTTCACTGTAATATGCGAATTTTTTGTTTGTTTACTATTGTAACCTGTTTGCACTGTTTGTTTTATACTTCATTGTTGTCTCAATAATGTATTAATTCTACTGTGGTGGCTGATAACCTTAGTTTTGTAATTCGACCTAAAATAAATTTAAAAAATTGGAGGTGTGCAATAAATTAACTTAATTCTAGATTCACTTAAGTCACTAAAATGTTATATATAGCAAGTAATAAGCGTTTTCTGCTACTCCATACACTCATTGTTATCTTTCAATGCACGTCCCTCACTTGTTCGATTTGAACATTACAAACTATTTTCGTAGGTCTTAAAAATTCACAATCTAATATTTTCAGTTCGAGAAATCATTTTATACTTTTTAGAACTTTTCCAAATCGTAATGTATTAAACATTTTTAACTTCTTTTAGTGGTTCAGACAAAGTCTTCGCTTTTGATTCATTTCTAAATATATTTAAAGTTTCATAGCACTTCCTGCGATATTCCCCCAAAATAAAAGATATACATTTTAACTTGTCACGAAAGTATCTTAAATATACCTCATTTTAATAACAACTATTAGGACGAATTCTGTAAAAATAAATAATTTCGAAAGTGTTTCAATGTATGCGACAGTCCGTGAAGCGAGATTCCCTGCAAGCGAATGTATATCTTTGACTTCCAGTTCTGAGCTGTGTTTAAAGTTTCAAGTCCTCAGCTCATCATGAAGATTGATTAAAATCGATTGTAGACAGAGAAGGAGAGTTTTAATATATACCATTACATATAGCAACGTTATGAAACAAAATTTACTAATTACATCTGTACCATATAATAGCATGGAGTTAGAAATGCTTTTAATATTTGGCAAAGCGTTTAACAACGTAACCAAAAACAACTAAATTACTATTTTCAATTCTGGTATACTTAAAAATATTACTTTCTAAATGTACACTATTTCGAGCCAAGTAGTTACGAATATTTTAACTGATTGTATAACTATTTAATTATGTTTAACACATACGAGACAATTTGGCACATAAGTATAGATGTTGTCATAAGATATGTCTTTTTAAGAAAAAAAAAAAAAAACAATTATTTGAAATGTGTTCTGAAAAGCAATTTGCTAATTTTCAAAACATACACTATTAGTTTGTAAATCAAACTACGACGGTTGTTTAAAAAAGAATAATCAATTTTTTTACGATCATAATTTTTCGCACTAAAATTCAATCTTATTATACTCTGTTAGCTTAATGTGAAACAAGCACGCAGTAGTAGTTTCATGTTGGTACTCCTGGTTCCCGCCTGTGAGAACCAGACAAGTTCATATATATTCAGTATCGGCTACCGCTGCAATGGAGGTAACACTCGAGGAACAATATGCGGCTTTGAAATTCTGCTTTCGTCTCAACAAATGTTCAATTGAGGCCTATACAATGTTACAGGAGGTCTATGGAGAGTCTGTTCTTCCTTACAGCACAGCTCGAAGGTGCTTTAAAATGTTTAAAGAGGGGAGAATCAATTTCAAAGGAAGGTGGACCCGCTGCTCCAGTTACTGCTCTTACGGAAGAAAATATCAACACTGCTGCTGCCATTGTGAGAGGGGATCAACGAATTATCTTAAGATCACTTTCTGAAGTAATGAACTTCTCATTGGGTGCCACCCACACGTTCCAAGACTGTTGATTCCCAAACAAAAGGACATTCACATGCAGCTCTGCATGCAGTTAAAGTTGATGTTAGAGGAAGATCTGGAGTTTCTTTCAAACGTAATCACTGCTGATGAAACTTGGCTACATCACTTTGATCCTGAGAGCACACAGCAAAGCTCAGTGTGGAAATCTCCTTCATCACCAACCCCTCAAAAAAGCAAAAGTGGTTGCTTCTGCTGGGAAAGTTATGGTCATCTCATTCTTTGATATTCATGGAATGGTTTACCAGCATGTTGTACCTGCACACACATCAGTAACTGGAAAATACTACAGGGATATCCTGAAAGCATTGAAAGTCCATATCAGGCGCAAAAGAACACATTTCCGTGAAGCAGGCTGGATGCTGCACCACGATAATGCGTGGCCGCATATTGTCAAAGTTGTTGCTGAATATCTTGCAAAAAATCAATGTGATGTGCATCATCCTCCCTATAGTCCGGATTTAGCCGCATGTGACTTTTTTATATTCCCTAACTTGAAGAAACGCCTTCGTGAGAGGCATTATCCATCTTCAGAAGCAGTGGTGAAGGCTGCGGAAGTGATTTTGAAGCATCTCTCAAAAATGGTTTCTAGCATGTCTTTGAAGACTGACAGAAACACTGGGACAAGTGCATCACATTCAGAGGAGACTATTTTGAGAAGGACCATCAAAATTATGAGGATGAGTAGAGATACGTTATCAAAAAAAATTGTAATCATTCTTTATTGAACTACACTCGTACGTAGGGTCAAAAGTGATCTTCAAGAGGTAATATAATTATGCTGCATGAGACCTAATCTGTTATTCTGATGAATGACTGATTTGGAAGTAGCACCCCGATCTATGAAATGATGTGTTCCTTTGTTCCCTCGGGCCGCTCTGTTTTAGGAAATTGCTTGTAATTGCCATCAGTTCATAGGAAGAAATAGAGAAGAACTGCGGTGTAGGACATGCTAGACGTCTTGTATGTACAAAGTACAGGCGTCGCGTAGCATCGTGTCGCGTCGGGTTGGAAGGCTAAACTTAGAGGAGGGGCGGATGTGAAACGAATTTTACGGACATCCATCTCCCTTGTCGTCTGCACGTTTAGCGGTAATTGTCTGTCTGACAAGATCAGCAGCAGTTTCCGGAACGGGCCGAACAAAACTCCTTTCAATTTTAATAATCCATACATACACAGATTTACTGCGGTACACTCAGATTTCTTTCTCTTCTCACTCATTGTAAACGGTACTTAAAAATAGTATTATTTTTCTAAACCTATCTGTTATAACCTCACTCCACTGACGCGTATTTTCCGCATTACTTTCCCCATGCATGGTTAATGTGCACCTACGAATGATGTCGAACAAGCCGTGTGCAATACATAAACACTCTGTCACGATAGATACACGTCATTCTGAGAGTTAGATTTAAACTAAAGTGAAAGGGTAGAGCCAGACTGAAAAATGCAATGACATAGTCGGGATTTGAACCACGGATCTTCTGGTCTCCGTCCACCCGCTCTAAACCATTGAGATACTATGGCCTACGTGCCAACATGACATGTAATTCATGACTAGGCTTCCGGACTGATTTCTTTGGGCTACGAGTGAACGACTCTCTCACTCGCTCAACAGTCTCTTCACTTACTCTTGGTCGTCCGGTGCTCTTCCCTTTACAAAGGCAGCCGGTATCTTCCAACTGATGATACCATCTACGAATGTTATTATCACTAGGAGGATAACAACCGAACTTAATGCGGAACGGAAATTGCCAGTAACTACAGTTCGGTCTTTGCAAACTGCAAAACACAAAACTCTGTTTACTAGTCGCCATCTTTGCTACTACCGCTGTCTAGCAGATTGAGGCAGAACCATTGTACGCTCATGCGCATTGGTGCCAACAAACAAAACTGTTTGAGTTGTTTTTTCATTCACATATCATTCATAACTGTAAGTTGGATGTAATAAATATTATAAAGAGTTAAAACTCCGATATTCATTTATACACACCCTGTATAAGATTTTGTCCATTTCCTAGGGATTAGCAGCTATTAAAAAGTTATCTAGAAAGTAGAGGATTTCTAAAACCTTTTCTATAAAATTCAAGACATGCATTTAATTTGCCATGGAAATATAGTAATTACACAGAATTCTAATAAAAATCGTTAGGAATCATTTTTGAGAAAATCAAATTTGCTGAAAAACTTCCATTTAAATGTTGCTCTAGGGTGAGGGTATCTTCAAAATCTTTATGTAGAATCCTTGGAAGATACTGCATTAGTATTTATTAGTTTTGGGTTTATCTGTGAACAGTTAGGTAAAAGACAAAATCTGGAATAATATGGGGAATTACAACTCTTGAATTTTTGTTTGGATTAAAGATGGTGTAGCAGAAAACCATGTTTCCTTGATCGTAATGAATAATAAAGTTGAGGCTTGAGGGGAGACACGAAAAAGTCAATGATCTTTTGCCGCCCTCTGCCATCGATCTCATTGACCCAATCGATTAATCGTCCTGCTTTGTTTTCGTACTCATCACGAACCCAGTGCAGTGAATAATGAATAGCAACACAGTTACCGCTTTAAGCAAAGATGTAATGTCGCACGACTTCGGGCAAGTACGTTCGCAGTGCCCAAATCTAAGGCCTCCGTATTTTGAAAAGTGTACTTGCAGCACAACTCCTTTACTTAAAAAAGAAAACGCTCGCATTCACAGTATTTTTCTACTCAACTTTCTGTAAAATATAAATACAGAAGCTTAGATATCCATCTGCCAATTCTTTGTTAATCGAGATAATTTTTCATTAGACGTTTCTTGTAAGTACAACAATATAATTATGCAGTAGGCTAAAACAATATTTAGATCGCTATTTAACGAAATTGAAAGTCGTGGTCTTTGGAAATTCTTCAGAAAAGAGACATAGCGAGAGTAGTTTCACAAACTTTGTATCTTCTGTCACTTTCTTCATTGTCAACGTTATGGTTGCTAGATGTCGCAATATTTGTGTATGTAGGTATTACCATACTTTGGATCCTTTCTTTGATATTTTCATCAATTTCCCCAAAAGATAAGTCAAGTTTTGTTAAAAAATACTTATATTTTATGTAGTACTTGTTGCTAGCTGTTAGGTATTTTTTTATTTATCCAGATTTGATGAACCCTATTTTACACAGTGGTGTATTAGGTGCAGAATTGATACATAAAAATATACAATTTTAACAAAAATGTTTTAAATACTAGAAGGAAGAAATGATGTTTTAATCTACTGCATGTTAATTTAAACTATTTCAGACGTTTAAGCACTGAAACATCATGAAGTACTTATACTGTTGTGGCTTCATTAGCAAAGATGTGAGCGGAGCAGAAAATTCAGTTCCTAGAGAGTCTAGTTTGAATATTAATTCTTGTCTTTCTCTCCAGAAAATGGGATAACAGAAGAGATGCACCACATTTTGAAATTCTTTACCACACATGCACTCGGGGTTGGATGTTAAGTGAAAGCGTGATAAGTGTTCACCAAATTTACCATGTCCACTTAAAAATTGTGTCAAAACAAAATTTGGTACAAGAGTTTCACATTTTTCTCTGTCATATACACTAGGGAAAAATAATGTTTTTCTTAAACTTCCATTGTTTGTTCCATTCTTCAAGAATATGTTGATGTATTATTCTCCTTACATTAGAAATAGGACACAAAGAGTATGTCACAGGAAGATTGGATTCTGCAGCCTTCTTAGCCAAGCAATCAGCTCTCTCGTTACCTAAAATTCCACTGTGTCCTTTAAGCCATCCCATGCAAATATGTCCTGGGTTCTGATTTCATGTGCTAATGAATTTAAATTGTATTTATCATTAATAGCGAGTAGAGCTGATTGTGAATCACTGTTCCCATTAACAGTACACCATTTTATAGCTTCCTTAATTGCTAAGAGCTCCGACTGGAATGCAGAACATTCAGGTGACAATTTAAACATGGAGTGAGTTAGTTCCGTTTGGTTTTCGTAAACAACAAAAGCATATCCTACTGCAGGTATATTATCTTCAAATTGTTAACGCGAACCGTCTGTATATCTGTAATAATAATGAAAATCACATATATCCTTTAAACAGGTTACAAAACTTGATGGGTGTCCTGCTGTGGTAGGATGCTCCGGGATTTGTAGTTTTAAGTGAGACAGATAAGACGCATATTCATGTTCATGTCTTAAATTCGTAATACTTGCTGTTGATAAACCAGTGAGAGCTAAAGGTTCGAAGTTAGCTATAATCTGAGCTGCATCAGATATTATATATTATGTTGTTATGTATTCACGTATCCGTATGAAACATTATAAATTACCAGCATTGTGAACTCGTCAGACTTTTGTAGGGTTAGGTTCTGTCTGAAAGACCTATTGAGCTGATTGCATCTCTGTATTCAGGATCACAACAATTAAAATAAGATTCATCATCAGTATTGATATTCCAAAACAAATTTTAAGTTCTGTTTTAGGAATTTTTGCAGACTTTCTGTGCACCAATCACTGTATTACTTTTGTCCGGAGCCGTTCATGTGAATAATGTTTCTCAGGTCTAATTGCTGATGTAAAATATTTTGAATTTGACTCACACCAATGTCCAATAAATTCAAATGATGTCCGTCAATTTTCTTCACGTATTTATTACACTAAATCAAACTAACAACACGGTGTTTTCAAAGTGTTAAGTGTCGTACTGACATTTGACAACTTCAGCTTAAATGTAATAGTTTTGCTCCCATTTGATTTAAGAATGTGGTTACTTTACAGCTCTGTAGTTCACATTTTCACCTCTTCTTCCTGAAATGATCGGCAGAGTTACGCGTATGTAATCCTACAGTTATTTCTTTTAGTGCAGTTGGCTAGTTCTTCAGCGCATGTCGTTAAAATTGCATGCCTCGCCGATTCAGCGCAGAAGGTTGTCAAACGAAATATGATTGTGCTTGCTGTATGTGGGTGATGTTTCATTCCTGGCTTTAAACGATTTAAGTCCGAGTAAAGGTGAAATACTATTTTCACAAAATGTAGCAATCTCTCTGCATTTTCCTTGTCACATGACCAGCGTCTGCTTTAAACCTCGAAATAGAGATGGACAACAAATCAGAACGTGAGGATCGCATTCGGGAGCCACCGATTCCAGTTCCCATCTACTCTCAGCTTAAAATTTTCATGGTTTTGTCGTGGTAAAACACGTAAACACGTGAATCCATTACGTTCTAAACAAAATTTCTCTTAGTGTCAAGAATCAGTACGGCATTGTTGCATTTTAAAAATTCGAGCGTGTCTATAAAGTACCATGTACTATATGTGTGCGATAAAAGCGATTGGGTTCCAAGTCCTCATTCGGTAAATTTCGTTTAACTCCGTGAATATAGATGACAAATTTGAAATTTTCTATACACTGACATCTAGTGGCTAATACGCTAAGCTTTATCATTTCCGCCATATTTCGTTTTGATCAGTTTCGAGGTTAATTAGCTAACCAGTTTACAACAATCGTATGTTACCATTAGAATTTTAGTTCGTCCTTGGCAACATATACATGTTATAAGACACGTCAAAATGTATAAATACAGTATATACATAAAGTCAAATTGATTACATGCAATACACACAGTAAGCAGCTTTTCTATGGTTTCATGTGGTATTTGCATAGACTAATTTACTACAAGAAATGTCATAATATAAATATTACAGGTTTGTGAATGTACTATGCTCCCAGTGCTCATTTACATGGTTATAGTTCTAAAAATTCATTAACCGTATAAAAACAGTGTGCATGCAACAATTTCTTAACCTTATTCTTAAAGTGTTTTAATGATGCAGCTTATTTAAATGAATTTGGAAGTTTATTATATTACACTATCACTTTGTAGTTAAAGCTTCCTTCATAAAGGCTCGTTTGGTGCACTGAAATTGCCAGTTTATCCTTGTTACGAGTGTGGTAGTAATGTAAATCAGCATTTACTTGAAAATGATTTATATTTGTATCAATATTTGTGGATGTTATGGCTCTCGAAAGGGGACATTATTGTTCGTCTACCTCCGTATAACTGTGATCTGAATGCAATTGAGCTGGCGTGAGCAAAACTAAGGAATGTTTTCAGAGGATACAACGTTACTTCTGATATCTTCGCTTATCTTATACGCTATTTTGCTGAAATGTGTTTTTCAAGCTTGGCCACACTACAGAAACAAAGAGCGTTAGCTCTCGCTTCTTCCCCTCTGCCCGCACCGCACCGTAAATCCAGCGCTCATGAAAACATGTGCGTACGGTACCACCTCTATTATACCGCTCGCAGAAGTTAAAGGCATATGAACGCTGGGCTATGCTCAAGCGGAGCGCTGTTGCCAAGCGTAGTGCGTGTATCTGCAGAGGTTCCGTGTATGTAAGAGCAGTTTTATCCGACAGCAAAATTGTTGGCTTTTCTTCCCGTAATTAAGCAACACATTAAATATTCCTAAAACATTAGGGTCTTACATTCACACACGTCACAGCAATGGAATAGCAAGCACGGTTTCCAATCCAGTAATTCGCTTTCCGACTTCATGGATCTTACCCGGAGATTGAAACACAGGCACGCCCCCTTTTTCTAAGGATGAAGCTGCTTCACTACAAATTCGTGACAGTGTGCACACTACCTACACCACAAGGTTACAGAGTTAATTGCTGGGATTTTGAAAAGTCTATAGTTGCCCTATATCCTGAAGAGCTTTCGTAAAATCTTGTTCATATTAAATATGTTTTGTGCGCTGAGAATGAATCAGTTGACGTTTATTGTTCGAAAAATCACTTGTCCCAGCTTCGAGGGACATATTCGTGCACTCGGATCACAAACACAGGAAAAAGATGTGTAATAATAATTTAATGTAATATTAACAATAGTTCAGTTCGAGTTCAACACACGACTTAACGATGCCATTCACTTTAACAAAACGACACCTCTACTCTAAAAACGAACTGAAAATTAACTCTGTTTCAAACTGCGTGACTTCTGTTTTAATATTAGGTGCATTATTTATTTATACTTGAGATATTGTTAGGAAAGAATGGTGTTGTTTTTCCGGCTTATCTGTGCTGAATGGACGGAAGTTGGTGTAACCATAACCATGTAAAGATAAAACGTGCATCGCTCGTGTTCTAAGTATCTTAGAGACGGGACTTTTGTACGGTCATGATCAGAGAGTAACATTCTTTCTTGTTATAAGATTGGCATCTGTAATATTCAAATATTTATCCGTAATATTTAACCATAACCATGTGAAAGATAAAACGTGCATCGCTCGTGTTCTAAGTATCGTAGAGACAGGACTTTTGTACGAAAATAAAATTCTTTCTTTTTATAAGATTGGCATCTGTCATTTTTCAAACAATTATCCGAGCGTAATTAAATAATATAATGTTCTCACTTGAGGCGCGTAAGATGCGTGTACCACATTCGGCAGCGCTGGTAGCGGGCGCAAGCTTAGGATTGGCTGGAGTCTTTAGTACGGTCCGCCTTCATATGCCTTTAACTTTTGCGAAGATTATTAAAGTTTTATTTTGCTCACATTCTTACTGTTATATTAAACAGCAGTTTTAACCATTATATGATAAACTGTACCTTTTAAATTAACGTTGACAAATTTCGCTACATTTTCCACCTCTTCATTAAACGACTCCCGAGGCCTCAGATTTCGCTACGCCTAGTAGAATCTCGCTACAGTTGGCCACACTCCGCCAAGCATTTCCACACTAATCAGAGGTATTTAGATTGGCTGTCGATATGAGAGTATGAATGTTGTAACGTGTACATGGAAAGTGACAGAACCTCTCTGATAAAGACACCAAAAACATCATGTTTCCCCTTCCCTGCGGCCCCAACTTTACGTCATACATATTTTTATGTATACCAATCTTTAACCCAATAAGATATAATTAATAACCTAATCTTCAAGCTATAAATAAAACCCACTATAAATGTACACCAGGGAGGCTAGAAATCACTAAAGGATGTAATAAAACCCAAACATCGCAGCACGGTCGCTGAAAAGCAATTATTTCCAAAACTAAAAAACGCCGATAAAACCTTAGATGTTAAAAAGTCAGCATAGAAGCAATAAATTATTCCTCTACGGTGGTATTGGAATTATTGATACATAAAATATAAATTCTTGTAAAGAAATGACTGCGAGATCACAAGAAAAGAGCGAATGCCATTTTTGTTAAAATTGAAACAATCGTAAAAATTAGAAGTTAATGAGTAGCAGCTCTTACACTAATAAACATGAAACAAAAGAGAGTAACCGCGATAAACAGCTCTGAGCATATAAACAGGAAAACAAAAGAGGAGTGTTGATATAAGTATCAAACGATGGTGCAATATACAAATCATTGGCAGTGTAATGAACTTAAGATGCCATATTGGTAACAATGCTTTATTTAAAACCAGAATAATCTTACGTTGTTGACCCACTTATTATTGTGTATTTAATTTCCCCTTAAACGTTAGTTATGTTATACAAATATAACTATTTGTACCAAAAAGACTTCACTTATCTTAAGAAAAACGATGTAGATTTTTCTCATTACTTCAATTAGTTGAAGATAAAGCTATAAAATGCGCATTAGAAACTGGAATTGATGGTTTTCTTCCTTTTTTTGGATTTGAAGATAATAAGAGATAATAATAAACTTGATTTTGGTATTTATAGGAAGTCTATATAAAAAATAAAAGTTTCAAACCTTTTCCATAAATTTGCTGTTTTTAACAGTTTAATTTATAGATTAATAAATATAGCCTTGAATAAAGAAGAATTTAATAAAGAATATAAACATATTATTAATACTGCTTTAATTAATGGCTTTAATAAAGACTTTATACATAAGAAGATTGAAAAATTTAAATATCAGAAAACTGTTAATCATATTCATACCTTTAAAGAAATAAAAGACGGTCATAATTTTTAAAAATTTACTTACCATCCTTGGTGTAATAAACAATGTCAAATAGTTTTTAAAGATTTTGGTGTAACTTTGGTTCCTCAAAACAAATATAGTATTAAAAATTTACTACATTTCTCTAAAAAGAAGAAATTCCGAATAATAAAAGATCTGGTATTTATCAATTTGATTGTTTAGACTGTGATCGGATTTACATTGGTAAGACGAAACGTAATTTGGAAACCAGAACGAAAGAACATTTTCGTAACATTAAATATAAATAGACTGATAAATCGGCCGCAGCAGATCATTTTCGGCCATTTAACCATGAAATAAATCCTGAAGTTAAATCATTAAAACAAATATCCCGATATATTTAATGGTTTGGGAAAATATATTTATTATAAAAATAAACATGGCGTAATGAATTTTGAAATTCCAGCAGTTGATTCTGTTCTTAAGTTTGTTTCGTTTTCAGATTTTGGTAATACTAAAAAAAAAAAAAACATAATAATATAGTAACTTCCTTAACGACGAATTTGTTTTCTCTGACTGACGACGCGAACAAGAGTTCGTAAAATCGATTTCAACTTCAACTAATTGAACTAATAAGAAAAATTCACATAATTTTTCTTAAGACAAGTGAAGTTTTTTGTTGTTACAAATAGTTATATTTGTACAATACTTATTGATTCACTGTAACTGGCTTCCTTTTTTACGTAAATACTTACAAGAATGTTATTTAGTTATTAATAAGTCATTAACAACATTGTTTTCACATTGTGACATTATATCTTCTCTTCTGATTTTCATGATCATTCATCAACCTAGACAGCGTTTACCAGAGATCCAATAAAATAATTGATACTTCTTATATTGACCATACTAATTATATTTAGATTAACCACCATTCAAAATATATGATGCATACGTTAATATCAGTGATAATGTAAGAAGTGTGAAAGCTTTAACATTTTCCATTTTGAGGATAAACCGTAAGTGATAATTGCTAAGGTATATAGGAGTTCGGTGAATTCAGTTGATAAGAAAGCATTTCTTGTTTGAGTGATCAACATCCATCACCATTTTAAGAAACTTGGAAAATCATACTCTGACTTTGTGTGTTCGTAGAATTAAAAGTCCAAGTTGCAGAAATTCTAAATGTTCTTTATTTCTGTAGAATATTTTTTTATTTTACTTTTTTGTAGTTTTACGTCCCCCAACGTTAAGTCATATCGAACGGTGACTGAAATGGGTGAAATGATGCTCAGATGTGTCCAGAGTCCATGAAGCTTAGAGCTACCCGACATACATCTTTAAGGATAAGGGAAAACCCCGGAAGAAAGCTTATCCAAGTAACTCACGCTGACCGAGATTCGAACTCGGAACCTCTTGAACGTGAGGCAGACACGCTACCATCTACGCTACCGAGGTGGGCTTTATTTCCGTAGAAATACACATTGGTTAACCCTTACAGTAGCAGAAAAGCGTCACGTACACAATTACAATCTTCCAAGTTCGTTGACCACAACAAAGAGACACCAGTTCCAATTGCAACTCTCGTTACGACTTTCCTTCGCGAGTCGTCTTTTTATATACCTCATCATGGTTCCAGAATATAATCGAATGTTCTGTAAGACGGCACCAGACGAAACATGAACGTTCCAGACGCCTAACTTTATCTGTGTCGGCAAGCCCTTTATCTCCGCGCTATCTTTATCTGTTTTGGCAGGCTCTTTATCTCCGCCCTACACTATCTGTTTGTGCGCGTCGACGTCAGTCGTAACAATACAGAAGCTGTAGATCTGTACCTAATGAACTGACACCTCAACAAGCTGAACGTAGAGTGGATATCTGTCGTTAGCTTATCCGTAATCCCATGGATGTTAGATTTGTGAGAATTGTCACTTGTAATGAAAAATGTATATATTACCAAGAACCTGATGCCTCGAAACAGTGGCTTGATCCCCGCCAACCTGCCAAAGTCATCGTTAAAATAATCATTTCAGTCCCAACGTAATGTTGTGTGTCTGTTGGAATTCCGAAAGTGTAATTCACTGTGAGTTTGTTCCAAACGAGCGGGCGTTTGATGCGGAACTTTATTCTCAACAAGTGAAACGAGTTCATGAAATTTTAAGACGGAGATACCCAGCTTAGTTAACCGAAGTGGAGTTCTATTGCAACAGGACAATGCAATACCCCATACTGCACGAACAACTATGGAAAAAAAATCTGGAATTGGGAGCAATGTAACTGCTACCACACCCAGCATAGAGCCCTCATCTCGCACCATCAGATTATCCTCTTTTTCAATCCATGGGGCCCATTTTGTAAAAGCAAATTTTTTTTTTGACAACATTGAAGCAGTGCAAGTGCGTGTCATCGAATTCTTCGCATCAAAAACCAGCGATTGGCGCCATCGTGAGATAATGAAACATGGCTGAACGATGGCTCAAGACCGGATAATCTAATGGGCTATACTGTCCCGAATCCATTATTACGATAGCGCGGCTTGACGCACACAAAGGGGCAGATAACAGAGATAACGGAGAGATAATATAGCGCGGAGATAAAATGCTTGCCGAAACAGATAAAGTTATATAATTAGAAGGCTCTACTGCTGTCTTGTTTGTTACAGAAGATATCGGCAATTTCTCGAACAGTGAACGGAGCTATATAAGCAGTTGTAAATATTGTGACTTTGTGGGTTCGTGAAATTAGAAGTCTAGGTTAAAAAAAAAAAAAAACGACTAAAAATTGTTCTTTATTTCCGTAGAAACACATATTTATCAAGCTTTACAGTCCAGAATTACGTCAGATACAAAATACAACTTTCAAGGTCATCGACCACAACACAGCTGTTCACGCGCACGCGTCCAATTACCGACTCACTCACTGACTGTGGCAGGCGGCGGCTCCTTTTATAGCCATTCATTATTCCAGAAATTCGTGGAATGTTCTTAAACAATCAGGACGGCGTTAGAAGAAAGACGAACTCTCCAGAAATCCGTCTACTTTCCCCCATCGTTTCGGTAAGCCTTTATCTCCTCAGCCCGCCTCGGTAGCGTGGTGGTAGCATGTCTGCCTCAAGTTCAAGAGGTGCCGAGCTCGAATCTCAGTCAGGGTGAGTTATTTGGATACGGTTTTTTCCAGGGTTTTCCCTTATCCGGAAAGACGAATGTCGGGTAACTCTGGCTCATTTGAGCATCATTTCACCCATTCCATTCATCGTCCGATATGACTTAACGTTGGAGGACGTAAATTACAAAGAAAAAAAATTATAATAATAATAAAAATAAATAAATAAATAAATAAATGAATAAAATAAAATAAAAAATAAAAAAATTATCTCCGCACTGTACTGTCCGTCCCTTTGAACTCGTCCCTCGCGCCTCTCCTCCGCAACAATGCGTTTGTGACAATACAGTCGTAAGGAGAGTGTAATCGGAACTGAGAATCGTGTGCCTGCAACTGAATTTTGAAAGTGAACTCTTTGTTTCTGTGTGTGGCAGACGAACTGGAAGGTTGTAATTGTGTATGTGACGTATTTATGCTACTGTAAGGGTTAACCAAAGTGTATTTCTTCGGAAATAACGAATATTTTGAATTTCTGCAAATTGGACTTCTAATTCTATGCACCCACAAAGTCACAATACTGTGAAAATTAGTTAATTGCTTGTTGGAACACATTTCAAATAATTGTTTTTCTTTTCTCTTTCTTTCTCTCTCTCTCTATTTCGGTCTCTCTCTGTCTCCCCCTCCACCTCTCCACCTCCCTCCCCCTCTCTCCCTCTCTTTCTTTCTTTTTCCTTTCTTTCTCTTTCTTTCTCTGTCTTTCTCTTTCTCTCTCTATTTCTGTCTTTCTTTCTTTTTCTCTTTCTTTCTCTCTTTCGCTCTTTCTCTTTCTGTCTTTCTCTTTCTCTCTTTATTTCTCTCTTTCTCTCTTTCTTTCTCTTTCTGTCTCTCTTTCTCTCCTTTCTCTCTCTTTCTTTCCCTCTTTCTTCCTGTCTCTCTTTCTCTCTCTTTCCTTCTTTCTTCCTGTCTCTCTTTCTCTCTCTCTTTCTTTCTCTCTCTTTCTTTCTCTCTTTCTCTCTCTCTTTCTATCTCTCTTTCTATCTCTGTTACTCTCTTTCTTTCTTTCCTTCTCTTTCTTTCTCTCTTTCTCTTCCTTTCTGTCTCTCTATTTCTCTATTTCTTTTTCTCTTTCTTTCTCCCATTTTCTCTTTCTTTCTCTCTTTCTTTCTCTCTTTCTCTCTCTTTCTGTCTTTCTCTTTCTCTCTCTTTCTCTGTTTCTTTCCTTTTTTCTTTTTTTAACAACATTTCTTATGAGACAGTATCTATAGCTAGCAGAAGTTGTATAATGTTAACAGACTGGGCTGAACATAAGTATATTTCTTGTATTTTTTATTTGTAAGAAGCTTAGTACAAATAAATAAAATAAATTGAAATTAGATTAATCTTAGAAGAAAAAGAGTATTGTGTTTTATGACTGCAATAGCAACATTTTATCTTTGATCTATTCACAGAATTCATCACAATTGTTACATTTCATTAATATTTGCGAAAATAAATGAACAGTTATTTCATGCTAAGCAGTGAGTTGCGCGGAGTTTGAATGTAGAAGTTCACCTTGCATAAGCTGCACTAGTTATTGTGAATTTTGGGAACTTGCTGAAGACATAAGAGGTTTTCCTATAGTCTGGTTTCCCTGCTCAATGATCTGTCAGAACGATTTACTGGAACTAACCGGAAATTTGATCCGGCAGTCGTGTCGCATTACGTCCACGAAATTACCTGCACTTACCTTATGTCGAGTACAGAGCAGCGTCGCGTCGGTTTGCTCCACTTACCTATCCTATTATGGCGTTTAGGCGAAACTGATGCCATAATTATCTCGGATAGGATTACCGTCTATCTTAGAAATCGACACTCCACTCCATTCACACAGTTAATTAATCTAATACCTACTAAATCTCGCAAGTCCATCTATATCTTTGTCTCATAGTACTTCGAACGTTGTCAACATTACAATAATAAAGCAACAGCAAGTTCATATGATATTCGATCTTTCTCACATTATTTGTCCTGTTTTCAGTTTTGTGTAGGTATAAAAGTTATGCTGACGACACAAACTGCTAGTATGTGAGCTAACAATATATGCATTTTTTAATTAGTGAATAGCAGTGGCGGCTCGTGCCAAAAAATAACAGCGTGCTGCGGGAGAAAGTTATGCAACTCACTTAGTTTCGAAAAATGAAGTCCATTCGCCGATGTTTCTTCATGGTATAAACACAACTTCTACTTACTTTCGCTTTTTGCTCAATCGGATATTGATTGCCCTAACTTGTTTATGCTAACCCTTTCTTCTCATTATTTTTGGTTAAAGATTTCGTAATATTAAATTACCCATATACTGAATAAAGTGAATTTATAACACGTTTCACACTCAAACACAAAATAAAGAAGTGCTAGGGGTCCGGGGTTCGATTCCCGGTGGTAGGGGTGGGGATTTTTCTCCGTCCAAGATAATTCCTCAGCTTCCCCAGAGTCTGGAAGTATGAATGAGAGTGCGAATGTGTGCGTCATGTAATGATTTAAACCAACCCAACAAGAGTTAATATCTTCGATGTGTTCCAAAGGAGAACGGCCGCCGATATGATCATTGCAGTTAAAGGTAAAATGGAAAAAAAAGAAGAAGCAAAAAAAAAAAAAAAACTGATATCAGCTACTAAATAACGTTACACAAAGAAATATTTGGATACAATACAACATCCGAACCACATGCACTTGTTATGAGGGATTCTTTTTATGGTCACGGGAATGGGGTATCGTGCCAACATAATAGGTGCATCACAAACAATCTGCCCTGCGATTTAATAACAATTAGGTATTGGATCTGTTTACGTAAGAAGAATGGAATTAGTATCTAGAACTAAAATATAAAGCAATGATAGATTGGAAATTAATTGTTCTTTCACACTGGCCGTGTGTAGGCTAAATTGTGGAAACGTAGAGTCAGACTGAAAAATTCAATGCCATAGCCGGGATTTGAACCACAGATCTTCTGGTTTCCGTCCAGCCGCTCTACCCTTGAGTCACTACGGCCAACGCGCCGAAATGACATTAAATTCTCCAACATGACTCGTGTATTTTCCGGTAAACCACTTAAGAGTTCTCATAAACACATGAGACAACTACCTTAATGGCGACTTACAACATGTCAGTACTTTAAGGCCCGGGCTTTATAGTTAACCACTATTAGGTCAATTCATGGAAATTAATTGTTCTTTCATACTGGCCGTGTGTAAGCTAAATTGTGGAAACGTAGCGTCAGACTGAAAAATGCAATGCCATAGCCGGGATTTGAACCACGGATCTTTCAAATCCCGGCTACGGCATTGAATTTTTCAGTCTGACTCTACGTTTTCACAATGATATATTGTTAAATGATTTTCAATGCATATTAAAGTTATAACTATGAGTGCTGGTGGCCCTGCTTCACCGCGCAACACCCAGATGCAGCACACAATTGTGCGAAAATCTAGGGAACCTAGGACATCAGGGAGGCAAGAGGGGAAGGCTGTATGCATGCGCAATAACTGATTACCGAGCTTGCTGGCTCTCAACACGTTGACGTCACGGATGCGTGCAGATGTTTTCCATGCATCAAGAGTTCATTATTGGTCGTACTCGATTTCCTATACTTATAATAACGCATTGTTACTTACGTGGTCTTTTAAAATTTGTACAATGTGATTTATAAAATAAAATAAAATAAAAGAGCGTGCTGCAGCGACGAGGCGCCCATGGTGAATAGTACGCGACGCTGTGGTCGTGTGGTTAAACCACTCGCTTCACATGTTATCGGTGTGGGACTTACGCTAAGACAAACCAGCGTCTGGACAAATTTCCCCGCCATTCATTCCACCAGCTACTCCATCACCTTTCATTTAATATCATTCCCTTCTTCTTTAGACTGATAACCCATCCTATCTCTCTCTCTTGCTCCCTCAGGTAACTTCAGCAGAGTAAATAATGAAAGAACACGTAGAAAATTATTGAGATAAGCAGTAACGATATCTGGTTAGATTATTCACTTTGTAAAAGAAGTGCTCCCGTAGGGGAAGGGATCCGTCCCTTTCAGCTGCCAAAGTGCGGGCGCTGCGGACCCTTAGCACTCGTGGTACCTCTGACGTTACTAGAGGAACCTCGGGCCGAACAGCCGAGCCCCTCCTTCGGGAGTTGTTCGGATTGGGATGGTCTCGAGGGGGCAGTGTGTTCCCGATACCCGTGGGAGATTGGGTACGTCTCCGGACGGGGTTGAGGGAAGCCATTAAGTTTCCGGGTACTAGCCTGCTTAGCTAGTAGAAGGTGTGCTAGATCACCAGGCGGCCCCACCGAGGTCATATCGGTAGTCTTCACCTTGAGTGTTGACGCGCGTAAGTGGCGTATCCACTTCCATCCCGTCTTGTGTCCCTAGGACCAGATGGGGGGGAGGGCTTGTTAGGAAACTAGGTCTTGCCCTAATGGAAAGCCCCACGGAGGATGCCGGGCGCCCTTCACGGGATAGCTCGGATAACTCCCTGGTTGAAAGAGGCCCGGGTCTTGTTCCTACGGGTTCAAGGCTAATGGGAGTAGAACCTCTGGACTCAACTGTAAAAGAAGTGCATTAATGTTAATAAGAATATGCAAAACACAAAATCCCGCAGAAATATTCATATTTGTGCAAAAAAAGGGACCCTGCAATTACAATGTGTAAGGATGAAAAAATGAAGCGAAAAATTAATATAATTTAGAGTCGAACTAATACTCAATGCTCTACTTTTTTTTTAGTTTACGTCCTTTAACTTTTTAAGTCATATCGGACGATGAATGGAATGGGTGAAAGTATGCTCAAATGGGCCCAGAGTCCATGGAGTTTAGAGCTAGCCGACATTCGTCTATCAGGATAAGGGAAAACACCGGAAAAACCTTATCCAGGCAACTCACCCTGACTGAGATTCGAACTCGGGACCTCTTGAACAAGAGGCAGACATGCTACCATCTACGCTACCGAGGCGGGCAATGCTCCACTTATTACTAAGGCTGTCATTTACATTGGAAAAACTAAAAGAAATTTGAACATTAGGCTTAAAGAACATTTTAGGAATATCAGGAACAAAGAAATAGATAAATCGGCGATAGCGCACCATTTTTGGAAGGAGAATCACGATATAGAACAAGAAACCCACTTATTAAAACGTGTCCATGGTGCAGCTGCATTAACCACGTGGGAAAAAATTTCATAAAGGAATATGAAAGAAAGTTGTTCAATTTCGACACTACCTTTGAAAAGAACCTAAAGATCAAGTTCATCAAGATACCGACAGAGATGCACCTATCACCTCCAATGAGTTCACCAAACCAGCATCCATTAGTCGACAACAGCTGATGTTAGGAAGATCCTAACGAAACGTATTCTAGGTAAATACTAGCAATAAGTGCAGCATTGAGTATTATCCTGTATGGATGCGAGGTCTGGGGTTCGGTGGCTCATACCACCCTCCGCAGACTGCAAGCCGTGCAGAACAGGGCCTTAAGGATGATCTACGGTACCGACCGCAGGTTCCCATCTCATTTCCTGCACACCCAGTCTGGCATACCATACGTCGTAGACGTCGTTCGCGAACGAACACGCACGTTGTCTGCCAGGATCACTCCCCACCCTAACCAGCTGGTGAACACACTTGGTCAATACGACCACCGTCTCCCAAGGAGACAGAGGAGCTATCGCCTACCCAAGGACGCCCTTGGGTGGTAGAGTCTGCCTCTCCTCCCACCCCTAACAATCACCGCCAGGTCACCTCGCGCCCTCGCCGCGGCTGGCAGGTTAACACCTGCAGTCGTGCCCTGGGAAGCGCGCACGACCTGGAAATACCAACATCATCAACCAAATTTCCATCTGGCCTCTCGCTACTGGTTCCACCACGGCTTGTCGGCTCGCTAGCGACCGCAAAAGCAGGGTGGAACGGGCACTGTTCCCCCAAGGGGGAATATCCCGGCACCAGGAGCCGTCTAACATAATGACACGCAAGCTTGCGCATTAACTTACATCTATTTTACCGCACGGGTAAATCCGCACAGCGGATAGGTACCGTGGTGTGTAACCCTCCGCCCTGGAGAACCCGGGCGACCTACACCTGCCCTTGGCTCTTGGCATTGAGTATTAGTTCAACTCAAAATTATATTAACTCTGCAAAATTGTACTCGTATAGGGAAATAAGGAACTGATATCCGTGAGGAAATAGAAAAACTCGCCTTTGTCTGCCTGATCTTCAAAACTTACTGAGTCCGAATTTCGGTCAGGACGAGTTATCAGAATAAAGTACTTTTTTTGGGTTTTTCCTTATTATTAAAGATGAATGTCTGTTAACTGTAAGCTCTATATCATTTCACCCATTTCATTCATCGTACGATATGATCAAACCGGCTGGAGGACGTTAATTAAAAATAAACGCACAACCCGCCTTTGTAGCGTGGTGATAGGGTGTCTGCCACATTCAAGAGTTTCCGAGTTCAACTCTCGGTCAGAGTGAGCTATTTAGATAAGATTTCTTTCCGGAGCTTTCCCCTATCCTGAAAGATGAACATCTGATAGCTCTAACCTCTCTGGACTCTCATTTGAACATCATTTCATTCATCGTCGAATATGACTTAACGTCGGAGGTTTTCCCTTATCCTGACAGATAAACATTTGATAACTCTAACCTCTCTGGACTCTCATTTGAACATCATTTCATTCATCGTCGAATATGACTTAACGTCGGAGGTTTTCCCTTATCCTGACAGATAAACATTTGATAACTCTAACCTCTCTGGACTCTCATTTGAACATCATTTCATTCATCGTCGAATATGACTTAACGTCGGAGGTTTTCCCTTATCCTGACAGATAAACATCTGATAACTCTAAGCTCTATGGACTCTCATTTTAACATCATTTCATTCATCGTCCGATATGTTTTAACGTCGGAGGTTTTCCCTTATCCTGACAGATAAACATTTGATAACTCTAACCTCTCTGGACTCTCATTTGAACATCATTTCATTCATCGTCGAATATGACTTAACGTCGGAGGTTTTCCCTTATCCTGACAGATAAACATCTGATAACTCTAAGCTCTATGGACTCTCATTTTAACATCATTTCATTCATCGTCCGATATGTTTTAACGTCGGAGGTTTTCCCTTATCCTGACAGATGAATATCTGATAACTCTAAGCTCTATGGACTCTCATTTGAACATCATTTCATTCATCGTCGAATATGTTTTAACGTCGGAGGTTTTCCCTTATCCTGACAGATGAATATCTGATAACCCTAAGCTCTATGGACTCTCATTTGAACATTATTTCATTCATCGTCGAATATGTTTTAACGTCGGAGGTTTTCCCTTATCCTGACAGATGAATATCTGATAACTCTAAGCTCTATGGACTCTCATTTGAACATCATTTCATTCATCGTCCGATATGACCTAACCTTGGAGGCTTTCCCTTATCCTGAAGGATTAATGTCTGATAACTCTAAGCTCTATGGACTCTCATTTGAACATCATTTCATTTATCGTCCGATATGACAACGTTGGAGGTTTTCCCTTATAATGAAATATGAATCTCTAATAACTCTAAGCTCTATGGATGCTAGGCTCATTTGAATATCATTTCATTTATCGTCCGATGTGACTTAACGTTGGAGGTTTTTCCTTATCCTCCTGAAAGATGATATCTGGTAACTCATAGCTCTATGGACCGTTGACTCATTTGTACATCATTTCATTCATCGTCCGATATGACTTAACGTTGGAGGTTTTCCCTTATCCTGAAAGATGAATGTGTAGTAACTGTAAGTTCTGTTGACCCTGCGCTCATTTGAACATTATTTCAGTTATTTCCGATATGACTTAACGTTGGAGGACGTAAATTGGAAAAAAGGAGAAAAATAACATGCTTATTCTGACAACTCTTTCACCCTAATGGAGATATAGAGTTGTAAAACTGTTTTAGACACTTCCTTGGAATTACAATGTCAATATGTGAATATAATATACTTAAGCGGTATTAAAATCTTTTAACAATTTATCGCTATGTGATAGCTTTGCAATTCCATTCCTCTTTACGGCTGAGAGATAAGGAAAGTTTGGAGAGATTACAAGGAATATCTATGTATTTGACATAAACGACTTTTGTGTAATAAGATGTTTATTATGCTGAGCACATTCCCAGACATTTCAAGCGATATACGAGGGGCGTCCAGAAAGTAACTTCTGTTTCAATTTATCTCCGCTGCAGCGCTGCGATCACAGTTCCGCACATGCGCGGTAGACGCTCTGTATCAAGGAGAAGAAATGTGCGCCACGTACGCTTTGTTGTGCTTGTTTACAATGTCGGTGTTGATTGAAAATCCCGCCGCTTGTGAAATCAGATCTGTGATTTGTTTTCTGAATGCTAGGAAAGTGAAACCAATTGAAATTTATCGGCAAATTTGCGTTGTTTACGGACAAAATGCGATGAGTGATACAATGCTGAGAAGATGGGTCCGACAGTTCAATGAAGGACGTGGTGAAGTGCACGATGAAGAACGAAGTGGACGTCCATCTTTGGTTACAGAAGAACTGGTTCACGCGATTGATGACAAGATCCAGGAAAACCGCAAGTGCTCTCGCTATAGAATTTCCCCAAATCTCACGATCACTAGTTCATGAAATTGTTACCAAAAAACTGAAATTTCGTAAACTTTGCACACGTTGGGTGCTAAAGATTCTTACTGAGTAACTCAAAACAGAAGTGACGGGTAGTGCACTTCAGTTATTGACCCATTATGATGAAGGCGGCGAAGAATTTCTGACACAGATAGTCACAAGAAATGAAACTTGGGTATCTTACGATACCCCTGAAAGTAAGCGTCAACAATGGAGTGGAGGTTCACCTCATCCCCAGCAAACGTTAGGCCGAAACAAATCTTGACACCTTGAAAAATGATGTGCACAGTGTTCTGGGACATACTCGCCGAGGTCTACTTCCCATAAGCCCCAGCCCCGTAGGACCGGGAACCCGGGCCTCGTCTGTTATTTCCATTAGGACAGCACCTATTTTATAAGCTGCCCCCCCGTCTGCACACGGCAAACAGGACGGATGTGGATACGCCACATACGCGGCAGTCCTTAATGAACCAGCTACCAAATAACCTTGGTAGGGCCGCCAGTGTCTAGCTCACCAGCTACTAGCTCTGCAGGCTAGTCCCCGGGACTTATAGGACAACCCTCTGCCCCCTCCGGGCGGCCCTGGCGACCTGGCCGGAGGTACCCAATTGCCCGTGGGTGACGGGAACCAACTGCCCCCTCGAGACCAACCCAATCCGAACAACTCCCATGCGGGAGGGGCTCGTTATGTTCGGCCCGAGGTTCCTCTAGTAACGTCAGAGGTACCACGAGTGCTAGGGGTCCGTAGCGCCCGCACTTTGGCAGCTAAAAGGGACGGATCCCTTCCCCTACGGGGAGTGTTCTGGGACAGAAAAGGCATCTTACTCATTGTTTTCTTACCGCGTGGTCAAACAATGAAAGCATATCTTTATTGCGAGACACTTAGGAAATAGCGCCGCGCAATACAGAATAAGCGCCGAGGAATGCTGTTAAAAGGTGTTGTGTTTCTTCACGACAACGCATGACCTCACACTGCAAATGCGACGAAAAACATCCTAGAGGGATTTGGCTGGGACGCGTTTGACCACACTCCGTACAGCCCTGACCTAGCTTCTAGCGACTTTCATCTGTTTTTGCATTTCAAATCTTTCCTTGGTGGTCAACACTTCAACAATGACGAAGAGCTGAAAGAAAATGTTTCCAACTGGTTGAAGACACAGGCGGCAAACTACTATGAAGAAGGTATACAAAAACGTGTGCCTCGCTATGACAAATGCCTGCAAAATTTCGGCAGTTATGTTGAAAAGTAGTTTAAGAGTTGTAGAATTTTGTGCAATAAATAATTTTTCTGTATCTGTACACAATTTAATTGTATTACCAAACGGAACTTACTTTCTGGACGTACATCGTATAATTTCATTTGTTATAAAATATATTAATGATTTGACAGTTTAAACAAAATCTTTAAGAGTATTTGATCAAAAATAAAATATTTTGATAGCTTTTCTGGATATTAAAAGTAGTTTGGGATGATTTTATAAAATATAATCTTCGTATACTGTACTTCGAAGATGCTGAAATTGAAACCAAGTTTACGACAATTTGTAAATATACTAAGTTTTTTTTGGGGGGGGGGAGGCTGGGTTTTGGGAAGTCTCAAAGTATTTTTTCCAATGAAATGCCGCTGTCGATTTTTTGGGTGGAAATCGATGCCTCCTCTATGTACGTGGTGGAGAATCAAAAAGGAACTACTTTCTAATGAGTTTACATAACGTTTTCAACTGTTACCTTCCTGTGATGTTTCCGGCTTCTCTCCACGAATGGCAACTCTAAAATTACACAGAGTTTAGGAGACCCCGCTGTTGATCTGTGGTCGTAAATACAAACGATATTTCCGTTAAGTTTTTACAGCATCCGGAAACAAGAGCAGATCTGGTGCATGTACCAGGTTCGAATGCCAGAGATAAAATCCATTCAGTGCGTTGACAGCTGAACCGGATATAAAGAAGGCATGGGCGAAAGAGAGAAGAAGAACCTTGGGGGAGGAAAGATTAAAGAAGGGATGACCAAAATTCTTTTGCTGTCACTGAGTGCATGATGTCATTTGATTCAGATATGGGATTTTATGTGTTACGTGAAACACGGACTCAAGAAACGTTCAGCGGTATTTCTATATCATTTTATAGGAATGAGCATAAAAAGGGCTACTTCGTGGTTGAGTGGTCTGCGAGCTGCCTGCTTACTCATAGGTCTCGGTTTCGATTTCCAAACAGAGGTGGGAATTTTTCTTCAATTATAATTATTTTGAAAACCGCCATATGGTCTGTGAGAGCATTATATGCGTATGAAAATAATTTATAAACGAGGGTTTATAAAGTTTTAAAAAGTAAAAACACCGTCAAATGTTCCAGAAGAGACAGAGAGAGAGAGAGAGAGAGAGAGAGAGAGAGAGAGAGAGAGAGAGAGAGAGAGAGAGAGAGAGAGAAACACTATCACCATAGCAATTAAAGGCGACTTTTTTATTTATGTCCTCTAACTTAATTATAACGAACGATGAACGACATGCCCTGGAAGAAACCATATCCAGATAACCTACCCTGACCGAGACTCAACTTGGTATCTGTTGAACGTGAGGCGGACACGCTACCACTATACTACAGAGGCGGGAGTAGTTAAAGGGGCTCTATTATACAGAAAAAAAAACAATGACAAAAAAGTACTGTTAGCACTCACGTGACTATCTTTAGTCACTCTTATACGAAGTATTTTTATAAGGTCTTATTTTTGTATTTATCTCATATAAACGGAGATAAACCTTTGAGGAAATTGTATTATTGTATATTATTTATTTCCTGGTACGTACAACAGAAATATGGGAACACATAGGTTTTAAGGGCTGGCCGCCATGTGATGGCTTTGTAAATCTGTTCTCTTTGCTTTATCAAAGGAAAGAAAAAGCAACTTTTCAGTTGAGAAAAATGTTTGAAAAACTCGGTAGCAATGAACATGTGAGGAATGGAAATTAATTGTTCTTTCACACTAGCCGTGTGGAGGACGCACTATGAAAGGGAAGTGCGAGATTGAAAACATCAATGCCATAGCCGGGATTTGAGCCACGGATCTTCTGGCTGCCATCCAGCCGTTCTAAACCATTGAGCTACCATGGCCAACCTGCCAACATGACATTAAATTCTCCAACTGACTCGTGTTTTTCCCGGTAAACAACTTAGGAGTTCTCATAAACACATGAGACAACTACCTTAATGGCGACTTACTATGCTGTAAGTACTTTAAGGCCCGGGCTTTATAGTTCGGACCTCTATTAGGTACAATTAATGGAAATTAATTATTCTTTCACACTGACCGTGTGTACGCTAAAGTATGCAAAGATAGAATCAGACTGAACTCACGTGAAAAGACTCACTCCTCTCGTCCCTTAAATTATATGCTCTGTTTTTTCTAATTTCAAATTCTCCCGCTCTTCAAAAACTGGCGCTTTGCGATAATGTCCAGTTGGTGTGTGTAAATTATTTGGTAAAGTGCTACGCAGTTGTAGGCAATTTATCATAGTTTGTTAATCATTTCCATGATAGTTGTTGCTTTGAACTTTTCAATGGTTTCGTCATTTTTTTAAAGTGATGTCGCTGTTTAGATCCAACTTTGAAACATCTGACTTCAGTTCCGTTTCCTATATCTCCTTTGTAGTTTTAACAAAATGCATAATGAAACTATTTCTACAAATATTTATCTTTAATTTAGCATATAACATTTTACATTTAAATTTAGGTTTAACATTTATCTTAACGTGCAGCACATTTAAAAATTGTCCTTCACAAAAGCATTTTGTAACACTAAACGACAAAAGTTAGGGCTACTACGCGAATTTAACATCCCAGATTGCTTAATATAGCTATAATTGTTAATCAAATAGTAGGCAGATGTCTACAACTTCAATACGGCATTGTTGAGTGTGGAGCAGAATTTTTAATGATCTGGCAAGTGTGCTGTCTTCGACTGTATGAGTCAAATACCTTCATCTGTTGGTTTCTCAGAATTACACTTTTAGTTACAGCATTTGTTAGACGCCTGTCCAACCAAAGTGTTCCAATTAGTAGACATTTTAAGAAGAATGGTCGTTATACATGAGTTTAAACAGTAGAGAGTCAATTCAACTTTACTTTCTTGCTACATATACAGTAGGAATGAATGAACGAACGAACCAACGAATGAATGAATGAATGAATGAATGAATGAATGAATGAACGAATAGATTTCATTCCAAGTTATAAATATTTGTAATTTCTAATTTATTTATCATCTTTCCTTTTACATCATCAAATATAAATAAAAAATCCAGATTACAATTATACAATCCATACTGGAAAACGCCATATATTCCTAAATCCAAAAATCCTACCATGTTGCTTGCCTTTGAATAATACTATGGTCCCAATACACTTAACTCTAGGTTTCTGTGTATCGGAGGCCCTCTACTCCTTTTTACACATTTTGCCATTTCACCTAACTTAATCTACATTTTTCTCTTAATTTCTCTTTACCATTTCTGTTTAACTTTCCCTAAATAATTCCCTATATTTCTCCTGTTCATTCCCCTTTTACTGACAAAATTTTTCTAATTACTACTTCACCTCCCAAACTGTCCCATTTACGTAGCCAGGCCTGCTCTCTCCATATCTTACAATATAATATACTGTGACTTTTTATTTCTCTATATAACCTCAGTGAGCTTTTGTCACTTGTACTGGGAAAAAGGTTTTGTCTGTACACCTGTCTTCTAAGCTCAGTTTAACTATAAATATTACCACAAGAGAGTTGAATGGCTAGGGCAGTAGCGTCTGTGATCCGTATTCAATTGTCTGACACCTCACCTACCTGAGAGTTGGTTTTTCGGAGGTTCCCCAGGGTGGCTAGGGAAACGACAATTACATACCGGGAATTTCACTCCACGTTTCAATCCAGGTTGGCGTTTACAGAGTTGTAAGTATCGGAGGGAGTTTGGCTATTGCATGACAGGAAATTTGCTCTCTGTAAGTCCTCGTTCACCGGATCGGGGTAAGCATCGTAGTCCCACGCCTACCGGGATATATAAGAAGGGGGAAGATGAGTTTCAATCTAAAACTCTTAATGGACTTTGTCCTCAGCAGTCATCTGTACTCATGACACGCCAAACACAGCATACTCTCACATCACTCTTCCTTCCAAAAGCCACCTCCTCAGGGGAATGGACACAAAAGAATTCCTACACGCCTAGGAGCTAGATAACCCCTGCCCGCCTCCATAGCGCGACGGTAGCCTATCTCTCGTTCAAGAGGTCCCGAGTTCCAATCTCGGCCAGGGAGGTTTAACTGGATAAGGTTTTTTCCGCAGTTTCCACTTATCCTAAAACTGAATGTCTAGTAACTTTAAGCTCCATGGATCCTTGACTCACTTGAACATCATTCCATTCATCGTCCGATATGACTTAACATTGGAGTTTTTCCCTTATCCTAAGAGATGAATGTCTGGTAACTCTAAGCTCTATGTACCCTGGACTCATTTGAACATCATTTCGTTCATCGTTCGATATGACTTAACTTTGGAGGTTTTCCCTTATCCTAAGAGATGAATGTCTGGTAACTCTAAGCTCTATGTACCCTGGACTCATTTGAACATCATTTCATTCATCGTCCAATATGACTTAACATTGGAGTTTTTCCCTTATCCTAAGAGATGAATGTCTGGTAACTCTAAGCTCTATGTACCCTGGACTCATTTGAACATAATTTCATTCATCGTCCGATATGACTTAACGTTGGAGGTTTTCCCTTATCCTGAAAGATAAATGTCTGGTAACTCTAAGCTCTATGGATCCTGTACTCACTTGAACATCATTTCATTCATCGTCCAATATGACTTAACATTGGAGTTTTTTCCTTATCCTAAGAGATGAATGTCTGGTAACTCTAAGCTCTATGTACCCTGGACTCATTTGAACATCATTTCATTCATCGTTCGATATACTTAACGTTGGAGGTCGTAAATGAAAAACAAGGCAAAGTCCATCACCCCGAACCTTATCTTAGAGGCATACTAATATTATACGGATTTTGTACAAATAATATTTGAACTAAATAACGGATTCTTATTCTTGTCATTTGTTCCTATTACCCAAGGGATATTAAACATATTAAAATGTGTTTTATCTTGTACTACAATAACATTTTTTGCTCGTAGTTTGAGGGTTTACACCTACATCTGGATTTGATTCTACGTGCCCAATAGTCTGGCATTTCTTCGGAGGCATTTAAAAATATTGTACATTGCACTTAAAGAGTTAGCCGCTTAAAACTCTCTGAATACTACAAAGATAAACGGTATATGTAATATAAATATCGAGAAAGTGTTATTCAAAAGCACTGTAGATCAGCCACAAATACGAGTTTGCTGGTCGATGTTAAAACGTCAACGAATATCGCCTTCTTTTGTTAATTTATAAGGCCTCAAAGGTAATCATTTCTATGTTGGATATGTTAGAGATTATCATTGACAAAGATATAGATAGTTCGGCGAGCTTTTGTAGACATTGCATAAAATTAAATATTTAATTGTGTGAAATGGATTGGAAATTAGAGTTCTAAATTAGGCGGTACGTTTCGCCTTGAATCAAAGGTTATGTGTGCCACGCACGCATTCACGCACGCTCGCGCACATATAGACTTTAAAGAAGTACAAATTTCGCCCAGGACAATGTTTACTAGTGATGGTAACATGATGCAGTTATTACCTGTCTGACGAATGAGTAGAGATGTTATAGGAAGTCGCTCGGTTTAGAGAGATCAGAGAAGGCAGAATTACTTAGGTTTCTAATCCAACGAAAATACCAGCGGTGTATCCGTATAGCTGTGAATGTTACTTACCTTAAGAGATAACTCGTCATTGTCATTGTCTTCATCGTCTGAGTACTGCAAATTTATGATGATAGGTTCCAAAATCTCGTTAGTGCTATTTCTTTCCAAAAGTCGTCTTCTTGTAGTTTATCTGATGTCTCACGCAGTTTTCCCGGTCTTGTTGTGTTCCTTGTCAATTTTTCGTGAATAAGTCCTTCAACGTCAGTTAGTTTAAAAATCTGATTTCTGTTTGCAACATAATCTGAGCCCACATTAACTCTATTGGATTGTTCTAGCAGTAGTAAGGGGGAAGGTGCACCTTGTCTCATTGATCCAGCTGATACACTTTTTCATGGAAGAGTGACTGAATAATGCTGCTTTGAACTCTCTAGAGTAAATAGAGATTACGAACCATTTATAAACAAAGACATAACGTGACCAGACACGTTCTGCCAGACCAGCAAGTAGTGTATCGTTTCCTCTCATCGAATTTAGCAAACACCTTGGCTTATTCAGAGTTCATATTTTTAACACGTCATGTCAAATGTTTTCGTTTCAGTTCTTAGTAATTTCAAATATACGTTCACGCATACATGGCAACCAATAATGATATTCATTACAGCACCTACGTCGCAATACATTGTTATAATATAATGGTATCTACTTTATTTATTTGTATTAGGAAAACTATTTGAGATAAAACTATAGGGTTTTCATGGTTATGTTAGATATATTACTCTCTACTTCCAAGTGCATCAGTTATGGCAAAATCTGAATTGTTGTCCTAGCGCGAATAGTATTTGTTAGAGATTGATTAGTTTGGCGCTCCTCACACACTAATAGGAGGAATGCAATACAACAACACCGCAGTACTCCGATTGGTTGCTGACCTAGCAGCGCTGAAGGACAAACACCTTCACATTTGAAACACATAATAGATCACCTAGATGTGCTTATTAGTAACCACAAACAAAACGTAAAGCTTTTAACATAATGTAGTAGATTTAAGTGCTTTAGGAAATATAAACATTGCGACATAGTTAGGCCGTGCATATCAGGAGGCAAGACTGAAACATAGCCAGCAATTTGGGGAAAAAACAGGCATGTGCTATCGCGTATAATCGGATTGCATTATGTTGTCAATGGAGAAGAGCGTTTGCCTCTAAAATGGAGGATTTTAACACCAGAGTCATTCATCAGTTCTGCAATAGAAAGGACTGCCGCATTTACTTCCTTTAACAATAGGTAACTTTGTAGCACACTCCTAGTTTTATCCACCAGCCGCCACTGCATTATTTAACGTAATAATAGACCTTTAAGTTTGTCTTCTTTACAAAACTGTAATATAATTATAATTTTCTACTACTTTGTATTTTGACTTGATTCGAATCCGTCTACGCTGAACGCTGAACGTTACAGGGAATGGTGACGTGATGCCCCTTATCTATTTGTTTTTACAAAAGGTTCCACTGTCCGTCTATATTCATTCTTTAGACAGGTTGTAGGTAATCTGGATGCCAGGAGCACATGGCCAGGTTTTGTATACATCCGCGCTTCATTTAGAGTCGCGTGGAGCTGGTGTGACATCCCCGGCGCTATATCATCCAGTTTGACGTATTCTTGGAATTCCTCACACTCGACTACGCCACCCCGGGCCTTTGTCCAGGGTGGGAGAGGGGGATAAACAGTTAACCGCTTCAAAGCCGCTCGCTCTCAGTATCTCTTTTGTTAAAACGTCTCTGGTTTGTGCACCTTTAGCCAAAACGACTCAAAACATCAGTAGAAACACTATTTTGTTTACGTTTCTCTTGTGCGTACTTACAGTAAGTCAAAGAAGTATTGTATTCCACCCAGTATGTTTACTCCCTGAATCTACTTTTAGAAAAAGAGGTGTGTCTGTGAATGACATAACTGAAAAACGAAATACCAGTTAAGTACAAGATTTGAAATGTATCTAAGTTCCCTTTCTTCCAAGAAAAACTATCATTTGCATCGAAATTCTTTGAAAATATTGGTTTTCTCAAAAATGAACCAAATAGTTTTGAATAAATTATTAGTGGTGCGTGATTTAATCGATTAACCGAAACGATTAATCGATTAATGTTTTATTTTAGATTACATATTAAAATTTTAATCGATTAATTGAGTTGATTAAAATTAATCGCTTACATTAAATATTACTCAAAACTCTCTTAGCCAAATTTGGCCCTCTTTGTTTTGATGTATTGCTTCCAATCTAAACAGCCTTCCCAACACATCAAGCTCACACTAGACACGCAATGTTCTTTGAACTTTGAGATAATATAACTTCTGATAGCTAAAAGAAATCACTCTGAACCCCGAGAGAGTCTAAATAACACTTCTGTTGTGAAATATTCTAAGAGGTAAATAACTACATACAGATGCTGACAGAGAGGTTTCTTTCCTTACAGCTTGTGTGTGACAACATATCGTATACAACTGATTATTTATCACTTGCTAGCATAAGCTGAGCTGTACAACCTTGAACCGAACACTTCGATTACGCAGCTATGGAAACAACAGCTGATCCCTCTTCGCAGGGCTGGTGGTGGTGTAACTTTGCTGTAAACTGCAGTAAGCCAGTAGCGTTTCTGAGTTCGTGACAGTGAGTGAAAGTTTTGTGTTAAAAAAGTTAAAAACAAGTTATAAAAACAACTGCATGTCAGTCTCACAAATCTTAGTAGATATTGATATAATACATTAGTTACTAATAACTCACAAAAATATTGTAGATCTAATTCAATACATATATAAAGCATGTACACTTGATGCAAACACAAATTTTGAATCTAAATATTTAAAAGTTTCATAAATAATGAAATGTACAGGGTATTAATCCTTACACCTAATTTTTGAACACATAATGTGTCGATTAATCGAATTAAAGTAACACGGTTAATCGATTAAAAATTTTAATCGATCTACAGCACTATAAATTATCATATGTTTTTAACATATGTACAAACAAAAGAAATTTCTGGAAATGTTCTCTGAAGTCCTCTTCATTCTGAATGACTGGTAAACTGGAGAGAGAGAAGATCTACTATGTAAGAAATGCAGATTTGTTTAAACCAAATATTTATGCCAAATTTGTGCAATTAACCATTTGTAAGATATTGCATGTTGTCCATTTAAATGTTCAATACTTAGGCCTATTTATATCCTGGCCATGCAAAAAGAATGGAATTTAAAAACCTCACACAGCGTCTGTAAGATTAGTTTGTGCAAGACGAGTGGAAAAGGTCACGTGAGCTCTTTACTTGAAAATGTACACACCAAATAAAAGTGACTGCAAAGGCTTAGTTTTAACAGTTAAAATTCAATTTAAATGACAACTAATGAATAAACGTAAATTTTATAAAATTTATTTGTGAATTTACATGTGCCAGGGATATATGATGGCGACATTTCGAGAGGATGACTCAGATGGTAACGTCTGTAGCCCTCATTCGGTAGCCGACCATGTTTTTTTTTTTATTTTGGGGGAGGGGGGGGTGGAGGTTGTCTAGGCGAATGTTCGGAAGGATAGTTTGTATCTCCCGAATTGCCGGTCTTTTTCAACTCATTTCTTATGGTCCTGGGAGGTTCGGAGTTGCATGGCACGGATATTCTGCCACTGGATATCAGGGGACACTCTAGGGGAGGGTATCTTCAGCTGCTGCGGTGCGGGCCTTGCGGACCCCTAGTACTCGTGGTACCTCTGACATTACTAGAGGAAACTCGGGCCGAACATTCGAGCCCCTCCCTGAATGAGAGTTGTTCGGATTGGGATGGACTCGAGGAGGCAGTGTGTTCCCGATAACCGTGGGAGATCGGGTACGTCTCCGGACGGGGTTGAGGGAAGCCATTAATATTCCCGTGTACTAGCCAGCATAGCTAGTAGAAGGTGTGCTAGATCACGAGACAGCCCCACCGAGGTCTAATCGGTAGCCTTGCCCTTTGGGGTTGGCGCGCGTAAGTGGCGTCTCCACTTCCATCCCGTCTTGTGTTTTCGAAGAAGATATTTGTTAGTCTCTAGGTCTTGCCCTATGGAAAGCCCCACGGAGGTTCCGGGCGCCCTTCGGGGTCAGCTCGGTAACTCCCTGGTTTTGAGAGGGTTCGGTCATCACTTTGTGAAGGCTGCCCACGTAGATACCCTCGCCCTTTTTATACATATATATTGTCGCGAGCCCATTGTTGATCGAGGCGGCGCAGCGAGGCATTCAAAGGGACGGACAGTCAGTGCGAAACGGCGGGGGGATGGAGACGGATTTCTCGAGAGTTCTAGCCATCTTGATTGTTGGACAATATTCCGGAATGTGAGTAATCTAAAAAAAGGGAGCCCGCCTGCCAAAGAGAGTCAGTTGTTGATTGAACTCGCCTGCGTGCAGTTTGTGGTCGATAACCTTGCAAGTTGTATTGAGTATGTGACGTAATTCTGGATTGCTGTGTACGAAGTGTGTTTCTACAGAAATAAAGTACAATCTTTGGTGTTTATAACCTGCTCTTTTAATTTCACGAACCCATGGGAGGTCCAGGAGTATTGGAACTTGCAGGGATCTCTAAGCCCGTGAAGAAATGTGTAGTATTTAACGCCCGCTTTTTTTACATACGGCTCCGCAGGCGATAACACTGATGATACATGAGATGAAAATGGAGCACCGGTGGAATGAGATGGCGGGGGAAACCGGAGATCTCGGAGAAAACCCGCCCCAGCGCCGTGTTGTCCACCACAAATCTCACTTTGCGGTCGCCTGGGATAGAACCCGGGCCGCCTAGGTGAGAGCCAAGCGGTCTAACCAGTGAGCCACGGCGTGGACACACCCGTGAAGAAGCGGTGCCGATTTAGAGCACTCGCCAAGAAGTTTAAATGTTTATCGGTCCTGCTGTTTGTTGTCTTTTCTCAGGGTGCGGCTACCGTTAGTATACTATTATTTCACCCTCCTCCAGGAGGCGCCCCATTAGGGTCAATGGACACAAAGGTCTTCTTTAAATCGAAGTGTCAAGTCCCCCTCCCAACGTTGTCGTTGAGTTATGACACTGATCGTATGATACTTAGATAATTATAATGTAAGGATTTGATACTATTTTTTGAACTTCTTAATGCTAAAATGTATCTTGTTTTTCAAATGTAACTTTGAGCCCTTGAATAAAGCATTTATACCCATTTCATATTATTTCTTCTAAAACCCGGGCCTTAAAGTACTTACAGCATAGTAAGTCGCCATTAACGTAGTTGTCTCATGTGTTTATGAGAACTCCTAGTGGTTTACCGGGAAAAACACGACTCAGTTGTAGAATTTAATGTCATGTCGGCACGTTGGCCATATTGGCTCGATGATTTAGAGCGGCTGGACGGAAATCTGAAGATCCGTAGTTCAAATCCCGGCTATGGCATTGAATTTTTCAGTCTGGCTCTATTGTTTCATAGTGCGTCCTACACACGGCTAGTGTGAAAGAGCAATTAACTTCTATTTCTTTTTTATTTACTGGCATACTCTATTCTTTAAGAGTACCAATGCGGATGATGGGTGTTGGGGTGGATGATGGAGCAATTGGTGGTATAATGACGGAGGAAACCGGAACTTCCGGAGAAAATGCACCCTTTCCCAGTGTTCTGCACCACAAAAGCCGCATTCGGTGGCGTGGTCGCCTTCCTGAGCGTCAGTGTAACCGCTCGGCCACGGTGTGGCTCCATTTATACAGTGTGGAAATTGGCATAACTGACATATAAAATTACATTTCACGCACAAAAATATAAAACAGAAAAATAATAACCCCATTGGGGTTAAAAGAGAGCGCACGAGTGGTATGTCGCCTGACATTTTAAAATGGCTCACATGTGCTCCTAAAATATTTTTACCAGGGCTTTCAATAAAGAATGATCACAATTTTTTTGACAACGTACCTTTACTCATCCTCATAATTTTCATGGTCCTTCTCAAAATAGTCTCCCCTGAATGCGATGAACTTGTCCCAGCGTTTCTGCCAGTCTTCAAAGACATGCTGGAAACCATTTTGAAAAAATAACCTTTAAAATCGCCTCTGCAGCCTTCACCACTGCTTCTCATGATGGATAATGCCTCCCATGAAGGTGGTTCTTCAAGTTAGGGAATAGAAAAAAGTCACATGGGGCTAAATCCGGATTATAGGAAGATATTCAGGAACAACATGGGCAAAATGCGGCCACGCACTATCGTGGTGCAGTATCCAGCCTGCTTCACGGAAATGTGGTCTTTTGCGCCTGATATGGACTTTCAATGTCTCCAGGACATCCCTGTAGTATTGTCCAGTTACTGCTGTGTGTGCAGGTACAACATGCCTTTTGGGGGGGTTGGTGATGAAGGAGATTTCCACACTGAGTTTTCCTGTTTGCTCTCAGGATCAAAATGATGTAGCCAAGTTTCATCAGCAATGATAACGTTTGAAAGAAACTCCGGCTCTTCCTCTAACATCAACTTTAATTGTATGCAGACCTGCATGCGAATGTCTTTTTGTTCGGAAATCAACAGTCTTTGAGCCCATCGCGCACAAACATGTCTCATGTGTAATGTTTCTGTCACCAACGTGTGGGTAGCACCCAATGAAATGTTCAGTATTTCAGAAAGTGATCTTGAGGTAATTCGTCGATTCTCTCTCACAATGGCAGCAGCAGTGTGATGTTTTCTTCAGTAAGAGCAGTAACTGGAGCAACGGGTCCACCTTCCTTTGAAATTGATTTTCTCCCCTCTTTAAACATTTTAAACCACCTTCGAGTTGTGCTGTAGAGAAGAACAGACTCTCCATAGACCTCCTGTAACATTGTAAAGGCCTCACTAAAGATTTTTTGAGACTAAAAGAGAATTTCAAAGCCGCATATTGTTCCTCGCGTGTTACCTCCACTGTAGTGGTAGGCGATGCTGAACATGTCTGAACTTGCCTAGTTTTCACAGGCGGGAACCTGGAGTACCAGCAATGAATCTACTACGGCGTGTTTGTTTCACATTAAGCTAACAGAATACAATAAGATTGAATTTTAGTGCGAAAAATTATGACCTTAACAAATTATCATTCTTTATTCAACAGCCGTCGTATGATACAATTAAACATTCCAAAAGGAGCTGCTGACAAAACACTCAATACCAGCGTCTGTTAGGCAGTTTAAGAGATAAATATCCCTTTATAGTCTAAAACCAAAACCAGGCCTCTCTTCTATACGAGGAATCCCGGGTTCTATTCCTGAGAGAGAGTGGTAACTGTAGTTTGAGGAGCTATAGCTGCAGGTAGTCATGCTGTAAAAGGAATTTAAGCACTTTTAGTTATTCCGGCTAGTACAACTAATAATGAAATGAAACGCAATTCAAAACCATTCCTTGTGAAATCTAAGTAATAAATATAGTTTCATCTACCAAAATATATTATTCATGCAATAGCTCTAGCCAAGATTGTTCGCCATCCTTCCTAGGTTCTGCAAGATCCAAAATGCCAAAAACCTACTCGCAACTTACGGGTTAACACCACTACCGACAGACAATGCATTCCAAAGGAAAACCTACCGATAGGATTATTATGGTTTAAGAGGGAATATAAATGCATATTTGAGCAGTCCATCACAATGGTTTCAGGACACGGGAATTTACAAAACGTTGAGGACGGCCCTGACAAAATCGGGACAGGTGCTGATGATTACACGCTACCAAAGTACCAACAATTTACACCTAACGATGGAATGAAGCGCGAACGACATTCGGAAGCCAAATAGCCGCACATCAACATCACGATTACCCTTAATGACCTGTTACGGCTACATACAGACACGCCCATCTGTCTCCGATAACACATTCCTTCTTCTTCCCTTAATCTTATCATCTGGTATTCCTTATAATTAATTCTCTAATTATCTCCTTAATATATTACATTTTCATTTAGTACGGACGTGTTTCCGCTTCCTTTTTCTGTTCTTTTTCCATGCAATGTCGTCAGAAAGTCGATATCCTTGTGATAGAGTCAAGAGACTCTTCTCCGGAACTTGTTTCATTGGGATCTGGTTTCAAATGGTAGGCTCCAACAAAATTATGGTTAACTTCCATTTACGAAACGCGCCTAGGCTCATCTACGTGCTTCAAGAAAACTGTCCACTTCATTGGTCTGTATGGCCTTAACATTGACTCATTAAATACCCAGGTACAACGGTTAAATCCAGGATGGAACCTCGATATATCGTCGATACATTGATAATCTCGATACTCATCGATATCGAAATATGACATTGTTTGACATAGACCTCGATCATTTTTCGATATCTTTAAACTTTTTAAGTTTACATTATTGTAAGCTGTCGCGTTTAACAATGCTGGATAAGGAACAAAACGGATTCAAGATTTCGCAGTATTTCTTCGTACGTGTCACCAAAGAGTTGCTTGACTGCAATTCTTTATAGACATTCACTGGAATTTCTGTGAGTGAATGAATTTAACATTCCATTGACCTTTGTGTGTAAATTAAAACATACAAAACAATGGGGAATCAGCAAGAGTCTTTCGAACAGAACTTAAGCCGAGAAATTAGTATATCTGGTAAGAAGATGGCTACTAAGCTGTTTTCTATTACTATTATAGGATTAGACAAAAGGGTGGAAGTGATCAATGAATTTGAATACTTAGGAGTGAGGTTGAATAACAATGGAAAGTGGGGAGCATACAGAAGAAAAATGGAAGCAAAAGGAAGGGTGGCAATGAATGGGATAAGAGTTTGCAAATATAAGCTAGAAATGACAACTAAGTGGTTAGAAAAAATGTATGAAGCCTAGTTGAATCCAAAATGTTGTATGTACTGGAGATATGGGGGGGGGGGGGGGGGGCCACAGAGGTAAACAAAACGGTGGACCAAAACTACAGAAGGTGCTGTAAAGAGGTACTAGGCTTACCAGAATCAGCACCTAAGCAGTAGCTTTAGTAGAATTAGAAAAAAACAAGAAGAAATGAAATTATAATATAAAGAATAATAAAATGTTGGTATAAGCCAGAGAAGGGTAAATTATAAAATTATGCATGAGAAAGCAAAAAAGATTAGAGAACTCAAATAGTTTGTGGGCGGAGATAGGAATTATGCAAAAAATACGAATGGGAGATAGATATATGGAGATTAGAGGAAAGGAATCCAAGCGATGTGGGTAAATTGGTAAAAATTCAGAAATGAAGATATAGAAAGACAGGAAATATGGGGAAGCCTAGAAAATATGAAATCGTTACAATTTTACAAGCAGATAAAAAGAAATTATGGACGAGAAGCATATGTAGATTACTTCAATAGGCAAGAGAGAGAAGGATTAGCTTTGATGAGAACAGGAACAATGTTTCTAAGAGGGATAAGAAGTAGGGAAAAGCGAATTATGTGGGGAAAAGAAAACATAGAACACCATGTAACAGAATGCGAGGAGGTTGCAGTGTCGAGAAAAAAGGTTTGGGAAGAAAAATGGGAGAAAGTAGAGAAGAGGTTAGTAGCTATTAAAATGTTAAAGGGAAGGGAGGAAAAGAAGGTGAGAAGTATTGGTGAGTTCTTGCAGAAAGTAAAAGAAAAATGGTCAAGAAACGTCAAGAATATAAGAAAGGGAGGTGATTGGGGAAGATTGGTACTAATTAACTAACAAGGAGGCATGGAGGTTAAGAGCTACCTGGCAGAGCAGAAGACCAGGAAGTCATGTAGTAACAAGGTAAAGGAAAATAAATGTAGCCTAAAGTTGTAAATTGTAAAATGTTTGAATATGCACAGCAAATAATCTAATCTAAAATATTAGAAGATTCATGTCTGTTTGCTGGAGAATTTTGATATGTTTGTGAAAAACGCATGATAACGCATCGTCGTATACAGCAAAACTAACCCCTAGAGTATCAGGATGACCTTAACCCCTGACCTAGCACCATGTAACATATTTTTGTTTCTAAAAATTAAAAATAAAGCGGATGGCATAACCTTTTTATCGTCAGATGAAGCAGTGAGCATTATAAAAGACATGCTTCCTGAAAAGTGCCCAGGGACTATGGTTTCATCGCAGAGAAAAACTGAATTGTTGGAAAAAATAAGGTCATTTAATTTTAGCACTATTCCTCGTTTAATTTTCAATGTCGCCCTGGTATTCCCCGAAATAAATAGATAGGTGGCATAAAGCACATCACATGAGATGTCAGATTGGGTTCACAGTGGTAAGGATGAAGTCAACGAAGCTGGGGTCGCCTGTCGAATGTCCTGGCTTCTGTTTGAGCAGCTCTCCATATTCCGATCAATGAACACTAAACAGCTACCCCCTTATTATTATCATCATCATTATTGTTATTGCCCCCCTGGGTATGAGTCATCAAGTTTAGCATTCCGTCATTCCAGCCTGGCTAATAAACCCCACCATTGTTTTATAACAATGCAAGTTCACGTCTAAAGAAACGCTCTAATTTTTCTGTCTACTTCCTGTAATCGACAAACTTTTGTTACATACTTCATTGTATACATAAAAGAACACAGAAGACTAGATAGATTCATAACAGAATTATTTATTATAAAGATTAACAATTTTGTGTATCAAAATTTATGTGGGACTACACCTATCTTAAGTATGAATGCAGAGGTTCCATAATGGAATCTGGCGTAAAAACAAACAGATAACGCCCTATTGCGTCATCATGTCCTGTGCCGTTCGGCAATACAGCAGTAGAGTCTCTTATAGTCGCGCTGCTCGAACCGTGACCATGGATTTATCTTTGGTAATGGATACTTCTCAGATAACGCACTGATTACTCCACGTGGAGTGAACATATATGTCATTTGTGATTCCTGCGAATTCCATTGGCTGAAGTGATGCGTTCATTGGTGTTTAGCATACGACCGGTAGGCCCGACAGTAACCCTCTCACTCTTACAAGAATAATCAGTGCGTTATCTGAGAGGGTTCTGTTAAAGATAAATCCATGGTAATGGTTCGAGCAGTACTACTATATAGTGGACGGTTCGGATAAAAACAAAACGTAAACACCATCATACGCTGTAAAGGTCGAAGTATTACGTTAAATAATGCTAAAACAACGAACTGTAACAGTGAAAGAGGTTCAAAATTCAAAGCGAACTGAGAAAAACCTTCAACATCAACCTTCGAACCAGAAAGGTTCGAACTCGATGAGTTTGAAAAATGTGTTGTGCACAGAGGTTTTCTCGGGTTTTACGAACAGAGAAGAGAAATTCCTACAGTACGTAAACTAATGAAAATATCCTTTTGAAGGTAGAAGGACACATTCTGGAGAATACTTAAAGACATGGGACGTCGATTTAGCAATTACAAAAATATACGTCGTGATACGTATGCTGTACTGATGGTCAGACTGTACTGTACTATATTCCCGCCTTCTCTGATCTCTCTAAACCGAGCCATGCTACACCAGCGACTTCTCCAAACTGCTGGACTTATTCGGCAGACAGGTAATACGAGGGTGGTTCAGAAAGTAACCTCCGTTTGAAGATAAAACCTAAAGTAAACAGACATTTTATTGTCACTTAAAAATGCCAACTCAATCTGTAACATAATTGTGACAGTAGTTCCTAGAAATACCTTTTCCAAACACCCAACATTCACCTACTGATACTAGGCTCACAACTGGAATACATGCTGGAGTTTTGTTGTCATCACAACCATAACAAATGAATTTCTATCCGTGAACAAGTGAATGCAGTTTTGAACAAATTAATGGCTGCACATGTGAAGTGGCCTTGTTCAGGACCATTATGGACACTACCCAGAAATTGCCGCGTAATGAACATAACCGTAAATAAATTGGCCATGTATCCCGCAATGTGTCTTCATTCTGAAAGCTTGTTAAAACAATTGAAGAGGCCACTTCAGTTGCGGGAAAACCCGTTTCTTACGGTCAAAAGGATGAACGAGACAGCGCCGCGATAATGGGGTCTCAGGATATATTTCTGGTGATCCCTCAGAATAGGCTTTTTGCGGTTTTTCCAGGTCGATAGGCGAATACCGTGAAGTTTCTCTTCTATCATGACTTTGCTGAATCCATAATCTGCTTCAGGGTTGCAGCACCAGGTGATAGAATCCTATAGGTTGCGGCTGCACGGTGGATGTGTATAGTGACGTACTTAAAGGATCCCCAGGCGGCTGGCTTTGTACGGAAAAACTGTTCTTCCCCCTAACCACAATGTCAAACATCTTAGGATACACCTACCGGGGGAGAGGGGTAAAGAATATTAGGCACGTGTTTACAGCTGAAAATACCCAGGGTTGCCGTTGTTTAAAATAACATTTAGAAGAAGAAAAAATCAAGATGAATTCACTGTACGCAATAGTCATTGATATTTTCAAATAAATTTTAAATAATTAATGTATCCTCTAATAATAGATAATGTTACAACACTTTATAACATAACTGAAAAGAGATATATTACGTATGCTGTTATGGTATTAGTACTTCTATTACCTACAAGAACTAAATACGTCTTATTAACCTATTATCCAAGGAAAGTTTAGTAAAACATCATTACAATTTTGAAAGGGTTCAATTGCATCAGTGTGTATGAATTTGCGAGGGATATTTACTTGCAAATTAGAGAAGCACTTTGGATATTCTGGTAGTTAATAATAATAATTTATAAGCAAAGATTGCACCATAAAGCTTTGTTTTTGCAATTTTGAGCCGATTTATTTTAAAACATTTTCATATATTCTATGACAGCTGTAGGTGGTAAATCAAATTTCAGTTGATTTAACAAACCTTAAAAAATTAAATAAGAAATTAAAGAAAAACTAGTAAGGAAAATCTCTTACTCTTTTTAAATGCTGGTAGCTTTTTACAAGGATGTCTTCTAATTTTACAAGTTTAAATAAAGTTAAGCAGTGTATTTTTTTGGGGGAGGGGAGCTTCTGTTAAACACAATCTAAATAATTAATCACGTACATTCCACATAATAATTAAATGTCAAACGCTTTAGAACTCGAGAAAGGTTAGAAATACTGTTAGGTATATATTATAAGTATGAATAGAAATCCATGTTAGGTTCATCTTAGTTAAATTACGCAAGCGCTGAATGCTAATAGCTATTAAATATTAATAAATTTATAAAACTACACTAAGTAAAGCACTATATAACTTCTATAAATATAAGCTTAATTAACATACATAAGAAGCACGTTTGCATAGCCTAAGCTAATAGAAGTTACTGAAGTTCTGAGGACACAAGAAAAACATCGCAACATCGCTTTAACTTGGGGAATTTAGTGAGAAGGAACACCCCGTATGTTTGAGGGTAAAACATTCTTACAATTGCTTCCATGTGAGGATCTATGGTCAGAAGTGAAAGCTTTGCTTTCGCTTTGACGTCACTTGGGATGGAATGTTTGTATATATATATATAGGGAGAGAAGTGGCGGGGTCCCGCAGAAGCACCCCCGTTAGTATCGGTGGTAAGAGCGCAGGTGCCTGAGGGGCACGTGCAGCTCAGGAAGGGTAGTGTCCGGGGGTCCAGCCATGACCTGAGGCCCTGGATGGATCGCCGGGGTTTCAAAGGATGTGGTAGAGGGTCAAAAGTCTTTATTTTATGTCACTGTGCATCTTGGATGCTTGAGTTTGGGGTTGTTTAGCGGCGCCGGTGGCGCGTTGTCCGGTCTATGTCGTCAGTAGGTTGGAGTATGCATGCTTGAAGGTTGTCGATGCTTGCAAGGAGCTGGGCGAAATAGCCGCGCAGGTCCTCGGGGTCGTGCGTGAGTGTTGCCACTGCAATTTGGATGTCTGTCTGTTTTTGGGCGAGTGTCTTAAGTTTCTGCAGTGAGTCGTGGTGTTGTCGGGTAATGAGTCCTTGTAGTTATGTCAGTCTGAGGTCAATGGCGGAGATTAAGTCTGTTGAATGGCTTGAGACGGTGTCTGTGGTGGCTTTGAGCGTCTCCTCCAGCACGGTGAGCTTTTTGGTGGTGTCCGTTATGAAGTGCTTGGAGTGCTCTGTGTGGTGTTCTAGCTGTAAGATGGAATGAACGCGGCTACTATACTATACAGGTTTCTCCTTTGGCGTGGGTAGGGGCACTTCTGACTGAGCCTCATCAAGGGACTAGGGGTTTGGGATGGGCTCAATGGTGAAGGACACATTCGCAATGGAAACATTAGCGACTGCTTCCATGCTTACCTCCAGATGTTTATCGGAGTCTTCCTCGGATCTGTATATGAAAGATGCCATGTTGCCAGGGTTTATATATAAATACGAGGGCTGTACCATAAGGAATGATCACAATTAGTTTTGACAACGTACATTTACTCATCCTCATAATTTTGATGGCCCTTCTCAAAATAGTCTCCCCTGAATGCGATGCACTTGTCCCACCGTTTCTGCCAGTCTTCAAAGACATTGTGGAAACCATTTTTGAGAGATTCTTCAAAATCGCCTCCGCAGTCTTCCCCACTGCTTCTGATAATGGATAATGCCTCCCACGAAGACGTTTCTTCAAGTTAAGGAATAGAAAAAAGTCACATGGGGCTAAATCCGAACTATAGGGAGGGTGAGGGATGCACTTCACGTTGATTTTTGCAAAATATTCAGCAACAACATTGGCAATATGCGGCCACGCATTATCGTAGTGCAGCATCTAGCCTGCTTCGTGGAAATGTGGTCTTTTGCGCCTGATATGGACTTGCAATGTTTTCAGGACATCCCTGTAATATTGTCCAGTTACTGATGTGTGTGCAGATGCAATATGCTGATAAACCATTCCATGAATATCAAAGAATGAGATGACCAAAACATTCCCAGCAGAAGCAATCACTTCTGTATTTTTGGGGGTTGATGATGAAGGAGATTTCCACACTGAGCTTTGCTGTTTGTTCTCAGGATCAAAATGATATAACCAAGTTTGATCAGCAGTGATTACGTTTGAAAGAAACTCCGGATGTTCCTCTAACATCAACTTTAAGTGCATGCAGACCTGTATACGAATGTCCTTTTGTTCGGGAATCAACAGTCTTGGAATCCATCGCGCACAAACACGTCTCATGTATAATGTTTCTGTCACCAACGTGTGGATGGCACCCAATGAAATGTTCAGCATTTCAGAAGTGATCTTAAGGTAATTCGTCGATCCTCTCTCACAATTGCAGCAGCAGTGTTGAAGTTTTCTTCCGTAAGATCAGTAACTGGAGCATCGGGTCCACCTTCCTTCGAAATTGATTGTCTCCCCACTTTAAACATTTTAAACCACATTCGAGCTGTGTCGACTCTTCAAAGGCCTTCTGTAACATTGTATAAGCCTCATCTGAAGATTTGTTGAGACGAAAGCAGAATTTCAGAGCGGCATATTGTTCCTCGCGTGTTACCTCCATTGCACCGGTAGGCGATACTGAACATGTGTGAACTTGCCTGGTTCTCAAAGGCGGGAACAAGGAGTACCAACAATGAAACTACTACGGTGTGTTTCACATTAAGCTAACAGAATATAATAAGATTGAATTTTAGTGCAAAAAATTATGACCGTAAAATATTATGATCATTCTTGATTGAACAGCCGTCGTATTATGGTTAGTTAACCCTTTACTTAAGAATTGTTAAAGGAATAAAATATAAATTACTTTAATAAAGTGGAAAATACTTTTTATATAAGATACTAAGTAAATAAAGATAAATAATAATTTGAATTTCCAAACATACAAATTATAACTTCAATAAAATTTAAAAATAATTCGAATTGCATTATTAATTTAAATTATTATTCTAATATAAAATTTAAATTATAATTTATAAGACAAAGTAAAATATTATAAATAAAATATATATTAATTTTCAAATTGATTCATGTCTTTAACTTCCGAACACATCAGTTCAATGATCTGGTACTCAGTATTAACTCAACTGATATCCAGTTATTAACTAAGACTAGATCAACTACAACAGTTCACTTCTCTATATACAGAACACTCATTTGAAGAAGCTCGCCCTTTCAAGCCGACTAGACAACCGCTCGAGATCCAGAAAGCCAGCGTTCAGCCAATGAATCACTCAGGAAGGCAGGCATTCTGCCTTGACCTTGCTAAAAGTTTTTTGTCTGATCGTTTAGTAGCAGCCGCGGCAAGGTTTTCGGGATTAGGGAGGTTTACATGTGCTGTTATTGGGAGAGAGGTCTTTATAGTCCCCTGTAATCTGAAAACATTCCGCAAACAACGCCGTTAATGACTGAGACAGCGTGTTCAGTATGCAGCTAACGTGGTCCAATTATTGCCAACATTCTCGATAGCTAAGCTATAAATTTGTAATGCCGAACGTTCTTACACTCTAAAGAATGTGTCTAATTCTTTCATTTCCGAATATAAATGGCATGCAATTCTCACTTTATAATGCTGCAGCTTTCTTACTTTCTCACACGTATCTCAATGACTTCTGCTAACCCGCAAGACATACACAAAACCTTACAAAAGATACAGTTCTGCTTCAAGCACAATTTGTGTCATATAACATTTTTGTTAGACAGTTGACAGTAAAAAGTAGAACGTTTAGTAGTTCACGATTGTGTTAAAACTAGAAAACCTTTTCGCTCAGTACTCAAAAGCTTTTAACACGCCGGTAATGCCAACTTTGGTTTGTTATGACAATCGCCTCGTTCAAGAAGGCCATGAACCTGAGCTAAATAATGGTTGCGTAAATTGGCACAATCAACATTTCAGTTTTTTCAAAAGATGAGCAAGTTTGGAAAACGTTTATAATCTATTAATTAATTACATTTCTGTTATATTAGTTTCATCGTTTTATTATTTAAACTGCCTCCCTTATGTAGAATGTTATGGTTTTCTAAAAGTCATGTTGTCAAAACTGATGCTACGCAGGACAAATGAAGATCATTACCATGAGAAAGGTAAACAATACCATATATTTATATATAATCTATAACACAGAGTGTTTTATATAGAACTGGCACATTACTTTCATTGTTTCAAAACGAGTTGTGATAGTTACAGCTTATACCAAAAATGTAGCGAAATTTTAGTAGTTTATTTACCCCTATAGCAAATATTGAAAATGTCCTATATCCTGCATAAGACACAACACGTTCCATGTTACTGGCCACATGTTGAAGGATTCTGTTGTCAATAGCTTGAATCTCCTGTGTTGATGTGCTTCAGATCCCCAATGTCTTGGGACGTGTGACGTATACCCTGTCTTAAGTTACCCCATAGAAAGAAGTCCGGCAATATCAAATCTGGAGAACTCGGTGGTCACAGGTTCCTGGAAATTATCTGGTCGTCAAGGAAACTTGCAATTAGTTCCATGGATTCATTTGATGTATGGCATGTAGTGCCATCTTGCTGAAAATATCCTTGATGATCTCTACATCGTCCTGTTGCTTAACAAACTCCATGAAAGTCACTCGGTACTCTGCAGTGTTCACAGTCAGGCACGTATTTAGAAGTCAGTTTCCGGCGGTGGGGGGGGGGGCTCCAAAATCTACGTTGAATTATTTGCTTTTAATAAATAATTAATCAGGGATGTGGTTTTCATCATGTTAGTAAAAAATAGAAACACATGTAATATATTTTATTCACATGACTTTCTCCACACAAGCTTCTACAAATTGTTCTTAGAAAAGTTTGTTTTGTCATGCTTCTTTGGATAAAGTCTGTAGAAAGGCCTTGTACATTGCACATTTTTTGTTCTTATACTTGGGATAAAGTGATATAAGCAGCAATCAGATGTTTAAAAAGCCCCCCACTGATTGATGCATTTGAAGTATTAGTTCTCCTTGAATGAAAAAGGGAATAGGAAATTAGAAGTTAAAAATTACATATCTTTAAGTAAGTACCTGGGAATTCTAATCAACAAATTATAATATATCGGAATTGGTTAACCTCACAATACAATAATTGACATTATTTGTGTATTTTAACGAGTTCTACAACTGCTGAACAGTAACTTTTCGTTTATCTCTTAAATCACTACATGTCTGCCTGACAGTGAATAGAGACGTTAAGATGAGAAGTTTCAATAAATTAAACTAACTTTTATTTCAACTATTTATTAAAAGTTTGGAATGATAATTCATTTGGAGGGTCCGAACCCCCTGGACCCCCCTTAAATACGTCCCTGTTCACAGTCTGGTTAAAAAAAAATGGCCCCACTGTTGTCTGAGCGGATATTGCATACCAAACTTCGATTTTAACCCGGTGCTATAGGTGCTCATGGATGACATGTGGATTTTCGATGGCCTAATGGAGAGCGCTGTGAGTTCACATAGCCGGATAAATGGAATCATGCTTCATCTGTGAACCATGTGATGGACAATGAGGCAGGATTTAGCACAATGAACGTCTGAAACCAACGACAATAATTCAATCTTTTATGCTTATCTGGTTTCTGTAGCTGATGAACAATTGTAACCCTATATGGCTTCAGGCCTGCACTTTTCTCAGCTCTCTGAGACATGGAGTAGGTGTACCCTATCTCCTGCGACAAACGTCGTAATTACCTTTGGGTGACTTCTCCAGTCGTGCTGATACGTCAACAACAACCGTGGGAAGCCTAGATGAACGATGCTTGCTTTTTTCACTAAGATTCAGTTGTTTCCAATTTGTTTACCAGTTCCAGTATTGTGTTTCTTTTGAGAAGATTGCAAACACCAAGTTCTCTTGGTGTGCCCTTTGAGTCGCTATAATTGAATTCGCAATACAGTATTAGTTCATTAGGAAGGGTCGTTGATATAATATGTACTGCATTTCCATGTTGACTACAACAAAAGCTACCAACAAGGGCAACTAGTAATAAAACAAACATCAACGCATCTAGTGGCATGGAATCGAAACTCCAATTGGGCTACTGAATGAATTTCCATCGAGTAATTAAAAAAAATAAATCTGTAAGTTCTATACCCTGATATTCATAATATTGCAAAATGGCAGCATGCAAATGGTTTGGTCTTTCTTTCTGACATAGCTCCATTTGAATTTTAAAATATTCCCGTGTAGCGTTCTTTGTAATAATCTCTTAAAACCAAAATAATATCCCTTATAGTGTTTAAAAAACCGTTTGGCAATTGGCACATTTTAAATTACATCGCTCAGTTAAAATCGTACATTTCTAAGCTTTTCCCGGATGTGCGTTGCCAGAAGACAAACTTGCTGAATACGTTGGTCAACAACAAAGTGTAAATCTTTCCTGGACCAAAAGAGCCAAGATTTTGAAATAAAGGTGGCCTACATCTGTTTTGTAGATTAACAAATCTGTGACCTGACAGCATATTGGAAACTGTCCAAGTAATTAATTTCTTTCAGTAGTAAGTTATTTTATCACGTATATTGAGAGATTTAATGTTCCTCGGACGTATTCATATCCCAGTTTATCTCAACTTGTCACACCCAACGCTGAGGTAAAAAATCTGTTTTCTGCGGCTTGTTAACATTCTCATCTGTCTTGTACACAGTTCACATCTGGTCTGAGGATATCTTGTAATATCACATATTTTATACTGTTTCTTTCCGTTACTTTTCTCTGTCCTGAGATCCGTTATCAATTTTCTTCTCCAGAATATACGTACGTTTTAACTAAGCTTTTGAAACATGGGAGGAAAGAACATCATAACATTGTTACAAAATTATTTTTGTTAAGTGTACATGGCAGTTTTACCAACTACATAACTAAATAACGCTTCTCAAGAGTTCGTTTTCTTTCTCTTAGTGATGAATTTCGTAAATGACGGCCAAGAACTGATGTGACTGTTGAAAATATTGTTACTATTCGAACAATGCTAGAAGAAGGTCAACGGACATTGGATTTATTTCGGTGATATTGGACATTGGTATGAGTTAAATCCAAAACATTTTACTTCAACATTTAGACGTGAGAACACCTTGCTGTCGCTCGATGCCACATAAGCTGATCCAAAGCATATAAACACTGATTGACGCAGAAGGCAACGAGTTCAACGAGTCTTTCGAACATAACCTAAGTCTACAAAATTGCGATGAATATGCAGTGGTAGATTGTTGTTGTCTTCCCCCCCCCCCCTTCTAAAAGCAGCCTTATAGCTGCTATAGAATATGGACGTACCCTTGCTGCCAATTAATACACAAATATATGTTTACCGCATAGTTTTGAAGAATTTCGGGAAAAGACGTTCAAAGGTAAAATACTTTTACATTATAATAGAAACAAATAACATTCTAGGTGAAAGAAAACTCTTAATTTAAGTTATAAGTTAACTTTACAACGAATTCTGATGTCTATTTTATTGTGAAAAGATGCTGCGACCATCAAAATAAATTAATTATGCCAAAAGAAGCAAAATCTTATCGAATTATTAAACAAGTGCAAATTCAAAGTGTAACTGCCACGTGATGTGACTTTAAACCAAAGTTGGTAACAGTTAAAATGGTATAAAAGTTTTATCATACTAGTGCAATAATCTAAAGCTTTAAATTCGTGTTAAAAGTTCTACTTTTAGGTCCCGCTGTCTAATATTTATGATACAAATGTTAAAATGAAGATTTTATTTAGTGAGTAGTGTGATTCCGAAAGGACACCGCAGGCCGAAACCTACAACAAAATACCATCCTTTTAACCCGTACATCATACACTAATTTTAGACAGTCCTGATTATATATATATATATATATATATATATATATTATATGTGATATTATATATGATATTATATATGATATTGTTTTAGCTTTCTCATGGTCATGATATTCATTTGTTTTGTGTAGCATCAGTGTTGACAACATGACTTTTAGAAAATCACAACATTCTTCAAAAGGATAGCAGTGGAGATAATAAATAATAATAATCCACACATAATTAAAACAATCGTTATCATTAAGTAGCTTTTGTATTGATGAAAAACTCGATTTATTCATTGGTTAGAATTTTGAAATACTTTAGTTGGCAACCTTCAGACATACGCTACCCAAATGCTATAAGTTAGCAGTATTTACTGATGTCATGGTTCTCGTTTACATTATCACAGCTTTATCATTGGATAGTTTGTCTTTTAGCTTTTTCTTCAAAGAACGCTAACCTCACATTTTCAGTATAATTATTTTGTATGTTGTACCTTGTACCAGTCCAGGAACTGGTATGAAATGTCGTATTGATTTTCGGTGACAATTCTAATTTCACTCTCTCTCTCTCTGCTGCTTGTACAATTTCAACCTATAGACCATATTGACATTCAAATGACCCGACATTTTACACAAGTATTATTTAACTCACAGCCTTCTTGAATGAGGTGATTGTCACAACAAACCAAAGTTGGCATTACCGGAGCGTTAAAAGCTTTTAAGCACCTAGCGAAAGAATTTTATAATTTTAACACAGTCGTGAACTACTAAAAGGTCCAGTTTTACTACAATTTCATTTTGGGGCAATTTACAGTACTTAGTTTCCTCTTATATGACGATAAGTGACATAAGCTCCTTGTAATTGATGGCAGTTCGGCTGCTCCTGCAAATTCTAACCTCTCTTTTCTTGGCAAGTTAAGCAACTGGTCTTGTGCAAGCAGTTTTATGAGACAAGTTACTGATGAACGATCGCTCCTAATTAATCGTAATTGGCTTGTATCTCATCAATATCGCGGTTTTGCGCTATTAGGTCTGTTACAGCGTTTCGTGATCAATCAACAACACCTTCATGGGGGTTACGGTTTTGTACAAAGCTGATTAGTTACTTATAAGTAAAACTATTGCGCTATTTTACGTATACTGCGATGAACTGACTGTGCGCGCAGGAATCTTCAGATACGAGGATCCTATTTTTCGTGGACAACGATTTTTAAAAATGCTAAAATGTATTTTTTATATAAACCAAACATATCTTAATCTAAAGACCTTTCCATCACCTTTCAATGTCATCTCCATTTGTTTGCAGGAAGTTTCCCTATCGTTCTGTAAAATAACTCTGTCAAAGATGGATGGCAGCCTCATCGCGGACGGTTGGGTGAGAGTGAAGCCGTGTCGCGTGCTTGTGAACACCGAGGTAGCCGTGACCGTCATCAGACCTGAAGTAGCCAGGGACTTGCCGTCGAGAAAGCTGAGCCGACCATAGAAGCTTGTGACGGCATCGGGCGACACCTTGCCTGTAGAGAAGGACACTCTGCTGGGTGTCGTGCGTCTGTGGGTGTTCATCGCGAAGGTGGTGATACTGGGTGAGGAGGTGATACTGGGACTGGATGCCCTCAGGAGCCACGAGTCGACGGTCTTGGAAGGCCAGACAGCCCGTTGGGTGCAGAAGCTCAGGAGTACAACTTCACCTCCGAACATCGTAGAGGGAAGAGCAGACGCCATGTCCAGAAGACCCTTCCCGGAAGAGTGCGGCCAATGCACAAGAGTGGAAGAGAAGGAGCGTGCCGTAGCTGTCAGAGTGGCCATAGCAGTGCCTGCGGGTGTTTGGGATAGCGCTGGCCTGCGGAGGGAGCAGCTGGTGGACGCCGACTTGGGGCCACTCTTGAGAGAAGTGGAGGCAGGGACAACCTGGGAGGTCATTGCATCCAGAAGCGTTGCCTATGTCGTACTGGGCCCAATGGGGCTCACTGAAGACAAAAGAGGGATTGTTGTTCCGGGTGTGGGAATCACCCGATGGGAAGACGCTCAGAGAGCAATTGGTACTTCCCCGGATTAATGTCCCGGAAATCTTGGAGAAAGAGCACGCCGGTACTTCAGGAGGACATCTTGGAGCAAACTGAACGATTGACAAACTCCAACAGCGTTACTACTGGCTGAGGCTCCGAGCAGACGCTGAGAGATGTTGCCGTCAACGTCACGTGTGCGCGACCAGGCGTGGTTCCTAAACTAGGAGGCACAGTTGGTGGCAGAAGACACCGATACACTGTTTTCCCAAATTCTTGTACCATCTTTTAACGTTAGTGACGTATATATTCCTGACAGAATCGAAAAGATGGTAGTCGGAGGGTGCCAAATCGAGATCTTAGGGAGGATGTGAAAGAGATTCCCTCCCAGATGTTCTGATCTTCTTAACAGTGACAGAAGCATTGTAAGTACGTACATTATTGTCAGGATGATTCTTTTCCAGGGCATTTATCGGGCAAAGCGTCTGGATATAGCGGGCAGCATTTATGATTGCTTAGGATAGGTTCACGAAAATCAATCAGAATGCAATCATATACACCATAAAACATACTGACCATTACTTTCCCAGCAAATTATATTGTTTTTGCTTTCTTCTTTGAGGGCGAACCAAGTGGTACCATTCTTACTCGTTTTTTTTCAGGTTCGTAATGATGGAATCAACTTTCACGGTTTGTCACAACACTCGTGAAAAAATCATCACCTTATCTTTCATACTCGTGTTCCTGTCTTTCTTTGAAGTGTTTTGCTCGAAACACCAGAGACGTCTTAATAGACACGTTCAAGTCTGAAGTAAATTTTAGCACTGGATTTATTCCTTTTAACAAGGAATTCAACGACAGCTCACTCGAAACGAAACTTTGATTTTCGCCGTTTTAGAAATAATATCCGTGGTCACGTGATAAGCTAATGATGTCACAATATTTCAATAGAGATTACGATCCTATTATGGGTGTTTTATACTGCTGAATTTTAATTTTAACAAGTGTTTACTCACGACTTTCAGTGTGACCCTCCTATAAACCAAATTTACACGAAACTTCAGAGATTAATACCGTTTCTGCAAGGAATCTGCCGTTGAGGTAATGACAAAGCACGTTATATGTTGCCTTCAGGTATGACCGAGCTTAACGAGTAAGGTCATACATTCTCGTCAAGACCAAGGGAGGAGTTGCGCCATGTACATGTTGTGAATGTTTGGAGTTGGATCTGCAGTAAGATTTATTTGCCTCGGGTTGTCATGAAAGACGTCCTACAAGAAGAAATCAAATCTTCCAGCTGATGCACTTGTGGGCATTGTGTGAGCTTAGCTTTATCCTTGGATGAGATCTTCCAACTTGCAGCCGCGCCTTGTGCACGAGAACGCCCTTGCCAACCCACGAGGTACTTTAAACAAGTCTTGACAATTAAATTAATTCAGGAACTCTTGGAAGAGCTTCAAACATTTAAATTTCACTAATTATCGAATCAATAATTACAATATTGACATTATATTTCACATGCCTAAACTACATGATCACTTATATTTAACCTAAGGTATACTTGAAACAAATCATCATCCAGGTTGATTATTCTTAATTGAGTGACCATCACTTCACTCAGTTTTACGTCACTAATATAAGGGTTAGCTGATAAGTCCCAGGCCTCACATAGATATAAAGCCACTGAGCCAGTTTCACAGATATCATATAGTTTAACTCTAGGCTGGCTTGTATCCATAGTTACAGGTTAATAGCTTGTTTAGTTTTTGAATTACAGCGTTTTAAACAAGACAAGTCTAGAGGTTTCACGAAAAAGGAGGATTTGGAAAAACGAGTAGTGATTAATTACTTCCATTTGAAAGGTTTAACGCCTAAAGAAATCAAGGAGGAAATGGACAGTACATTAAGGGACTCTGCTCCTTCATATACAATGATTAAAAGGTGGGTTGTAGAGTTTAAAATGGGACGTACCAGTACTAGTGATGAGCCTCGCTCTGGACGCCCTGTGGCAGTCACAACTCCAAAGGTCACTAAAAAAATCCATCGTTTAGTACTGAAAGACCGCAGATTAAAGTTTTTTGAGATAACAGAGGCTGTAAACTTATTAAAAGAAGCTACAGGTAATACTTTAAGTAATGTTTTGGGCTTTCACTAGGTCTGTGCAAGAAGGGTGCCGCGTTTGTTGACACCTGATCAAAAGTTGCAAAGAAAAACTGTTTCTGTTAAAAATTTGAAGCTCTACCATAAAAATTCCAGTGAAGTTTTGAGATGGCTTATTGCCATGAATGATACTCGGATATATCGCTATGTTTCAGAAAGTAAATCACAGTGAAAACAGTGGATTGCGCCAGGTGAACCAACTCCAAATTAGGCAAAGTCAATTTTGTCAGCTAACAAGGTTATGGCGGGTGTTTTCTGGGATGCACAGGGAATTATTTTTACTGATTACATGGAAAAGGGTAAAAGTATCACTGAGACTATTACTCAAGCTTCATGCAACGTTTCAGTGATGAGGTGAAAAGAAAAATATTTCATTTGGCAAAGAAAGTAATCTTGTTTCTTCACCACAATGCTCCGACCCATCTTTCAGCAATTGCAATGGGAAAATATTCGAATTAAAGTTCCAATTGCTTGAACATCCACCATATTCCCAGATCTAGCACCCAGTGACTACCACCTGTTCCCGAACCTCAAAATATTTCTTGAAGAACCAAGATTTCACAGCAACGGAGAGGTCATTGATGCGGTAAACAGCTGTTTTGAGGACCATGATAAATCGCATTATAGAGATGGTTTAATTGCGATATGAAGAATGGAGATTATTATGAAGCCTGGGACTTATCATCCGACCCTCGTATCAGCTGTCGCTACATTCAGTTTCACTATAACTTAACGACCTTGTAGATCAATATTTACTGATAGTTTGCCTAAGTCACTCTACCACTTCACGAATATGAACTGGTTCCTTTGTCCACTTTCACTTCACTGAGTTTCCCGGTTCATTAACGACCTGGTTCAATGTTCACTGAGACACTGCTTACGTCATTGTGATACTTCACTAATATGAACTAGTTCCGTTGTTGAGTGCCACTTCAGTTTTACTATAACTTTACATCCTTGTAGTTCAATATTTGCTGATACTTTGCTTAATCACTTCACTAATACGAACTGGTTCCGTTGTAAACTCTCACTTCATTGAGTTTCGCAGTTACTTAACGACCTATTTCAACGTTCACTGAGACTTTTCTTATGTCATTGTGACGCTTCAGTAATATGAACTAGTTCCATTATTTAAGTGAACTAGTTCAATTATTCACTGCCATTTCACTCGTTTTACTGTCAATTAATGCAAACTAATTCAATTTTCACGGAGACTTTGTTTAAGTCACTATCACTTCACTAGTTCCATAGTTCAGAGCCATTTACTTTGTTTTCGCATTAACTTCACTTTCTTTCGCGATGTAACAAAATACGCCCGACGTAGGTTCTTCTTATGGAGCTTCACTTGTTGGGGGAGTCTTAACACAAGACTACCTAAATAGTTGCGGTAACATTCACTCACAATAATCACAACCTCGCTCGGAGAACAGCGTCTGGAATAGCTAACTCCAAGGAGTTACCTGATTATATATAACCGCTGAACTTTTTCATACAGTTCCGAAACATCTGAGATGGCAAAACTTCTAGAATGTTCTGACTTCCTCTGAAAGGAGAATGCTTAATCGGATGCTGGATTTCAGTTCAGCTCATCTTGGAAACCGGCCTTAAAATGGAAATCCGTCGACTTAGGAAGCAAAGATCAATACAGCTTGATAATCAAGTTAAGCAGTTACGTTTCTTTGGCCCATTTAATTTTATATACTCACGCCATCTCCTGACCTGGCATTTAATTTACTGAAAACGTCTTTTGTTCAGTAATGCGAATTTTGATAGTGTTTTGTCTTTGTTTATATTTGTGTTATATCCAGAGTTTCATTTGTGGTTATAATATTTAATGAATATCCTGATGATGGGAGACATACACACTCCCGAAACGCCAATTTCTAATCGTCTTTTCACCTGGGTTGCTGCCCGAGAAGAAATTGAGCACATTCGTCGGCAGAAAAAAATTTAAGGTCTCATTTTTCGATATTCTTTTGTTTTGCTGTATCTTAATTTATACCAACATTGTGGTCATCCACGTATTATATTTATATGTTTGGAATAAATATCCGCGGTATTTGTTTTATTTTACATTTTGTCGCGAACCCATTATCTACGATAACGCGGCTTGTGTACACACAGAGCCGGTAGATAAAGATACAACGCAGATAAAGGTCTGCCGAAACAAACAAACAGAGATAAATGGAAATTTGTGGTGACATCTTGATTGATAGTGATTATTCGGTTTCTTGATTGTTCTCGAACAGTCTGGAATTATCAGATGAGGTATTTAAGGGAGCGGTGACTCGCCAAGAGTCAGTCGTAAACAGAGAGGAGTAAACAGCTGTAGAGTATTGTAACGAGAGCTGATGTTGTAAAGTGATGTAATCAGAACGCTGTTTGGTCATCGACCTTAGTAGACTGTGTGCATGTGACGTAATGTTGTTACGTGAGAATTGATCAGTGTATTTCTACGAAAATAAAGAACATTTGGAATATCTACAACTTGGACTTTTAATTCTAGAAACCCACAAAGTCACAATATTTTCTGGAGTAATTTCTATTTTCTACCCCATGATATCCTTAAGAGTCAAGGTCCTTCTGGTTTTTTTTATAACTCCAATGTGTACATATTCAACTATAAGATCTTTGCAAATAGTTTTTAATCTCTTAATAATTTATGAACTTAAATTAAAAGCTGAGAACTAATTAGACTTTTCAGTGGCGAAAAAACAAGGAAATAAACATGGATGAGTGATATTTTTAGATTACCCCACCTATATACAAACCAAAATATCTTTCTTTATGATTATTAGATGGATTATTAACCTTAGATAAATGAAGTTATTCGTTACTTAATTGCATCAAGATCTATCCTTGTGTACCTAACATCTTAAGCCCAAGGGGCCCAAATGACCATGTTGTCGATGGGCCCTTAAACACCACACACTCACTCACTCTTAATCCCAAAATGAATCATCTTGTGCTATTTTCGGGAGAGCTAATAAACGCTCTGATGTGAACCGAGCTTGCCACACCTTAGGCTAGCCTTGAACTTGTCAGACAGTTACAATCAGATTGCCGAGTTGCTTCTTTTTTATTTCTTACAACGCGCCGTTCACAAAGTCGCGAAATTGTGAGGAGGACCGCTTCGTAAATCTGACCGAAGTAAGGATTCGAATAAATCTATCTGGCCTTCGTAATTTTCTTCGACGATGATGCAGATAAGTGCAACTAAAATAACGCGTGTTCTTTACTGGGCTTCCATAGCTTTAAAGGCAACAGCACCTAATCATGTCTAGCGTTAAGATAACTTATCTTCTTTATTTCTCTCATGCTTCTTCCAGAATTTGCTTTATACATCCGTATGGAATATTAAATATGTATTCAAAAATTCTATGTCGTTGGGTGCTACGTGTTCTCCGCCATTCATTCCACCAACTGTTCTATCTTCACCTTTCTACCATCTTCTTCCTCACTTCGGACTGACAACTGTTTCTGGTACAGAATTTGTGTGACTGACTTCAGAGATGACCTCTGTACTCCATGCGGAGAGGTTAAACAGAGGAAGAAACAGAAGACAAATCTGGGATGGGATTACCATCCTCTCCTTATCACAGCTAGTTATCAAGCGGGAGACCCGTGCTGAATCCCCGGTTCGGGTCGGGATACACTCAACGCCGTTGTATCCCTGAGTGATCAAATGAGAATCTTATTGATTGAGAACAAGTCGTCCCTTGTTGCAAATGCCGGACGAATGGACCGAGAGCCCGCATAATCGTAGCTGATGGAAGCGTGTCTGCCTCACGTTCTCAGGTTCAAGAGGTCCCCATTTCTAATCTTAGGATAAGTTATCTAAAGTTTTTTTTTCCTTTGCCCAGGAATTTCCCACATCCGGCAAGATAAATGTTTGGAAACTCTAAGCTCTATGGACCCTGCACTCATTATGAGTATCATTTCACTCATCGTCAGATATGTCTTAACTTTGGAGGTTTTCTGTTATCCTGAAAGATGAATGTCTAAGCTCACTGTACCCTGGACTCATTTGAACATCATTCATTCATCGTCCGACATGACTTAACGTTGGAGGTTTTCCCTTATCCTAAAAGATGAATGTCTGGTAACTAAGCTCTATGGACCCTGTACTCATTTGAACATCATTTCACTGTCCGATATGACTTAACATTAGAGGTTTTCCCTTATCCTAAAAGATGAATGTCTGGTAACTAAGCCCTATGGACCCTGTACTCATTTGAACATCATTTGATTGATCGTCCAATATGACTTAACATTGGAGGTTTCGCCTTATCATTAAAGATTGACATCTAAGCTCTATGGATCCTGCACTCATTTGAACATCATTTCATTCATTGTCCGATATGACCTAACGTTGGAGGTTTTCCCTTATACTGAGAGGTAAATGTCTAAGCTATATGCGCCTTGGACTCATTTGAGTATCATTTCATTCATCGTCTTTTATGACTTAACGTTGGAGATGTTCCCTTATAGTGAACGATAAATATCTGGTAACCCTAAGCTCTATGGATCCAGGGCTCATTTGAACATTTCATTCATCGTCCGATATGACTTAGCGTCGGAGTTTTTCATTATCGTGAAAGATTAATGTCTGGTAACTCTAAGCTCTATGTACCCTGGGCTTATTTGAGTATCATTTCATTCATCGTCCGATATGACTTAACGCTAGAGGTTTTCCCTTATCCTGAAAGATTAATGTATGGTAACTCTAAGCTCTATGTACTCTGTACTGAATTGAATATCATTTTATTCATCGTCTGCTATGAGCTAATGTTGGAGGTTTTCTCTTATCCTGAAAGCTGCAAGTGTGGTAACTAAGCTCTATGTCCCCTGGGATTATTTGAACATACTTTCACTCATCGTCCGATATGACTTAACGTTGGAGGGTTTTCCTAATCCTGAAAGATGAAAGTCTGGTAACTAAGCTCTATGTACCCTTGGCTTATTTGAGCATCACTTCATTCATCGTCCGATATGACCTGCCTCCAGAATTGCAACTCACTCTTGACGTCTGTGTTAGATAGAGGTAGAGAATGCAGCTGTTGGGCGATTTTCCTTTGGTCTAGAGAGGACTTACATCACGGGGTTAATTAGTTTTAGAATAAAACTTCACAGGGAAACTTATTGGAATTAGCATGGTTCAAATATTCTATTACTGCAAACTGTCAGACCTGATGAGACATATTTTTGCCTCGGCCCTTTTGAAGTTTTGCATGGAAACAAGTCTTAAGTTGGCCCGCCTATAATAATAACAATAAATCGAAGTTGTCGCAATACAAAGCAAGTCGATGGCGAGGGCGATAGAGCGGCAAGGACCGCGATAAAATCTCGATCGTGTGCAGGGGCCGGGTACAAATTGCAACAACAGCCATTCACCCGAAACACATTCCTGTACGTGCACCCTGCGCTGGTTTTTGCCGTTTCTTGCCGAGTGAATGCACCCTGACAAAACCTTCGTACCTTAAGTCCGCAGCGGCATTACCTTGTGCAACATTGTGTCAATCCTCTGGAACTGTTTAATATTTTAAAAAATCTGTGGTGTACATTTACATCATTTTCTACACTTACTTTGTAAGTCTTCTAGATACTTGAGTGACGCTTCCTTCATGCTAAACGAAATTCACTGATTTTTGCCGTCATTATGGCGATTAAACATTTTCTTATTGGCCACGTCATTCTTAACAATCAATACAGTCATAGCCTATCTGGTTATTTTTATAATCTTTCTCTTTAAAACTTGATTTCAACAATCCAGTATTCAATTATAACTTTAAATAAGTTGAAATTCTTAATAACGTTGTTAAAACAACTTAACATTATTGATTTTCTCCTCTGCATGACTGACTATTATATGTTTTTGTTCCACTCGTTACGTAATCTCAACTATCACTTTCAACTATTTATAGGGATTTCTTTTTTATAAATTTTAAAAATACATTTTAAATAACAAATATAAAATTAGGAACAATGTTTTGGGGTTTGAAATTAAAAAACTGTCTCAAAATAGATAACAAGGAATGTATCAGGAAAATGCATTTTCCTTATGAAGAACTACATTTTTGTGTAGTAAGACTACAAGGGTTGGTCAAAAAGTAATTGTCTCCTATTTTTCCCTTAAATAAGTAAGTTATATGAAAACTTTGAATTTGGTGCAATTCCTCAAACCTTCTTCTCCAATCCCCTGCAGTAGTAACTTCCTAAGTCAACAGGTGGCAGCACTGCATCCTTTAGCAAAATGGCTGACATCGACATTCGTATTAGACAGCGTTCTGTGATTGAACTTTTGACTGCGGAATGTGAAACGCCAATTCGCATTCACGAAAGGCTAAAACATGTGTATGGTGATGTGACGGTGGATGTCAGCACTGATAGACGATGGGTTCGTCGCTAACGAAGCTGAAGGGCAAACACCTTTGGCAGATGAAAAGCGAAGTGACAGACCGGTGACTGCAGTGACTCCATGCAACATTCAGCGAGTCGATGATATCATTCGTGGTGATCGCGGGGTAACAACAGGTGAATTGTGTCGCATTACCTCCCTCAGTAAAGGCAGTATGATGACGATTATTCAACAACTGGGTTACTCAGAAGTTTGTTCACGTTGGGCACCAAGAATGTTAACCGCCCAAAACAAAGAACCAAGGAAAACAATAGCCTCGGAGCACTTGCAGCGCTGCAATTTGGAGGGAGAGGAGTTTCTGGAAAAAATTGTTACTGGAGACGAAACGTGGTTTAATTTTCTTGAACCTGAATCAAAGAGGCAGTCAATGGAGTGGCATCACACAACGTCACCGAAGAAAAAAATATTCAAAACTCAGCGTTCGGCAGGGAAAGTTATGGCGAAAGTGTTTTGGGATGCAGAGGGTGTGCTTATTTTCTGATTTTTTGGAGCAGGGATGCACAATAAATTCTTTCCAATACGCCAGAACTCTCAAAAAGCTGAAAGCACATGTTCACCGAGTTCGCCCAACAGAAACTATGGCGAATGTTCTTCTTTTGCATGACAATGCAAGACCACACACCAGCCGTTACACCACTGCAGAAATTGAGAAATTGGGATGGCAAGTCTTAACTCACCTCGCATACATCCCTGACCTGGCATCATCAGACTTCCATCTGTTCAGGCCACTAAAGGAAGCTCATCGTGGGATTCATTTTGAAGATAAGGAGGCTGTGGAAACATCCGTGCGTCAATGGCTTAGGAAGCAAGACCGTGTGTTTTACCACACTGAAATACATGCCCTAAATAAAAGGTGGACCAAAGCTGTGGAAAAGGACGGAGATTATATTGGATACTGACAAATTAATCGCCAATGTTGTATTTTTCAAGCTATGTAAATTGGATTCAATTTTCTTGGCAATTAAAAGAGAAAAAAAAATAGGAGGCATTGCATTTTGACCCACCCTCGTATTTATTACAGTTTATTAGTTGTGCAAAGTTCAACTAAAATGAAGGGGACTTTTCAGGACATACCTAGAAAATTCAAGATGCACATTTAATTTGTTAAGAAAGTAAGTTATACATATGGCATCATAATGAATTTCGTTGGACATACTTTTGATAAAATAGAAATTTTCGGAAAATATTCTCTGTAAAGGGTAGTCCAGGGTGGGAAGTTTTCTTGAAAATCTTCTAGCTCTGTTCTTAGAAGATACTGTAACTAAATACGAGGTCTAAATAGGCTACTTTTAAATGCAGGGATTCTCGATATGCAATTCTAGGGTGGAATGCAATACTTTCCGTACCTGTTTCACGAAACAGAGTAAGTAAAATACAACTTTCTGGGTCATAAGCAGATTTAAATGAGTCATTCGATCATTTTATGTAAAGTTCAGGAAAAACACAGCTTATTTATGTTTACCCTTATCTCTCTCCCTCCCTCTCTCTCTCCCTCCCTCCCTCTCTCCTGTCTGTATATTCATGTGAGAGTTCCATTAATGAAGCTAGATTACAGAATCCGTTAATAGTTACAGTAAATTATTGTTGTGTGGTGCATTCATGTGACTCTCTGTAGCCATTCTTCTGCACCACATTATTATAACATCTTGTTCTCCCCCCTCTTGTTAATACATAAACCCTCATTGTATATTCTGATGGAGATACGAGCGCTGTTCAATAAAGAATGATCATAATTCTTTTACGGTCAGAATTTTTCGCACTAACATTCAATGTTATATTCTGGTAGCTTAATGTGAAACAAACACGCCGTAGTAGTTTCATTGTTGGTACTCCTGGTTCCCGCCTGTGAGAACCAGGCAAGTTCAGACATGTTTAGTATCGCCTACCGCTGCAATGGAAATAACCTATGGTTTAAGTTGATGTTAGAAGAAGACCCGGAGTTTGTTTCAAACGTAATCACTGCTGATGAAACTTGGTTACATCATTTTGATCCTGAAAGCAAACAGCAAAGCTCAGTGTGGAAATCTCCTTCATCACCAACACCTCAAAAAGCAAAAGTGGTTGCTTCTGCTGGGAAAGTTATGGTCATCTCATTCTTTGATATTCATGGAATGGTTTATCAGCATGTTGTACCTGCACACACATCAGTAACTAGACAATACTACAGAGATATCCTGAAAACATCGCAAGTCCATTTCAGGCGCAAAAGACCACATTTCCTTGAAGCAGGCTGGATGTTGTACCACGATAATGCGCGGCCGCATACTGCCAATGTTGTTGCTGAATATCTTGCAAAAATCAACGTGAGGTGCATTCCTCAGCCTCCCTATAGTCCGGATTTAGCCCCATGTGTTTTTTTATATTCCCTAACTTGAAGAAACGCTTTCGTGGGAGGCATAATCCATCATCAGTAGCTGTGGTGAAGGCTGCGGAGGCGATTTTGAAGGATCTCTCAAAAAATGGTTTCCAGCATGTCTTTGAAGACTGGCAGAAACGCTGGTACAAGTGCATCGCATTCAGTGGAAACTATTTTGAGAAGGACCTTCAAAATAATGAGGATGAGTAAAGGTGCGTTGTCAAAAAATCTGTGATGATTCTTTATTGAAGTGCCCTCGTATGAAAAAGATACATAGGCTAAAGCGATGATTTCATGACTATGACAAGCCTCGAGCTTAAATCTATTGTAACCATGTCCCTGACAGCGTCTGCAGGGAGGGGACAAGGATTTATGGAGGGAAATTACCTGCTTACGCAACTAAACTCAATGAAAATTGAAGATGTGTTGAAAATATACATATATTTAATCAAAATTAATTTTTAAGAATAACACACTATGAACACCTTGCTAATTAAGGGTTCCTTTGTTCTTTTTTTCTTCTTCTGAATCTTCTTGGAAGATGATCATATATAAAGTTCTGTATTCTATCCACTTACTGCTGTACGTTAGCATCAAAATGCTATGTTATTGACTTCTCTCGACTCAAACACTAGGTTGCCTTTAACTGCAACGTAGACGAAACTAATTTAAAAACTGTAGAAGCAAAAACTGATTTAGGAGTTATTCTTATTAAGAGTTATATTTTACGAAACACATCAATATATGACTTAGAGATCTGATTTATCATTCGTAATTCAACGATGTAAGACCTTTGTTTACATTTGGGAGATCAAGATTTGAGTATGCTTCCTTATAGTTCAAAATATATTAAACTTACTGAAGTTATTCAGTGCAAACTCCATGTGTGTGTTTTTCAAAGTTTTAATTAGTTTGCTAACCATATATCGCATTATTCACTGTGTCATTTGAGTTCAAAGTCTGTCACATAGAAGAAATTGTCAATGGTTCCTATTCCTTTAGAAATTATTATACAAAATGATTGATGATACCAATCTTAGACAGGCTCAGTCGGAGAGCATCTGCCTGCCCCGCTGGGGGTTCCCGGGTTCGCTTCCCGGCTGAAGGTGGGGATTTTTTTCCAACAAGATGGTCCTCCATCTTCCCCAGAATCTGGAAGTATCAATGACAAGTAGTATGTTTTTTTTCTGGTCCAAATGTTCATAATATATTTTTTATACAGAAGCTTAATACTGATTCACGTAAGTTTTCACCTAACCTTTGTATGCAATTACTATACAAAAACTGCATCCTATAAACACTGATATATCTAATCTATGTTTCATATAACCTAGCCCCGCTGACATGCATCACTACGCGTTCAACTACCTTCCCCCTCATCCTAATTGGCTAATGCTTTCGCGCCATAAACCATAAGCGGTGCCTTCCCGTCACATTTAAAACCGCAGTAAACGTCATAATAATTGCCGGGAAGATAGATAAAATCATACAAATAAGAATATGAAGGCATGCAAAAATAATGAAGTTTATAATGAAACTGAGTGAATGAGCAATGAAACTGAAACAAGTTTATAATGAAAGGCTTTCGGCCTTTTCCACTGGGATTTTTTAAAACCAGCACACATACCTTGCAAAAATGCTTGTCTTTCAGTCTTAGAAGTCGTGTCACGCCATACTTGTCGTGTGTCCTTCATTCACCCAAGTCTCGTCAAGGTAGTATATTTTGCGACTTGTATCTCGGTACAGTCTGATTGTCCTTAAATAACGTCTTCGTCACACAGCAATATCGCCCCTGGAGTGGCAAGTTTTCCTGTTGTCTCAATTTCACGTCGCGATGTTCCTACGCATCTAACTCTCACGCCTGTAAGTTCAGAGCACAGCTGTTCGACTTCTCTCACTGTCAACGACAGATTCTTCTCTGTGAGTGCATTAAACACATGCACCACAATTCTTTTTTTGCCGCTTTGTAAAGGTTTTCCCTTGCGATGCTTCAGCGAAAAGCTTGTGGTAGACTCTGTCATTATACATATAGTAAGTACACGTGCAATAAACGACCAATAAAATAATTTAGCTCTCGCACTTGGCACAGCACACCTTCGAATGGTGATATATGACTAATCCAGTTCAAAACAAGGTCAGTGATAAAAGTCATATAAACAAATATGTCATCACTACCACTAAATCACGTGCTATCGTGCCATGTGCTTGAGAGCAAAGAAACCTCCTCTTTACTTCGTTTAAGAATTAACATGCATTTCAGATAAATCAACTCTGTTGCATAATAAATTTAATTCAAACCGTTACGAAAATATAAATTTGACAATTCTCTTCCAACATATAAAGATATATCACCATGTTAAATAACGGACTAATTTTTACCGCACAACAGTCTGTACTACAATAGCAGCCAATGAGAGGTGATAAGGTCACGTGACCGTTAAGAGATACGGGGCAAACTTATGTGAAACAAGGATTAGTGTGAGAATCAGAAGATTTGCTTTATCCTCTGATTCTTATTATTTTTCTTCCTTTCTCTCTCGGCATTATTCTTTTTGTAATTCATTTTTTGGTGCTTTTATCACTTCACTTTGTTCTAAGTTTATCAACCTTATTTGGTATTCAAAATGATATTCCAACTTTTAAGCAAGCATTCTAATTGGGAAAAAGTGTAATGTTCATATTATAAATAAATAAACTAGTAAAATGGTCTTACCTTTACGTTTAATTGCAAAGTGTCTCGTGTAATTTCCATGCACTTTGGGCTGGTAGAATGATATATTACTTATCATTTTGGTCTGTTTAAAGTACGTTTAATATTATAATTTATTTATCTTTACAAGAATTATATTTATGAATACTCTTGTTCGCCTGATATGAAAGCTTTTTCACTTCCACGATATCTACACAATGTATCACTCATATTTTCTTCCTTTTTAATTTACGTCCTCCAACGTTAAGTCATAGCGACGATGAGTAAAATGACACTCAAATGAGATCGGGGTCCACAGAATTTAAAGTTACATTTCATTTTTTAGGAATAAACTTATACAGATGAGCCGCCCTGACCGAGGTTCGAACTCAGGACCTCTCAAATGTGAGGTATACAAGCCACACAGGCGGTAAGGTTTCAATCAGATCTTGTCCAGTCATTATATCACACTCAAACACACAGAACCGTGTAACAGTACTTTTGGGTTATATTTGAAGTATGAAAATTTTATAAATTTATAAAAAATGATTATGTAAATATATTTAATAATTTAAATATGTAAAAATGTATGTAATTGTGTGATTGGCCGAAGTAATAATTGTATAACGTAATATGACGTAATGTTGTGACGTGGTATGAAATCGGCCAATCACAAAATTAAGATAGGAGTAACGATAGTTACGAAAAATCAATAATCTTGGTATAGAAAGATCCTTTTTTTGTAATGGTGAGTGTGATGAATACTGGTGCAAGATCAAGAACATTTAAGTAATAGTTTGAATCTGTTTAAATATAACAAAGTAAGATATGTTGGAAGTGACTGGGAAAGGAAGTTCAAGTAAAATATAATCTAAATAATACAATTAAATAGTTACAAAATTTGACTTCTCCGAAACTTTATCCCGAACCAAGCCTGAAAAATAGATGTCTTATGACTCTTATTTAAAATAAGATGATACAATAGGTGACCAGAGGAAATAGATAGCCGCAGAAACTCTCACGAGAAGAGAAAGAATTGTGCGTCAAATATAAAAATCCCGTAACAAATTGCGCTCGAACGTGTGGTTGATTAAGATGGAGACAAATAACGACGAATTCCTGTCCCAACCGTAATGATAAAGGATTTCTAACCTGATTCACAACCAAACTAGTCATACCCAAGTGACCGTAATCAGAGCACGTTTTCTTTCTAAATACATATTAATTCATACATTTTGTAAGATATTGATTTGCAGGTGTCGTTAACTATTAGTGTCTGACATGAGGTAGACCGCCAGCTGCCCAGCCGTTTAGATCCAGCTGTTACTTAGGCTATAAATCTCAAATACCAATCAGTGGGCAGGACATAACCTTGTTCAAGACGAATAAACATCTCAACAGAAACTGCACAGCAATTTACGAACATCACGTTTAATTATATCTAGATAATTCAGTCAAAAGTAGGCTGATGTAAAAAATTACACACAAACAGACTTAGAGCTAATATTCAGAAATGATATCTTTGCGTGCAGCAGAATTTTGGAAAAAACATTCACATGGCTTTTCTACCAATTATCATTTATTATTTTCTCTACTACATAATTACAGTATATACAGAAATTATTCTATACCACCGATAAAATTTAATACCAAGACTTAATCAGAAATACACATTTTGGGACTGTGAATAACAGAATAACTTTTTACATAAAGGTCTCTAGTTCTCAGAGAGGGAGGGAGAGAGTCTGCAGGCAGTTTTAGAAGAGCTTCATTTTCTCAAAAAATGGACCTAATGATTTTTAAGGATATTTTTATGTAAAATAAATCAGTAACTTGAATCTTATCTGAATATGGTCATATTGTCTTGACTCCAAATGATCTTTGTGTGAATGGTAAACCCAAGAGACAGACAAAATCCTAATCCGTAAAAGGTTAAGTCATATCGGACGATAAATGTTATGATGTTCAAATGAGCTAGACTTATCAGGTATCCATCTTTCAGGATAAGGGAAAACCCCGGAAAAACTCTTATCCAGATAACTCACTCTGACCGAGATTTGAACTCGGGACCTCTTGAATGTTACGCAGACACGGTATAACTTAGGCTACGGAGGCGGACGAGGATATTGTGTGATTATGGTGATGCAGGTATTTACAATTGTTGGTTTAAAGTAAACGGTATAATGACAAAAGTAACGCAATACAGTGAAATAAACAAGCTGTAATACTGGAGTATGAACAGCGATGTTCAATTATTTTGGCAAATGACAGGCGTTCTTGCTTCCGTAGCATTGGAGTAGGGAATCAAGAGGTAGACTGCAGTTTCTTTGCGTCACTATCATCTTTAGGAGAAAGGGGTGAAGGGAAATATCCAAAGGGCAACAACCTCCTGATGACGAGGGCACAACAGGAATGTGGTCGCTAGCGTTTCGACCCCTCTGACCGCATGGTTGCCACCAAGTGTTCAATGTAGAGGCAGGTCCCTTTCTAATTTTCATAATTTTGTAAACGGGTAAACATATTGAGCTGTGAGTACTAGAACCTTGAACTAATAGATCTTTTTAGCTGAATTCACTTGGTCGTCTAATTGCCTTAGATATCGTGACTTACAATTAACTGTCCTTTCTTCAACCAATAATGTACGTTACTAATATCCATTTATTCCTTGACAAAATTGTAACTTGCCTTCTTTACATTGATTTTAACATACTCAAATTACTCCTTTCAATTGTTTGTCAATCTCCCTAACTTTGGAAACAAAATTATCTGAAATACCTGTTATTGGCCATGGTTTGGTGATTTCTCTGCCCTATTTAGCTTTAGACTGACTGACGTTCCTTTGTAGACACTTGCTACACAGTTAATTAAAACTCTCAGGACACTATAGAGGCAAATACATAATACAAAACACAGAAAAACACTTTGCACAACAATTGTACCACAATCACAAATACTATAATATGAGAGTCTAACACTTGTAGACCATTTGTAGAGAAAATCTCATTCAGAAGAAATAATAGCAGATTAAATAATGCTAGCATAACACTGTTTATTCCCAGTAACCAACATTCACAAAGAAAACATCACAAAGTTGTAACAAAAGGAAGATCAAATCTGACTGGCAGCCAATTTCGGTGCCAAGCTTTTCTCGAGTGGCAGGTACCTAAAAATAAAGGTATTCCTCAGCAATAAAATATATAGGGACCAAAATTATTACAAGGCATGCGTACTTGCATTAACTCAAAAACCACCTGTTGGCGATATGAGATACACCTGCAGATCTCTGCAAGTGATCTTCCACCTGGGTGTGTGTGCGCTATAAAAGAAAATGGCCAGGTGGATATATGACCACGTGTTCCATTTTCCACATAAGGTAAAGTACCTAAGACTGGCAACCGCAGGCAGGATCCTGATGGAGAGGCTCCGCTAAGTGCTCTACACATGACTGACAACTGACGTTCACTATCGGCAAATTCAATTTTCGTTTATGACGTGAACATTCCCCCTCTCGTCATCACAAGCTCATTTCATAACAACCTGAAGAGAAGCCGTTAGTGTCGCGTGTTTCATAGATTCCGAACCCTGTATCGTATGTCACGAGCAGGATTCCCAGCTTCTTGTTCAAAACAAATGAATGCACATTTTATTCATTCAACTGTCTGGCTCAAAACACCTTCTCAGTTGATAAATCCGTTTACTGATTACCAATTTTAGCAAGTTTTTCTCTATATAGAATTACTAGCCGAAATATTCGGCGTTCTGCATGGATTGACGATTTATCTGTACAACTTACGTCCAACTAAGGCTCGCCTGGGTTAACTTAAAACTTAGCGCTACCCCTCCCTGTGACAAGGCAGGGGTGACAATTTCGTAAGCACGTTGCCACTACTATCAGCGACTGCCTAGTCTCCGTCAGACAGCGACAGGTGCTCCAACCAGTCGAATGCTTGATTATTTACAAACAGTGCTTTGTACTGACAGTGAAATATTCTAATAAAGGAAATATGGCATCAAAACGGTGTTGTTCGACTTAATTAAGAGAATCAAAGATAGCTTCAGACGGTATGCAATAGACTTCATAGCTGAATTGAATGGATGTATATTACCTCCATATTATTGTGAAGTTTTTGCTAATTTACCTCCTGCAACGTTAAGCCATATCGAACAATGAATAAAATGACGCTCAAATGATTCCAGGGTCCACACAGCTTAGACTTACAAGACAGACATCTTTCAGGATAAGAGAAAACACACCGTGACAGAAATTCGAACTTGGGGACCCCTTGAACGTGAAGCAGACACGCTAACATCTGCGCTACCGAGGCGCACATATCATTGTGATATGAATACTTTTGAGCTAATGTGGGTACAAATAAAAGAGTTGCGACGAAAGATATTGCGAACAACATCTAAGCGAGATCTTCCGCAGTACAGCACTAGAAGTTACTCCGGAAAATTGGAAGGCTGCCTGTGAACAGATGAAGGTAGTAGGAGAAAATTCATCTTAAATTTAGAAGAAAGTGATTCTAAATCGGACAATGACTTCGAAGTCTGCATCCAGTAACAACGGAGCTGAGGATATTAGCAGGTTAATCGACGGTATATCTATACTACCACCATATACCAGTAGTCTTTAAAGCACTGCGCTTGGAAGTATTAAAGGGACAGCTACAATACTAAGGTCGGCTCAAATTCCCCGGACCTAACATACAGATGGCGTCACTGGGCCAGTTCGACGGACAGCATCATATAGACTAACTCTAGACCAGCTTGTATATGCAGTTTCAGGTCAATACCTTGTTTAGTTTTACAATGACAACATTTTAAACAAGACAGGTGTAGAGGTTTTACGAAAATATAGGATTTGGAGAAGGAGCAGTGATTAAATACTTCCATTTGAAATGTTTAACGCCTAAAGAAATCATGGAGGAAATGGACAGTATATTGAAACACTCTGCCCCTTCATGTACAACGATTAAAACGTTGGTTGCAGAGTTTAAAATGCGACGTACGAGCACTAGTGATGAGCCTCCCTCTGGAGTAATAACTCCAAGATCATTAAAAAAAGTGCATCGTTTAGTACTAGAAGGCCGCAGATTAAAGCTGTTTGAGATAGCAGATGCTGTAAACATATCACGTAATATTTTAAGTAAGGTTTTGGGCTTTCACAATGTATGTGTAAGATGGGTGCCGCTTTTGTTGACACTATCAAAAGTTTCAAAGGAAAACTGTTTCTGTTAAGAATTTGGAGCTCTACCGTAAAAATCCTAGTGAATTTTCGAGACGGTTATACTCATGTAAGAAACTTGATGCATCTCGACATTCCAGAAAGTAAATCGCAGTCAAATTAGTGCATTGTGCCAGGTGAACCAACTCCAAAACTGGCAAAGTCAATTTTGTCAGCTGACAAGTTTATGGTGTTTTCTGGGATGCACAGGGAATTATTTATACTGGTTACTTGGGAAACGGTAAAAGTATAAGTCTGTCCTGTGCCGTGGCGTAGAGGGCTAAGGCAGTATGTTTTGGTCCCTGGCCACGGAAAGCGACCGGGTTCGATCCCACTTATGGGGTGCGGATTTGCGGATTTAAAGTCCCAGGTATAGGACTGGTGCCCACTCAGCACTTACGCTAGGTAAGCGGCCCTGGTCACGAAAACCAAGTTCCGACTGGGGGTGCAGAAATGCTGAACATATCTTCTGCTTCGGTTGGATTATCGCCCGCCCCTGCCTTGCGTAAATGGGCGTGAGGCCGGCAGTCGGGTTGGTAGGCCTTGGCCTTCTTAGGGCTGTCGCGCCAGGGTTTAATAAATCACTGGTGACTACTAAGCAAGCTTACTGCAACCTTTGAGTGTTGAGGTAAAAAGAAAAAGACCTCATTTGGCAAAGAAAAAAACTTATTTCTTCACGACAATTCCCGCCCATCGTTCAGTTATTGGAATAGGAAAAATGTAAGCACTAAAGTTCGATGGATAGAGTCAACATGAAAAATTCAATGCCATAGCCGGTATTTGAACCACAGATCTCCTGGTTTCCGTCCAGTCGCTCTTAACCTTTGAGCTACCATGGCCAACGTGCCGTCCTGACATTAAATTCTCCAGTTGACTCGTATATTTCCCCGGTAGACCACTAGGGGCTCTCGCATCCGAGATACGCCGTATGTGGCGACTAACTATGGTTCAAATATACGGCTAGTGTGGAGAAATGATTAATTTCCATCAATTAACTAAAATAATAAGAGTTAAATGATGAAGCCTGGGGCTTAAGTACTTAGAATAGTAAGTCGCCACAAACGGTTTATCTCGGATGCGAGAGCCCCTAGTGGTCTACCGGGGAAATATACGAGTCAACTGAGGAATTTAATGTCAGGACGGCACGTTGGCCATGGTAGCTCAAAGGTTAAGAGCGACTGGACGGAAACCAGGAGATATGTGGTTCAAATACCGGCCATGGCATTGAATTTTTCATGTTGACTCTATCCATCAAATATCTCAGCCTATATACAGCTAGTGTGGAGAAATTATTAATTTCCATCAATTAACTAAAGTTCGAATTGCTTGAACATCCACCCTATTTACCAGATTTGTGTACCACCTGTTCCCGAACCTCGAAAAATTTCTTGGAGGACGAAAATTTCACAACAAGGAGAACATTGATGACCCATGATCAGCAATAAATCGCACGAGAGACCTGGTTCAATAAAATAAGGTCACAAATAAGACAAATGTATTAACCTTTCTGAAGATTATGTTGAGAAATAAGGAAACAAAATATAAACGTCTTCTTTATATTGAGAGGCCCTGGACTTATCAGCCGACCCTCCTATAATCACGGGGAATGAATCGGAAAGTTGCATGAAGTGATGTAATGAAGGATTAGGCAGTGATAGGTTACCTACAACAGCTCCGGAAATAGTGCACTCCTTATATAATTCCCATGTTTCAAGATAGATCAGAAGAATATTAGTCTAATAATCTTTAATTTGTTTAGAGATACTTAAAAAGTAATATTTAAGACACTTAAAGACTTGATTAAAATTAATTCATTTATTAAATTTTAGAAATGATATCACATTATTACAGAATGCATCTGAAGTTCATCTCGAGAGGCTCAGTTAGTTTTTTGTTTTTGCTGTGTACAAACATTGCATACTATATTATTTGTGTGAGGGTTGCGTGTTTCTGGCAAAAGTAATTTCAGCAGCCGTCGCCTTTCTTCATGCGATCTGCGTTTCAGCTGTCATGTTGCTTTATCATTCTGAGCACGAGGATAGCATATTATTTCCGCGATCCTCAATTACTTGTTGCAAGCCGACTGATTTACTACGTCTTTATTACCTGTTGTAACTCTTGCCATCATTCCTTATATGGTGGTCAGGAAACTCAAAATGCGCTTCCTGCATGTTAATACGGGAGCTCCTTGCCGCGACGTACAATCGCAATTCATATTATTAACGCTTCCTTATACTGTAATTTTGTTGACATCCACAACACGTCATGCATATTAACTGCGAGGAGAAGGACATACAATTAATTCGTATATCTACAGGATGGACCGTAAAGTTGCATGCTAAATTTATACATAAGCAGTCCAGCAGATATTACTTTAAGCAATTCAGTATTCTCAAACTGTATCTACTGCGTTTACATTAGTGGTTCACCTGATAAGTCTCGGCATCACAATAGAAAAAAATTTCTTTATCCCTGAATCTCAAGAGATGCTAATACATTTGTCATATTCGTGTCCTAATTTAATTAAACCATTTCTGTAGTGTGATTTATCATGGTCCTCAAAATAGCTCTTTACCGCATCAAAGACCTCCTCGTTGCTGTGAAATCTTCGTCCTCCAAGAAATGTATCGAGGTTCGGGAACAAGTGCTAGTCACTGAGTGCTACATCTGGCGAATAGGGTGGATGTTCAAGCAATTCAAACTTTATTTCGCACATTTTTTCATATTGCATTTACTGAACAGGAGCTTTGTAGTGAAGAAATAACACTTTTTTCTTTGCCAATCTGTCAAACGTTGCAGTAAGCTTGGATAGTAGTCACTTTCATCCTTTTCCAAGTAATCAGTAAAAATAATTCCCTGTGCATCCCAGAAAACACTCGCCATAACCTTGTTTGCTGGCAAAATTGACTTTGCCTTTTTAGGAGTTGGTTCACCTGTAGCAATCCACTGTTTTGACTGTGATTTACATTCTGGAGTGTAGTGATATATCCAAGTTTCATTCATGGTAATAAACCGTCTCAAAAATTCCCTAGGATTTTAAATTGAGATTAAATTCTAAATAGAAACAAGTTTTTCTTTGCAACTTTTGATCGGGTGTCAACAAAAGCGGCACCCATCTTGCACAAACCTTGTGAAAGCCCAAAACATTACTTAAAATATTACCTACACGTTCTTTTGATATGTCTACAGCCTCTGCTATCTCAAACAACTTTAATCTGCGGTCTTCCAGTGCTAAACGATGAATTTTTTCAATGATCTCTGGAGCTGTGACTTCCACAGGACATCCAGAGCGAGGCTCATCACTATTATGTGTTTCAAATGGGAAGAGTTCTCGCCTATAGCCAATCAGATGCGTTAAGGCCTTCAACGTTGCCACTCGTTATCCCCACTCTTTTTTATATATCCCTCTCTCTTGCACACTTGCGATTGTTCGTGGCGCTAGACGTAAGGGAACGAAAACTGAATTTTCCAAAGTTTTATAATAATGCAGTTGCTGAAATCACAGTTGCAACATGAATATTCGTATATTGCGCAAATGTTTTAAATATTTGGCTTAAAATCAATTATAGTTTATGAATTGCTTATTTTTCTAATCCAACGAAAATACCACCGGTACATCCGTACAGCTGTGAATGTTACGTTAAGAGATAATTCGTCATTGTCATTGTCTTCAACGTCTGAGCACTGTAAATTTATGATGGCAGGTTCCAAAATCTCATTACGTCCAATTTCTTTCCAAAGGTCATATTCTTGTAGTTTATCTGATGTCTCGCGCAGTTTTCCCAGTCTTGTGTTCCTTGTCAATTTCTTCGTGAATAAGTCGTTCAACTTCAGTCAGTTTAAAAATATTATTTCTGTTTGGAACATAATTTGAGCCCACATTAACTCAATTGGATTGTTCTAGCAGTAGCAAGGAGGAAGGTGGATTGTGTCTCATTGATCCAGCTGATACACTTTATCATGGTTTTAGACAGAAGGGTAACTGAATAATGCTGCTTTGAACTCTCTAGAGTTAATAGAGATTAGGAACCATTCATAAACAAGGATATAATGTGACCAGACACGTTTTGCCAGACTAGCAAGAAGTGTATTGTTTCCTCTCATCGAATTTAAAAAAACACCTTGGTTTATTCAAAGTACATATTTCTTTTATCACGTCATGTCAAATGTTTACGTTTCAGTTCTCAGTAATTTCAAATATACGTTCACGCATACATGCCAACCAATAATGATATTCATTACAGTGCTTACGTCGCAATGTATTGTTATAATATAATAGTACTTTGTATTAGGAAAACTATTTGAGCTAAAAATGTGGGATTTTTACGGTTATGTTAGATAAATTACTCTCTCCTTCCTCATGGATGAGTTTCCACAAAATCTGAATTTTTGTCTTAGCGCGGATAATATTTAGTAGAGATTGATTAGGTTGGCGTTGTCACATACCACTTGGGGGAATGCAATACAACACAACAGTACACCGATTGCTTGCTCACCAAGTAGCGATCAAGGACAAACACCTTCCCGTTTGAAACACATAATATTGCTCGTAACACATAGCTAACCACATAGCTAAATAGTGCCAAGCCGGAAGTTCTAGCATGCCTTTGAAGACTCCAGTGCCTGGTGCTTGGCTTTCAGAACATACCAACACTGTAAGGTTTGCTTGTTAACGGGAGAACTACACTTGACAATTAAGAAGAGTAAATGAAATACGGTACACAATGAGGACTGGTTAGGCTTCCTGAGACAAAACGCTGGAAGGTGATTAACTGTGGCTCAATTCAACCCCATATCATGCATGGAATTCAGGTTGCGCGTTATTTGTTGACGAATGAAAATTTTATAAGAAAGTTTGGGGACGAGTCACTACTCACCTTTTGCGAGAAGCTAGTATCGAGACAGAGATTTGCGTTTACGCACATGTTTATGAGATGTTCGGCTTCTTTCTTCATATACCCATAAATATTAGCAATAATCTCACGACTATGACTACGTAGAGCTTTTCCTTTTATTTTTGGCACTGCAGGAGGCATTGTCACGTTAGTAACTAACGACTGTGTACACGAAGACAACACAGGGAAGATGAGCTGTTTGTTATCGTAACAAACTATATTCTTGCTGATCAGTTTATTAAAGATGGGCCAGCTCATAAGTTTCCGCTTAAGGTCATTCGTCAAGAACTAGCGCGCAACCTATAGCACTATCTGTAATTAACTTAGTTGTACCAGATCTACAAGCACTAACACCAAACTTCTAACAAATAATAATAAAATTACAGCAGAACTGAAGAAAGAAAATGCATAAATGAATGATGAACGTAAGAATGAATTATTTATTGTGCATAATCCAAAATATTTTAATTTACAAGTTTATGCTACATTTATTTGTCTTTACCTTGTTGCTACCTTGGCTTACATGACACCCTGGTTTTCTGCTCTGCCAGGTAGCTCTTAACTTCCATGTTGCCTTGTTAACATTTAAGCCCCTCCCTTTGGGAGTTGTTCGGATTGGATTGGTCTCGAGGAGCAGTGGTTCCCCGTACCCGTCGGAGATCAGGTACGTCTCCAGGCGGGCTTGAGGGAAGCCATTACTATTCCCGGGTACTAGCCAGCATAGATGGTGTGCTAGATCACCAGGCGACCCCACCTAGCTTTTTGGTAGTCTTCCCATTTTGGAGTTGGCGCGCGTAAGTGGCGTATCCACTTCCATCCCGTCTTGTGTCCTCAGGACCAGATGGGGGGCTTGTTAGTCTCTAGGTCTTGCCCTATGGAAAGTCACACGAAGGTGCCGGGCGCCCTTTTGGGACAGCTCGGTAACTCCCTGGTTGAAGGAGACCAGGGTCTTTGGACCTACGGGTCCTGGACTAATTGGTGTAGAACTTCTGCTCTCAACCACCTCCTCGTTACTTAATTAGCCCTATTTTTCTACGCCCCCCAACTTCTTTTTTTATATTCTTTATATTTCTGGCCCATATTTCTTTTACTTTCCGCAAGAACTCACCAATACTTCTTACCTTCTTTTCCTCCCTGCCCGTTAACATTATTATAACTATTATCCTCTTCTCTACCTTCTCCCACTTTCCCTCCCAAACCTTTTCCTCCACATTGCTACCTCCTCGCATTCTGTTTCATAGTGTTCTATGCTTTCTTTTCCCCCACACAATTCACAAATTCCCTTTTGCCTACCTCTTATCCCTCTCAGAAATATTGCTCCTGTTCTCATCCAAGCTAACCCTTCTCTCTCATGCGTATTGCAGTAATCTACATATGCTTCTCAACCCCAGTTGTTTTATTTGCTTGTAAAATTGTAATGATTTCATATTTTCTAGACTCCCCATATTTCCTGTCTTTCTATATCTTCTATTCTGCATTTTACCAATTTACCCATATCGCTTGTATTCCTTTCCTCTAATCTCCATATCTCTCCCATTCCTATTTTTTCCATAATTCCTTCTATCTCTACCCACCAACTATTTGAGTTCTCTAATCTTTTTTGCTGTCTCTTGCATAATTTCATGCATTTCTTTGGCCAAACACCTATACCAAAATGTTATTATTCTTTCTATTATTATTTCATTTCTTCTTGTCTTTCCTAATTCTACTAAAGCTACTTCCCTAGGTGCTGATCTTGGGAAGCCTAGTAGCTCTTTACAAAACCTTCTGTAGTTTTGGTCCACCGTTTTGTTTACCTCTGTGCCCTCGCCTCCCAGATCTCCACTGCATACAACATTTTGGATTCAACTAGTGCTTCATACATTTTTTCTAACCACTTGGTTGTCATTTCTAGCTTATATTTGCATATTCTTATCCCATGCATTGCCACAAATGTTGGTATTCAAGATCAGAATTTTCTGAGGAGCCACACAAGTTTTTAAAAAGGTTCTTCCACCACCAACTACCCTCTACCTGACAAATTCCTCGAAATATTTTTTCAAAAATTGCTCAATTTTGATTACATAACCATTTTAAGCATATTTTTACGAAAAATCAACTGTATATCTTAAATTTTCGGAAACAAGTTCTGAAGTCCTGTTCATTCTGAAGGAATTTTGTACCATGCTAAACCGTAAGAGATAAATAAAGCCTTATTATATAAAAATTGTGCATTTTGTTAAAGCATAGGGTTTACATTTTATCGGTGTAATTTACCATTTCTAACATATACTTTGTTATTGGATTGACTTTTTCAGTATTTATATATCTTCTCAAATGTAAAATTGTTAGTTTTTTTTCTCCCTCCTAATCATAAAATATTTTAAGCTAACACATAGCGAATAGCTCTTTATACACTTGACTCCGTTTGAAGCCTTATATTCTACTTTAATGTACATACAAGGAAATGTAATAAAATTACTTCTGCGAACGTCTGCCTCGATTAATATTGTCGCGAATCCATTATTACGACTGGCGGCGTACGCGCTAAAAGGGTTCTGTGCGAGCGATAGCGCGGCTTGTTTATACAAAGTAACTGATAGGTAGCACAGTGTGGAAATAAAGAGCCTGTAAAAACAGATAAAGATAGCCCGAAGATAAAAGACTTGCCGACACAGATAAGGTTACACGTCTAGAACGTTCCTGTTTTATCTGGTGACGTGTTAGAGAACATTCTATAACAGTCTGGAGTTCATAAATGATTGTGTATAAAAAGAAGCCATGGCTAGTTATAAGGACAGTCGTAAACAGAGTCGGTAATTGCACGCATGTGCGAGAACAGCTGTAAAAGTGAATTCTTTTGTGGTCGATGACCTTGCAAGTTGTATGTGTATGTGACGCAATTGTGTTTCTACGGAAATAAAGAGCAATTTTTAGTGTTTGTAACGTGGACTTTTGATTTCACGAACCCACAAAGTAACAATATTATACGTGGAAACGTAGAGTCAGAATGAAAAATTCAATGTCACAGCCGGGATTTGAACCACGGATATTTTGGTTTCCGTCCAGCCGCACTATCATTGTGCTACTATGGTCAACGTGCCGATATGACATTATGGCACGTTGGCCATAGTAGCACAATGGTAGTGCGGCTGGACGGAAACCAGAAGATCCGTGGTTCAAATCCCGGCTATGGCATTGAATTTTTCATTCTGACTCTACGTTTCCACAATTTAGCCTACACACGACCAGTGTGAAAGAACAATTAATTTCCAATATAATACGGTTTCTAAGAATAATGAAGTCCTGAGAGCGTCACTTCATATTTTTCTCAAAATAAAAGTCGTTATTTAGAGTGTGTGCTAATGATAGAAAAAACGGAATCTTAAAGCTAAGCTTAGTGAACGGCTGTTCAGATTGAACCTACAGGGAAATATACAATATAAAGCTTTATCTACAAAATTATGTCTAGGTATACCAATAAACATTAATAAAAGAATAAGTATTATTAACAGTAATTTATTTAAGAGTGAGCATAGAAAGTCATATGAGTGTAAACCTTAATTATTTCTGATGAGCTATACCCCACAAAATGCAATGTGCATAGCCGCCTACTGATTGGAAAGACAGAAGAATAGCGAAGTCTTTGTGTAGCCCTTGTCGATGATCCACATCATTAACAAACGATAGCTAAAGTGAAGTGGGAATAACATGTAAACACTTGACATGCGCGACAAGGATCACGGCGAGCAAGTACGCAGCTCAGCCAAGCGAAACTGACACTTAGATTTACGATTGTAATGCAAAAAGCACTTCCTACTTTCTCAGATACGAACAACTAAAGATTACTTTGTTATCTTAAAATACGAAAAAGTATGTTTCTTATAGGCTTCTACATCGTTGCACTAATTTCAGCCAAATTATATAGAAAATTTCACACGAGGTTACTATCTACAATGTGTGTCCGTAAAATAAGGTCTCCAATTTTATTTAACGTAGAAAACATGTTTACTGTCAATGAATGTTACATTGAAGGAAAGGCGGAACTTACAGCTATTTTTCAACGTAATCACTAGTAGCGCTCAACTTCGTTTTTCAAATCATAGTTGGTCTGAAAATGTGTTCCACCCAGATGCGACTTCGACTCAGGAAACAGATGATAATCACTAGGTGCTAAGTCTGGAGTGTAGGGGAGATGGGTGAGGATGTCCCATCCGAACTGGGCCAGATCAGCCGTTGCATGTGCAGTATGTGGACGAGCGTTGTCGTAATGAAAAATGACTCCCTTCGTCAGCAATCCCCTCCTTCCATTTTGAATGGCACATCGCAATTTTTTTAAACTCTCACAGTATATAGCGGCGTTTATTGTTGTGCCGGTAGGCATAAACTCGCACAACAATACACCTTTTCTGTCCCAGAACACACTGGCCATCACTTTGTCGGCAGAAAATGTCTGTTTGAACTTTCGCGGCTTCGGCGAATTCGAATGCCGCCACTGAACGTGAACGTTCTTTAGTTTCTGGTGTTGTGTAGTGCACCCAGGTTTCATCGCCAGTGACAATTGAATCCAACAATTCCTCGCCTTGTTCTGCATAGCGCTCCAGGAATCGGTGGGCCGCTTCAACACGTTACCGTTTATGGTGAGCATTTTGGGGACCCACCTCGCACACACCTGGCAATAATGCAAATGTTCGGTCAAAATCTTGTCAATCGTAGTCTTACTGACTTCAGGGATAAGTTTGCAAAGCTCGCGAACTGTCACACGCCGATCTTTAAGCATTTCTTGCTGCACTTTTGCAATTGTTTCGGCAGAAACCGAAGACCGACCAGAACGCTGTTCGTCATGGACGTCTGTACGTCCGTCTTTGAACTCTCTGACCCACTTTCGCACGTTTTTGACCTCCATACATTGTGGTCCATAGATTTCGCATAACTGATGATGAATTTCAGTGGGGATAGTGCCCTTGGTACTCAAAATACGGATCACTGCACGCAACTCGCACTTGGCGGCGGAAGTGATAGGAAGCTCAATCGCAAACGGCTGCCCAGCCAAGACTAATGATTGCAACGGATTCTTTGTGGTGAGGATTTGAAGGGGTGAAACCAAGCTACACGCCAGTGTTACCGGATCTCCTGTAACAGCGTTCCTCACAGCTCCAGCGCCTTGTAGACCTTATTTTACGGACACGCCTCGTAGTTTGGAATTTTAAATTGCACTCAAATTCTCATAATTAATTATTTAATTTTTATCTACTACATATTTACTGTCAAATTCTGTGATTCCTATTTTAACCAAAGATAAATTAGGAATATGGTTTACAACTTATAAAATGAATATAATAAAATTACAATATATGATGAAATGCAATATCATAAAAATGACAAACAATGAACAAAAAATTAATCATTTAGTTTAAGAAAAATATGTTCAAGAAAGCCATGAAATATTGATAACCTTTGTAATTCATCAAAATATGGGTAAGTGATTTTGGAAACGTGTAACCTAAGCATTGAAGCAACAATTCAATTTCAGATCTTTCAAAACACAAAACGGGGCAATAAAATAAAATGTGTGAGACATCTTGAAGGTGATTCCCACAAACACCATCAGAGGTGGATTTGATTTTAAATCGAAATAAGTTATGGGAAAATTTGCCATGACCAGTTAAGAATTGAGCTATAACAACGAATTTATATTTATGTCTGTCAGAAACCGTTGGGAAATATAAATCTTTACTCAAAGTACCACAATCACCTTTTAGCCAGTATTCATTCCAGTCGTGGCTGATAATGTTCTTCATTGTTTACCTGCATCTATATCATTGTTAAGAATAATCGTCGCAGCTTGAACATTGCCAATCTATGTCGATAAACATGAATTGACGTTTGTTTGTTTCGCAAAACGTCGAGAACGTCTGAACCAGTTTGCTTAATTTTGGTTTGAAGGTTCAAAAGGAGAGAGAAACATCTGAAGTGATAATGGACCACGTTATTAACTCCTTGTCAAAGTCTTCAAAGATGTTTAACTTACAATATTTTATCAAATAACGTTTATCGTTTGTTTGGAGCCAAATACAGGCGGTAGAGATGAAGTATCTCCGAACAGTACAAGGATGCACCAGACAATATCGTATTAGAAACGAAGACATAAATAAAGAATTAGATATATTCTCATTGCAAGGAAAAATACAAACAAATAGAGAAAGATGGAAAAGCCATTTACAAATGGATAACTCTAGAATTCCATTACACTCTTACGCATACAAAGCTTTGGGTTATAGAAGAACAGGAAGACCACTAAAACGATGGGAAGAAGTATGAGGCCGGAACAAAATGTTCAACCGAGGTCTATCGGAGAGTCCGAAGACTCCAGCCTCTACATAACCGAGAGCGATAGACAACTCCGGGATTCTTTCCTTGGGGCTTGCGTCTAAAAAGCCCCTATATTCAAGACGGGTGGAAGTGGGTACACCACCTACGCGCGTCAACCCCACAAGGAAGTCTACCGCATAACCTCGGTGGGGCCGCCTGGTGATCTAGCACACCTTCTACTAGCTCTGCACGGGACCTTTTAGGCAACCATCTGCCCCCTCCAGGCGGTCGAAGCCTGGACGGAGGTACCCGATCTCCCACGGGTGTCGGGAACACACTCCCTCCTCGAGTTCAACCCAATCCGGACAATTCCCATTCGGGGAAGGGCTCGAATGTTCGTCCCGAGGTTTATCTCGTCAAAGATACCACGAGTGCAGGGTTTGCAGCGCTCGCACCACAGCAGCTGAAGGGGACGAATCCCCTCTCCTACAGAGAAGAGGCCGGAACAGGAGAACTCTTCTAAAACATGAAGAGTTGATTATGATTTTTGTTGTTGTAATTTACGTCCTCCAACGTTAAGTCGTATCGGACGGTGAATGAATTGGGTGAAATGATGCTCAAATGACTCCAGGGTCAATGGAGCTTAGAGTTACCCTGTATTCGTCTTGACGGATAAGGCAAAACCCTGGAAAAAACCTTATCCAGGTAACTCACCCTGACCGAGATTCGAACTCGGGAAGTCTTGAACGTGAGGCAGACATGCTACCATCTACGCTACCGAGGTGGGCGATGATGATGATGATGATTATGATGATGGTGATACACACATAATGATCGTGAGTTATCCGAGCGCAGATGTGGGACAAAGTTGTTCCAGGCAGCTGATCGTTGAGTGGACAGATTAACTCAGCGTTGCAACTTGAAACCTTATAATCTTTTCCCAGCGATTAGAGGCTCTGGGGAGCTAAAGGCGATACAGTATTTTTATTTTATTTTCACTATAAAAGTTACGATTCAATCTGCGTTATCAATGTGACAATGAACCTTTGCTTGTGTTACCTACTAGAGAAAATACCATATGAATAAGAAATTCCTAAGTTTGGGGATCAATAGTTTTTAAATTTGTGTATGGTATCATAAAGGAGGTTTAACACCCTGCATAGGTTTAAACTATAGTATTAAGTTGTACCTCGTATTATAAACGTTAACCTTCAGTTGAATTTCAGTTTAATTTTCCTGGAACTGATCTCCCATTTAACTACATGTAATATGCGATCCCAGCTGCACGTGTGGATATCGGGAAGGCATCTGAGAAATTACGGATTGATAATGAAGTCATTCAGATAATTCAAAGGCAAGAGAAGCGTAGAACTTTCTTAAATAGAAGTGATTACTTTGAAATAGGAAGTGACCATGAATTTAAAACAGATTTAGAATTACAAACACGTAGTCCTAATCCTATTAGCCCAAATTCAAAACCTGATAACACCTATGAGATGGTGTAAACTGTAAAACCATATATTTTATTGTTATACCTCTATTAAAATAATATATACTTGAAAATTAGGCGTAAATATTAAAGGCTGTGGACCAGATAATGCAATTAATTACAATTAACAACCCAGCTCTGTACTCCCACCTCTATTGGTGGCGCCATTAGCACGGTACAGTACTGAAGGGGTTTATACGCTATAAATCAAGATATATTAATTTTGGTCAATCAATATCAGTAAATTAATTAATTTATTTAATGGCAATATGATTAAAATTAATTAGACAAAGTGTTAAAGTTAAGTGGGAAAATTTAAGAAATTCGGGTAATATAAATACATTAAAATAAAAAATAAATAAAATAGATTAAATTTTAACAATTTATTATTAATTATTAAACACATTATAATGTAAATAAAATTATCTATAAAACGTTTAAAGCAGTAATAAGTAGATAAATTGTTCAGGAAATATAGTGAATAACATTTTTATAAAAAAGTATAAATTAAGGCAAATACAAGGGCTGTTCAATAAAGAATGATCATAATTTTTTACAGTCATAATTTTTCGTACTAAAATTCAGTCTTATTATATTCTGTTAGCTTAATGTGAAACAAACACGCGTAGCAGTTTCATTGTTGGTACTCCTGGTTCCCACCTGTGATAACCAGGCAAGTTCAGACATGTTCAGTATCGCCAATCGCTGAAATGGAGGTAAGACGAGAGGAACAATATGCGGCTTAGAAATTCTGCTTTCGTCTCAACAAATCTTCAGTTGAGGCCTATACAATGTTACAGGAGACCTATGGAGAGTGTTCTTCCCTACAGCACAGCTTGAAGGTGGTTTAAAATGTTTAAAGAGGGGAGACAATCAATTTCAAAGGAAGGTAGACCAGGTGCTCCAGTTACTGCCGTTACGGAAGAAAACATCAACACTGTTGCTGTCATTGTGAGAGAGGATAGACGAATTACCTTAAGAACACTTTCTGAAATACTGAACATTTCATTGCGTGCCACCCACACGTTGGTGACAGAAACATTACACATGAGACGTGTTTGTGCGCGATGGGTTCCAAGACTGTTGATTCCCGAACAAAAGGACATTCGCATGCAGGTCTGCTTGCAGTTTAAGTTGATGTTAGAAAAAGACCCGGAGCTTCTTTCAAACGTAATCACTGCTGATGAAACTTGGCCATCTCATTTTGATTTTGAGAGCAAACAGCAACGCTCAGTGTGGAAATCTCCTTCATCACCAACCTCCAGAAAATAAAAGTGGTTGCTTCTGCTGGGAAAGTTAAGTTCATCTCATTCTTTGATATTCATGGAATGGTTTATCATCATGTTGTACCTGCACACACATCAATAACTGGACAATACTACAGGGATGTCCTGAAAATATTGCAAGTCATATCAGGTGCAAAAGACCACATTTCCATGAAGCAGGCTGGATGCTGCACCACGACAATGCGCGGCCGCATATTGCCAATGTTGTTGCTGAATATCTTGCAAAAATCAACGTGAAGTGCATTCATCACCCTCTCTACAGTCCGGATTTAGCCCCATGTGACTTTTTTCTATTCCCTAACTTGAAAAAAAAACGCCTATGTGGGAGGTATTATCCATCATCAGAAGCAGTGGTGAAGGTTGCGGAGGCGATTTTGAAGGATCTCTCAAAAAATGGTTTCCAGCATGTCTTTGAAGACTGGCAGAAGCGCCGGGACAAGTGCATCGCATTCAGGGGAGACTATTTTGAGGACCATCAAAATTATGAGGATGAGTAAAGGGTACGTTGTGAAAAAAAATTGTGACCATTCTTTATTGAACAGCCGTCATTATTGCATAAAGGAATTTATAAGGTTAAATTAGATGTATGTTACCAGTACCGAAATATTAAATAGCGGTATGAAATACATTTAATGTAAACAAACATATGTGGGATTTTTTTTTTTTTTTTTTTTTTTTTTTTTTTTTTGAAATTTAGTAAAGTAGTAATAGCTGGTTACCAATTTAGTTTAATACTGGATATGAGTATTTAATGTTAAAGTTGTATTTAGTAATTTTAGTAGTGCTTCTATAGGTATAGTCTTATTTATTATCTTCATTTTATTTCATTTCATTATTTTTGTGTACATTATTTGTACAATTATTATTGTAGTAGTGAAGAAACTGTTCTGGCCATTAAACAAATTTAAACAATTGGAAATTACGACCTGATTTTAAAAATCAAGTATTATTTATTTATAAATTATTTATTTATTATTTATTTATGCTTTAGCACGGCGACTAACAGCAGATTAATGATTGCCAATCCTCTTATTTTCCTCAGCCTTCAGATATATGAACATCATTGCACTGGGTTTTACCTTTACCAGAAGGTTATAAAATGGCTTAAAAGTTAAACATTAGGTTAGGTTCAAGTCCAGTGAAACCACGCACTATATTTTACTTTCTATCTTAACCTCCAAGATCAGTAACAGAAGAACGATACCATTTTAGCCATGACTAAAAATCCTTTAGTGATTAATGATCGAGCCCTTGGTGAGACGCAAGCGGTCTGTCACTCGGCTACGGCGTCCCCGATTAGAATAATAAACATCATAGATTAGAAAATTCTACAGAAAACAAAGGCGAAGCAACCAACGGAATTCAATTATTGCTAACCACTCACTCTTGATTAAGGTGGTGTAGTTTTCATAGCATGTGGTAACAGTCTCTCAGCAAACAGTTGATACACAGACATGTGATAAAATAAAGAAGAAGACAAATTCATAACACTAATAACAGAGAACATAATCAAGGTTAGGATAAAAAAAAATCACATTCATTAGAAAGTCAGTAATGATGTCGACCCCAATTAGATCCCTAAGTAGCAGTAAACACATGGCGACAGTGTTCCCTCCGTAGAGGAATCTTCCTACGATAGAAGAAATGTCCTGTGAATTCTCTCCACTTTCTCTACAGGAGCGAAGGACTGAGTACATCATCGGGAACTTGCAGACAAACTACAGCGCCCTGCACATAGCCCTCTACTCTAGTTCAGCTGTAAGTGAATCTGGACCTAAACATTATCGTCTCATTGATTCTCCGCTTTTAACTTAAATAGACGTATAACATGCTGGACGAATTATTATGTGTTTCAAATGGGAAGGTGTTTTGTCCTTGAGCGCTACTAGGTGAGCAACCAATCGAAGTCCTGCGGTGTTGTTTTATTGCATTCCCCCTAAGTGGTGTACGACGAGCGGCAAACTGATCAATCTCTAATAAATACTATTCGCGATAAGACAAAAATTCAGATTTTGCCAAAACTGATCAATGTTGAAGGTAGAGAATAAAATTATCTAACATAACCATGAAAACCCCATATTTTATCTCAAATAGTTTTTCGAATACAAAATAAATAAGCCACTATTACCTGTATTATAACAATAAATCGTGACGTAAGCACTGTATGAATATCATTATTGGTTGACATGTATGTGTGTACGTATATTTGTAATTACTCAGAACTGAAACGTAAATGTTGGACATGACGTGATAAAAGAATTACTTTGAATAAGCCAATTCGAGCGAGAGGAAACAATAAATTTCCTGCTGCCCTGGCAGAACGTGTCTGGTCACATTATATCTTCGTTTATGAATGGTTCGTAATCTCTATTTACTCTAGAGAGTTCAAAGTGGTTGGTATGTATGTACATATACTTTTAATTACTCAGCACTGAAATTTAAACTACTGACATGATGGATAAAAGAATTACTGTGCATAAGTCAAGGTGTTAAATTCGAGAAAGAGCAAACACTTCATTTCCTGTTAGCCTGTGGAATGCTGTATGCTTATGTTTATGAATGAATGCTGGATAAGAAGTGTTTATTTACTCTGGAGAGTTCAGATCAATATCATTCTTTTGTTCTTTACACAACAGTAGATTAGGAGTTAAATAGTACAATGGCTTCTTGCGGCGAATTTAGTGGCGAGTCAAAAAGGCAAGTATTGCGAAGTCAGGCTCGAAGTATTATTCTTAAGGTGTACACGTTCTTCAAAAATTTTTCGGAAACAGACACTAAAAATGAGTTATTGCAAAGAGTACCTCCGTTTGAAAACGCGGAAAAAGTGTATCAGCTGGATCAACTTGCAATTCAAATGGGACACGAGGTAATACGCCTCCCACCTTACCACTGCCAATATAGTCCAATTGAGTTTGTGTGGGGTCAAATAAAAAGGTGGATTGCAAACAGAAATAATACTTTTAAACTGACGAACGTTAAATGACTTGTTTACGAAGAAATTGACAAGGAAACACAACAGGACTGGGAGAAATACGTGAGGCATTTAGATTTTAAGAAAGAAATAGCATGTGACGAGATTTTGGAACCAATAATCAAAAATTTGCAAGACTCAGACGATGAAGACAGTGACAATGACGAATTGTCTCTTAACGGAAGTTACATAGACGACGATATGGATGAGCCACTGGCAGTTCCATTGGAATAAAAAAAACAGGTAATTCATGAACTATAATTATAGTTATAGTATTCTAAAATATACATAAGTTGCAAAAATGCTTTTTCCGATTTTGATTTTGGCAACTGCATCATTATAAAAGTTTGTAAAATACAATTTGCTTACCCTTACGTCTGCACCAAGGAGACCTGCATGTTATATGACTGTGCGAGAGAGACAGAGAGAGAGGGGGGATATAAAAGGAGTGGGGTAACAAGCTGGCAACGCTGAGCGTGATACGGCATCTGATTAGCTGGACTCCAGAACTCTTCCCATTTCAAACGCATAATAGTACAGTTGTTCAGGGAGGTCGCTCGGTTTAGAGAGATCAGAGAAGGCGGGAATATAGTACAGTACAGTCTGACCATCAGTACAGCGTACGTAACACGACGTATATTTTTGTACTTGCTAAATCGATATCCCATGTCTTTAAGTGTTCTCCAGAATGTGTCCTTGTACCTTCAAAAGGGATCTTTTGTTTAGCAACATTCATAGGCTTATGTACTGTACGGATTTCTCTTCTCTGTTCGTAAAACTCGAGAAAACTGCTGTACTAAAACATTTTTTCAAACTCATCGAGTTCGAACCTTTTTGGATGTGGACGATGTTTTTCTCCCATACACTTTATTAATTACAGTTCGTTGTCGTAGAAGTATTTAACGTAATAATAATCTTGACTGGAGAAAAATGTTCAACTCCCAGGCGAGAATCTCACTGCACAGCAGGCAGGTAATCCACAAACTGAGCTACAGGGTCAGTCTGTTTAATAACTCTTAACTCTTTCAATAATGGGTTTCTGAAATTTCTCTGTACATAAACAAAAAGAGAATGCTAATATCTGAACAAAACTGTTATATACAACAGATGAGATGTGAAGTAGGAAAAGTTGTAGTTTACCCACCAAGTAATGAGATACAATCTTTGACACGTGGTTATGTTTACAATGCATTTGAACCACCGAAGCTATTTCTATAGTCCATCCAGCCGTAGAATGTGTCCTAGTGTAAACACTGCCGCAGCACAATATCAATCAAATATAAATGGTTACTTTTCTCAGATATTGCAGATCTTCTCGGGAAACAAGCCAGGTGTAAAGACGATTAGAAATCGACGTTTAGGGAGCGTCATCGCTCCCATCATCAGGATATTTTAAGAAATGCTATAACCGCAAAATGTATTACTGGATATAACACAAATATTAACAAAGACAAAACACTATCAATACTCACATTACTGAACAAAAGACTGTTTTCAGTAAATTAAATGCCAGGTCAGGAGATGACGTGATTATAGAAATTTAATTAGATCAAAGAAACGTAACTGCTCAACTTGATTATCAAGCTGTGCAGATCTGTGCTTCGTAAGCCGATGAATTTCAATTTTAAGGCCTGTTTCCTCTTGGAAACCCACGGTTTCCTCTCGTCGTGTTGCGGCAGGACGGTGTCTTGTCTTGTGAGGGTTTCTACCTCTCTGTGGCCACAAATGGTCTCCTGCAGTGCTCTGTCCTAGATGAGAAGTCCTCAAGTTTACCCTTCTTAAAATACCAAAAGAAAGGGAAGAGAAAAATCTACCACAAAGGTTCATGAAACGTCAAGTGCGAAGCGATGCTAGGTGTATTATTAATGTGACTTACCTTTGCAGGCTTTCCTGTGCGTGATTGGCTTAGTGGGGTCGCGGTAGTAGCCTTCCTTGCAGTAATGGCAGTGGCGGCCCGCAGTGAAGTGTCTACACTTAAGACACACGCCGCCACTGACCCGCCCACTCAGTTTGTACAGCTCCATGTTGAACCGGCACCGCCTCGCATGCATGTTGCAGTTGCATGCTGTAAGCATAAAACAAACAAGCACACTTACATCACTGTACTCTAGTAAAACTTCCATACCCCAAATTGGTTAACCTACATCATGAAATTACTATTCACTAAACTATTTACTTAATTGTTACAAAATCTTAACCTTCTATTTTATGTCAATGGCTTAGATATTTGAAAGAATTTGTTGTATTACATAGTTCCTAACTGGTACAGTGTGAACACATTAAATATACACGTTGTTCATTTTTATTCATTTCCCGCCCTTCGATTGAGCAAGAATGACTTCATAGTTGACTACTGAGTCTATCTTAAAATCATAGAGCCCTCTACTGAGAAGAAGCGGTAACTTTTGCGCCCACTCAGTATGGTGAGGAAATTGAGGAGTTTACAATAGGTAAGCGGCCCTGGTCAAGGAACCCAACATTCCGGTTGGGGTGGGGTGCAGAGATGATGACCATATCTCCACCTGTATCGGTTAGATGATCGCGAATTTCTGCCTTGCATATGTGGGCGTGAGGTCGGCAGTCAGGTTGGCACGCCTTGGCCCTTTATGAGCTATCGCGCAATGGTTTATCATCATCATCATTATTATTATCATCATTATTATTATCATTATCATTATCATTATCATTATTATTATTATTATTATTATTATTATTATTATTATTATTATTATTATTATTATTATTATTATTATTATTATTATTATTATTATTATTATTATTATTATTATTATTATTATTATTATTATTATTATTATTATTATTATTATTATTATTATTATTATTATTATTATTATTATTATATTTCAAAATAATTTTGGATTGATGGATGACGTTTATATAACTGGTAAGACATCTACATACAATTTTACTACATGAAAAATGTAGAACTCAAAAGTACAGAGTCTATATAGAATTCATTTTTTGTGTGTAGTGAATTAATTTCCCAAATCTTCCTTGTTATTGGTTTAAATTTTAAAATGACTTTTCTCAAATAGGATAACATACCGTTTTTTATCTCTTAGATACGCGAAGAGAAAGCAATTTCAAAACCATCACAGAGTGACCAACCCTCAAAAGCTTGGACTATCGTTTAAGCTTACTGTATTCTCGTCTTCATTATACGAGGCTTGTCCGTAAAATAAGGTCTCCAAGGCGCTGGAGCCGTGAGGAACGTTATTACGCGAGATCCGGCAACACTGGCATGTAGCTTGGTTTCACCCCTTCAAATTTCCACCACAACGAACCCGTTGCAACCATTAGTCTTGGCTGGGCAGCCGTTTGCGATGGAGCTTCCTATCACTTCCGCCGCCAAGTGAGATTTGCGTGCTGTGATCCGTTTTTTGAGTTCCAAGGGTACTACCCCTCCTGAAATTCATCGTCAGTTATACGAAGTCTATGGGCCACAGTGTATGGACGTCAAAAACGTGCGATAGTGGGTCCGAGAGTTCAAAGACGGACGTACAGATGTCCATGACGAACAGCGTTCTGGTCGGCCTTCGGTTTCAGCCGAAACAATTGCAAAAGTGGAGCAAGAGATGCTTAAAGATCGGCGTGTGACAGTTCGCGAGCTGTGCGAACTTATCCCTGAAGTCAGTAAGACTACGATTGACAAGATTTTGACCGAACATTTGCATTATCGCAAGGTGTGTACGAGGTGGGTCCCCAAAATGCTCACCGAAGATCATAAACGGCAACGTGTTGAAGCGGCTCACCGTTTCCTGGAGCGCTACGCAGAACAGGGTGAGAAATTGTTGGATGCCATTGTCACTGGCGATGAACCCTGAGTGCACTACACAACACCAGAAACTAAAGAAGGTTCTCGTCAGTGGCGGCATTCAAATTCGCCGAAGCCGCGAAGGTTCAAACAGACATTTTCTGTCGGCAAAGTGATGGTCAGTATGTTCTGGGACAGAAAAGGTGTATTGTTGTGCGAGTTTATGCCTACCGGCACAACAATAAACACCGCTAGCTACTGTGAGACTTTAAAACAATTGCGACGCGCCATTCAAAATCAAAGGAGGGGAATGCTAACGAGGGGAGTGGTTTTTTCATCACGACATACTGCACATGTAACGGCTGATCTCCTGGCCCAGTTCGGATGGGACATCCACACCCATTCCCCCTACAATACAGACTTAGCACTTAGTGATTATCATCTGTTTCCTGAGTTGAAGTCACACCTGGGTGGAACACATTTCCAGACCGACGATGATTTGAAAAACGAGGTTGAGCGCTACCTGCACAACTTGGCGGGAGAGTGCTATGACAAGGGTATACAAAAACTGCCACAGCGCATGCAAAAGTGCATCGATCGTAATGGTGATTACGTTAAAAATAGCTATAAGTTCCGCCTTTCCATCAATTTAATATTAATTGACAATAAACATATTTTCTATATTAAATAAAATTGGATACCTTATTTTACGGACACGCCTCGTATATGAGGTATCTTTAAGGACATGTAATTTATACAAAAGTGAGTAATAAAAGTCATGTCCCTGCTTCACACTTTACTGTCATACATGACACTGTAGCGGAATGTACTTGAAGATGAAAGTGAGAAGAGCCGCCACTGAAGCAGCCACAACCTAATTACACCTGTCACTCACTCGACACTAAAGCAGACAGCACCGTTTGATTCCTAACGTAATTAAATTGAAGGCTCAATGAAAGGAACAAGACACACTTACACTCCGTCTTAATGGCTCCTTTGATTGCCTGCCTCCCATCAGAAACAAATCCTGACGAACGACACCATTTATACACTTCTTAAAGTACTACCACAAAGGTGCAGTCGTTAGAATCTGAAGTGTTACATTCGCTTCTAATTTTCTACCAGTTACTTGTACAAAACTCATCCTTCTATGCATTTCTTGTTAATCCAGAGTTTTTTCTTAAATTAACATCCTCCACCTTTAAGTCATATAGAAACGGTGCATGGAATGATGTTATAATTATATCTGATATTTATTTGATATTTATTTGTACAGCTACCATTGCATTTTCACTACAATGACTTTGATATCTAACAATCACTATTAAATATCCTGTACAAATACATAAAACTGCTGACCTAAGATTTACTCGTTGACTCAGGTCCCCTTGACCTTCGCTTCTTTTACCCTAAACCACTTTTCTCGTAACCAATATAAGAATTCTCCTATACATTTATTTTTCTTTAGTCTCATCCCTGTTAACATGTCTTAACGCCACTACCTTTTTGCTCACACTGTCCCATTTCTTATCCCATATTCTCCTGTAATTTGTTAACTCCTTACATTCTATCAGGTAATGAACAGTGCTCTGTTCATCTCCACAAAATTCATATATCCCTACCTCATTACTTCTCAACCCTTTTAGATATATTATTCCTACTCTCATCCATGCTAAGCCTTCTCTTCCAGTATTGTCACATTGATCTATATATACATATTGTCACCCGAACATCGGAATTCCCGATAGCACCAGCTGGCAGGTAGGGATCAGACGGGAAGTATTCAGCCACGCCTACCCATTTATCTTGTAGCGCTAACGAGGGGAATGGTTGGAAAAACATCACCAGCCATCTATTTCCCCCTCTCTGACGTCTGGAACAGTTGGGAAGATTCACTGAACTGCGGGACTTTCAGAAACGGCGATCTTCTCTATATAAGGCCTGCAGTGGACGAGTCAGTTCAGTCCTACCACGAATCGATTCTATCGAGGCGCTGGAAGCGGCAGCCACATCCTTCTCCCAACACATTCTAAATGTGGTACGGGTGCACACGTACCGCATTCCATCAGAATACCATAACCACAGAATCATACCTCCTGAACTCCGGCAGCTGCTTAAAGCTAAAGCAGTCGTCCGGAAGCTATGGCAGCGTTTCCGCCACCCCAGGATCGAAGCAGTCTACCGGCGGTTCAAGTCCCTGGCAAGAAGACTGCTACGTGCGCACCGCTCAGCGGCCTGGGAGCACACAATGCAGAGGGTCGATCTCACAGAGAAGCAACCCTGGCGGATCATCCGCTCCCTCAGAAGGGACCGGACTGAGCACCGGCATCCACTCCATGGCACTCGTGGAAGGCTCGCGTTTGAGCCCCAAGAGAAAGCCACGTGTTTCGCAGACTACTTGGAGAGTCAATTCGAACCAAGGGAAGACCCCCAAGACGACGAGTTCACCGAACATGTGGAGGACACGGTGGAATACCTCTACGAGGCAACACCACCTCCACATGCGGAGATCCACCTACCCATCGTCACCCCTAAGCAGGTGACCGCCCATATCAATAGCCTCAAACCCAATAAATCCCCTGGGCATGATGGTGTCACAGCCACCATGCTCCAGCACCTACCCCGGAAAGCTGTGATCCACTTGACGCGGATTTACAACGCATGCCTCACCCTGCGCCACTTTCCAACTTGTTGGAAGGAGGCAAGGGTGGTGTGCATATTAAAACCGCGCAAGAATCCTGTCTTTCCGGAAAGCTACCGATCAATTAGCTTGCTCCCAATCGTGTCAAAGATCTTTGAACGATTGCTCCTCCCCCGCCTAACTCCTCTCTTTGAGGAAAGGCACCTACTCCCGGATCACCAATTCGGTTTTCGAGGGGCCACTCCACCACCTTGCAGTTACTGCGCTTGGCAGAGAAGGCTGCTCTGGGATTCCAGGACGGCCTCAAAACCATCGCTGTGCTCTTGGACGTGGAGAAGGCCTTCGCCACCACGTGGCACCAGGGGTTGTTGTTCAAACTCAAAGAAGCACAACTCCCCCCTCCCTACCTATCAATACTCAGCAGCTTCCTCAAGGACCGCACCTTCAGAGTGCGGGTCGAGGGGAAGCTATCCTCTGTCAGACCCATAGCGGCCGGAGTCCCGGAAGGCAGTGTCCTGTCCCCGCTACTCTTCGCCGCCTACATGTCTGACCTACCCACGGAACCGCGCACTGTTTTGTGTCAGTATGCCGACGACGTCCTCATACTGGCGCAGAACAAGAACGTCCGCTACTGTCTCCCCCCTCTACAGCGTCAGCTCCACGCCATTTGCACGTGGAGTGAGAATTGGAGGATGGCCATTAGCCCGCAGAAGGGCTCGGCTCTTATGCTGGCTAAGACCCGTAGCTGGCGCCCAGAAGGTGACCTGCGGTTACGGCGGAGAAGAATCCCCTGGGTTCGAACCGCCAAATACCTGGAAATCCAACTGGACCGCGGCCTCACTTTCACTCCGCATGTCAGGGCAAAGGCCGGCCTCGGCCACGCTGCACTCAGGCAACTCTACCCTATCTTTAGATCCACCATGCCCATCCGCCTCAAACTGCAGACATACCGTGCGATCATCCCACCTCTGATCCTGTACGGATACGAGGTCTGGGGTTCGGTGGCTCATACCACCCTCCGCAGGCTGCAAGCAGTGCTAAACAGGGCCTTAAGGATGATCTACGGTACCGACCGCAGGTTCCCATCTTACTTCCTGCACACCCAGTCTGGCATACCATACGTCGAAGACGTCGTGCGTGAACAAACACACTCGTTGTATGCCAAGATCACTCCCCACCCTAACCAGCTGGTGAATACACTTGGTCAATACGACCACCGTCTCCCTAGGAGACGGAGGAGCTATCGCCTACCCAAGGACGCCCTTGGGTGGTAGAGTCTGCCTCTCCTCCTTCCCCTACCAATCACCGCCAGGTCACTTCGTGCCCTCGCCGTAGCTGGCAGGTTAACACCTGCAGTCATGCCCTGGGACGCGCGCACGACCTGGAATTACTAAACCACAACACCCTAATTTCCATCTGGCCTCTCGCTACTGGTTCGCTAGCGACCGCAAAAAGCAAGGTGGAACGGGCACTGTTTCCCCAAGGGGGAATATCCCGGCACCAGAAGCATCAGTAGAGGCCAACTGCGCCGTCTTACATAACGACACGCAAGCTTGCGCAAAAAACATACATCTATTATACCGCACGGGTAAATCCGCAAGGCGGATAGGTACCGTGGCGTGTAACCCTCCGCCCAGGAGAACCCGGGCGACTTGCACTTGCTCTTGGCTCTTGGCTTGGGTCAGTTCAGTTCTTGGCTAGCAGCTGTGAGGAGCGCCGAGCTAGTGAACAAACTGGAAGACTGTGTACGTGTATCAGAGGAGTTGTACGTAATTGTGAGTGTAGAGTGAACCTGTGACAGACAAACTGGAGAATTGTAATTGTGTGCGCTACGTAATTCTGTGTAATCGGCCATCTGTTCCAACTGTGATTCGGTGGAAATAAAGAACATTTTGAGTTTGTGCAAGTGGACTTTTAATTTCACGAACCCACAAAGTCACAGTATATATTTTCCTACCCCATTCTGTCTTTAATTGCTTATAAAGTTTCAAAGATTTCTTTTCATCTATACTTTCCCAAATCTCCTGCCTATCTATGTCTTGTACTCTGTTTCTCACTTCCTTCCAAAAACCGCTATGATTTGACTCCTCTGCTCTCCATAAATCTCCCATGTCTATCTTTGATACAATTCTTTCCAATTTCGACCACCAACTGTTTATAGCCTTAATGCTTTTCTGTTACTTCATACACAGATTCAATATCCCCTACCTGCCCTATAACACACTTATACCTGGATTTCAGTATTCTCTCTATTATTATTCCCCTACATTTTGTATTACCCAGCTCTAGTAATGCCCCTTCTCTTGGTGCTGATTTTGGCAGCCCTAGTACATCTTTACAAAACAATCCATACATCTGGAAATGTGAAGTGTGTAGTGTTTAACGCCCGCTTTTACTACTTATGGCACCGCAGGCCATGACACTGATGATACATGAGATGAAGATGGAGCACCGGTGGAATGAGATGGCGGGGAAACCGGAGGTCCCGGAGAAAACCCGCTCCAGCACCGTGTTGTCCACCACAAATCTCACTTTGCGGTCGCCTGGGATCGAACCCGGGCCGCCTTGGTGAGAGCCAAGCGGTCTGACCACTGAGCCACGGCGTGGCCTATACATCTGTTCCAATTCCTGATGTGCCGTATACCTCCACTGCATACATTGTTCTGGATTCAACGGCCGCTTCATACACTCTTTCTAACATCTAACTAATATTTGCAATTTATGTTTACACATTCTTACCCCTGTCATTGCCTCCCTACCATCAGCTATCACTTTTCTGGCTTGTGTTCAAATGAGTTGAGGGTCCATAGAGCCTAAAGTTACCATACATGTTTGAGGATAAGGGAAAACCCCGGAAGAACCTTATCCAGATAAATCACCTTGAAGAAATTCGAACTAGGGACCTCTTAAACCTGAGGCTGACACGCTACCACCTACACTACAAAGCCGGGATCGAGACATATTGTTGGCTCTTGTTTTCGATATTATGTTACATTCTTTGAAAATGATGCAACACTGATTCTGCTGCTCGCCCTTGTGCAGCAATAGGTACTATGTTCAATTACAGCTACCCGAAGGCTTTACCAGAGAGAATTTGGAGTTCTACGTCTACTCCAAAGAAACGCAACTGTAGGACTGATAAATAATAGGATCTCCTGTGAGTGAAGAAGATAGAAATTGTTCGTTTAGGTTATCCAAAGTTGTAAGGGCACGACTAGAGAGGTCACTCCGAGTGGCAAGAGACCGGGTTACACCTACTCAAGTTCCAGAAAGCTACGAAACATACAGGCCTAAAGCACAGCCAGCAATGAGATAAAAGTAAAGAATAAACATCTGCACATTCCGTAGCAGGGAATCAAAACTACCGAACATTCTGCGTAATTTGGCGATAGAACTGCTCTTATGTGAATTTCCAGCCGAATAACTAAAGGTATAAGGATACAGGAAGGTAAGGCAAGAGTAGATTTGTCTTTTAAAAGACAATGAGAGCAATGTTTTCTCTTTAGCACCATTTATGTCGTTTTCAATATCCTAGTGTTTTAATAAATCTGTCACTGGGTTACAATTGTAACTGCGGTATTTTTATTTATTTCAAGGTAGGTACATGTTTTTTTAAATTTTTTTTTTAATTTATATCCTCCAACGTTGAATCATATCGGACGATGAATGAAACTGGTGAAATGTTGCTCAAATGAATCCGGGGTCCATGGAGCTTAGAATTACCCGACATTCGTCTATCAGGATAAAGAAAATCCCCGTAAAAGCCTTATCCAGGTAACTCACCCTGACCGAGATTCGAACTTGAACGTGAGGCAGACACGCAACCATCTACGTTATCTATGCGGTCTCTCTCTCTCTCTCTCTCTCTCTCTCTCTCTCTCTCTCTCTCTCTCTCTCTCTCTCTCTCTCTCTCTCTCTCTCTCTCTCTCTCTCTCTCTCTCTCGTGTGTGTGTGAACTCCTGTTAAGTTGACTAATGAATTTAATGAAAACTAATAAATGAGCCATATGAGGATGCAGAAGTAAAATGTTTCTGAATTTTATTATTCGAAGTGTTAACTATTGAAGTATTATTGATGTAATATATCTTGTACGTTCTAAAATATCAACAGCTTTATGGCCCACCTTAGTAGCGTGTCTGCCTCACGTTCAAGAGGTCCCGAATTCGAATCTCGGTCAAGATGAGTTATCTGGATAAGGTTTTCTCAGGGTTTTCCCTCATCCTGATAGACGGATGTCGGGTAAATCTATGCCCCATGGACCTCGAACTCATTTGAGCACCATTTCACCCATTCCATTCACCATCCGATGACTAAACGTTGGAAAACTTAAATTAAAAAAAATCCTTCACGTTTAAAATAACCACTTTTGTAATACCAATAAGCAGCGTACGTTTCCATGAGTTGCTGAAATGTTATCTGGAAATTTCACTAAACGTTGTGTTGATTCTCCTTTTTTAGAGGGTTTCATGACACGGGGGCACTACCCCCAGAGGCAACCTCTATTGGTAACAGTGTCAAAAAATCAAACAAAAGTTACATTTTTGTATTTTCGTTTATGGATCTTTCATACTGTAACACTCGGCATTTTCATGCAACGAGGACTGCCGTTTAAGTCCATTCAAGTCCTCCAATTTTCCGCCTCAAGTACTTGGGTGATTTTCTAGTAAGGAAATGTCTTAACTTGGGAAGTTGAAAGTTCGCAGGAAATGAGGCCCTTGTTTCATTCCCCTTCTCAGCATTAATGTGCCCCTTTTGGAAGGGTGGGTTCTTTTAATCAATTACTACATCGTTAGCATTTCACATTAAATGGACACCTCTTTCTCCTTTTTTATGTGTGGTTCTTCCTCAACTGCTTTTAGACGTTTCAGTCCATTAACACCTTATCCCGTCCTCGTTTATCTCTTTCTTTCCTTTTCTTCACTTCATTATTTTATTCTTTGTTTCTTTTACGCTTCGGCTTTGTTTCGCACTTATTCCACTGCCTTTCAGTGATTAAACAGTTACACTATAATGCCTTTGCAGATACATAATGGTAGAGAAAATTATCAAAAGGCTGCACTCCTATGAATTTCTTTACTCTTTCACAAATTATTCTACCAAACGTCTATTCTTCTATCTCCTTCACATTTTACGAAAAAAAGAGAAGGATTGGTGGAAACTCTCTTATCACATATAAAACGTCTAGCTTCTAGCCACAATGAGAACAGGGAAATAAAAATAGACCTTAACCAAAATTTAAATACTTTAACATCTGATTACTATGTGATGATTTTGACATTCCATTCTCTTTGCATAACCACAAAATCCTTATTTTAGAAAATTAATATACACGATAGCTATAATTTTTATGTAATAACACGTTGTGTATCTCTTACAATTTGCAAGATATGAGTATCATTCAGAATGAAGAAGACTTCATGGCATATTCCCAGAAAAGTTTAGATATGCATTTAATTTATTATGAAAATACCTTAGACATATGACATTTCTAGAAAAATCTTAACAGATTTTTTTTTTTTAAAAAAAAGCTCTATTTTTCCAATATTTTTCCATCTTAAGGCTAGTTTACTGTGGCGGAATGTTCTTATAAATTATGTCGAGTTCTTGGAATATACAAGGGTTGTTCAATAAACAATGATAAAAATTTTCTTTTTGACAATGCACCTTTACTCATCCCCATAACATTGATGCTCCTTCTCAAAATAGTCTCCCCTGAATGCGATGCACTTGTCCCAGCGTTTCTGCCGGTCTTCAAAGACATGCTGCAAACAATTTTTGAGAGATCCTTCAAAATCGCCTCCGCAGCCTTCACCACTGCTTCTGAAGATATATAATGCCTACCACAAAGGCGTTTCTTCATGTTAGGGAATGGAAAAAAGTCACATTGGGCTAAATATGGACTATAGCGAGGGAGAGGGATGCACTTCACGTTTATTTTTGCAAGATATTCAGCAACAACATTGGCAATATACGGCCGCGCATTATCGTGGTGCAGCATCCAGCCTGCTTCACGGAAAGGTAGTCTTTTGCGCCTGATATGGACTTGTAATGTTTTCAGAACACCCTGTAGTATTCTCCAGTTACTGATGTGTGCAGGTACAACATGCTGATAAACCATTCCATGAATATCAAAGAATGAGATGGTCGTAACTTTCCCAGTAGAACCAACCACTTTTGCATTTTTGGGGGGTTGGTAATGAAGGAGATTTCCACATTGAGCTTTGCCTTTTGCTCTCAGGATCAAAATGATGTAGCCAAAATTCATCAGCAGTGATTACGTTTGAAAGAAAGTCTGGATCTTTCTCTAACATCAACTTTAACTGCATGCAGACCTGTATGCGAATGTCTTATCGTTCGGGTATCAACAGTCTTGGAAGCCATCGCGCACAAACACGTCTCATATGTAATGTTTCTTTCAGCAACGTGCGGGTGGCACCCAATGAAATGTTCAGTGTTTCAGAAAGTGTTCTTAAGGTAATTCGTTGATCCTCTCTGACAATGACAGCAGCAGTGTTGATGTTTTCTTCCGTAAGAGTAGTAACTGGAGCACCGGTTCCACCTTCCTTTGAAATTGACTGTCTCCCTTCTTTAAACATTTTAAGCCAGCTTCGAGCTGTGCTGTAGGGAAGAATAGACTCTCCATAGGCCTCCTGTAACATTGTACAGGCTTCAAGTGAAGATTTGTTGAGACGAAAGCAGAATTTCAAAGCCGCATATTGTTCCCCGCGTGTTACCTCCATTGCAGCGGTAGGCGATACTGAACATGTCTGAACTTGCCTGGTTCTCACAGGCGGGAACCAGGAGTACCAACATTGGAACTACTGCGACGTATTTGTTTCACATTAAGCTAACAGAATATAAAAATATTAAATTTTAGTGCGAAAAATTATGATCGTTCTTTATTGAATGGCTCTCATAGTGAATCTAAACACTAAATTTTGTATTTAATGGCATTTCATTTCTGTGACGAATTTTCTGTGATTAATCTGTTTATTTTCTATTTTCCTTGCTTTCTTTTACTTTTCTTTTCTTATTCGGGAGTTTACCATTTCCGAAATATGCCACTTTATTGCTTGGCATTTTAAAGTACCTGTGCTGTTATCCGTCTCTCTCTCTCTCTCTCTCTCTCTCTCTCTCTCTCTCTCTCTCTCTCTCTCTCTCTCTCTCTCTCTCTCCTCCTAGTGCCCTTGTAAAGAATACAGACTACAATCACATAGCACCAGTTTTGAAAAGATTTGATTATCGCATTATTTTACTGTATTTTTATACAGTTTTAACAAAAGGGATGATATGTGGCCATGCCTTTTGAAACGATCAATAAACTTGGTACGTTATTCCCTTTATGTTTGTGATTCATTAAATGTTTCAAATAACATTTTTCGACTCTGTAAACATGCATGATTTCAATTTGGAACATGTTAAAACCAGCAGTTTGATTACTAAGACGTGTCAAAATGTATTAGATGTATACCATAGTCCCCTTTAAAATTCTTAAGTTCATCTCCCCTCACCCCATTTAACATGTGTTAACCTACCTGGTTCTCACAGTCGGGAACCAGGAGTACCAACAATGAAACTACTACGGCGTGTTTGTTTCACATTAAGCTAACAGAATATAACAACATTGAATTTTAGTGCGAAAAATTATTACCGTAAAAAGTTATGATCATTCTCTATTGAACAGGCCTCGTATAATATTCCTACTTTCATCCATGCTATGTCTTCTCTTCCAGTTTTGTCACATTGATCTATATATTTTTCCCTACCCCATTCTATCTTTAATTTCTTATAATATTTCAAAGATTTCTTTTTTTCTACACTTTCCCATATCTCTAGTCTATCTCTGTGTCTTGTACCCTGGTTCTCACTGCCTTCCAAAAAGCGCTATAATTTGACTCCTCAGCTCTCCATACATCTCCCATGTCTATCTTCGAAACCATTCTTTACAATTCCGACCACCAACTATTTGTGTTCTTAATACTTTTCTGTTGCTTCATGCACAGATTCAATAATTCCCCTTTCTGCCATGTAATACACTTATACCAAATTTCAGTATTCTGTCTAATATTATTCCTCACCTTTTTGTATTACCTAGTTCTAGTAATGGCACTTCTACTCACAAAGTAAAATCTTCCTTTTAACATCGTATACAAAGAACTATTTCATACGAGTAGCAACGAAATGGTAATGTATAGGGAAAGTTTGTCATAGTACAACATTTTTTTTTTTTGTTTCGTTTACTTCACAGCAGCTCAATTAAATATCCGTGTTTCACAATATTTCAGGGTTATCGTACACGTATCTATAGTTTTCTTCACAGATTAATTGACCGCCCAGGATTCAGTAATTAGCAACTTCTTGTAGCTGTTATGCAAATGTGGAACGCCCTTTAGCGTCAAGATTTATGTCAACGCAGGACTATTTTGCTGTCCTCTTTTATAACAACTTGAAATGAAATAATCGATCTAACGCTATCGATATCGTCATTAGCATTCTCTGCACACCCATAGCGTGAACCTTTGATTTACTAAGCTTTTTATACTGGATAGCATCGGGAAATCATTAGCGGTGTGCTTGTGTGTACGCGCGGGACTTTTTATAAGTTACCGCCAACACTTTTTTTTTCCCTTGTCCTTGTCAAGAAACCCACCTCCTGGGACGTTAAATGTCGTATTTTGTCTGGAGAACCAAAGTACTGGAAAGTTTCAAATTATCATTCAAACGCGTACTGAAAGAAACCTAGACAAAACACTTCACCAAAATTATGAAGCACTTTACATGCACATTATAGCTTTTAGAATAAAAAGAAAGAACACGTTACAAACAACATCAAATCTCAAAGATCTTAATGTTTTTAGTTAGCGTACCCGTTATCTGCGGTATTGCATCTAAAAGATTGCTTTAGAGATTTCATAACGTGTGCGTGCGTGCACGTGTTAGCGCGTGGCACTATGACGTGCCTTGTATTTTCGTTTTCTATATTTATTGTAAATGACAAGGTGAAAAGGATTTGCCAGAAAGACCGTAACACTACTTTTAGGCCTAGTGAAAGAGTGAAGTATGACTGGAAATATTTCGTTACAGCACTGCATATGCCATTAGTTATTTGATACATTCAAGTAATTAATGGAGTTAATAAATATCGTAATTAACTTCTAAAACCTTTAAACATGAGCCGCCGTGGGAAATTAACGCTGTGATAAGTGTCAGACGTAAACAGTTGACTGCAGAAAGGTTGAACGAGCGCTTGCTGGCGGAGTGATACAACCACACTATTTATGTGAATCCCAACTTTAAGCCCGAAAGGACTGCATCTTTCTTGCAAGTAATTGTCATATTAACGATTTAACTATTGATAACCTTCTTCCATTGTGAGACACTATTCACACTGTCAACTCCTTCTTTGCTGAATCTCTGTAGGCTGCGACAGTATTGAGTGAGTGTCGAATAGAGAACAAAGTTAACTTGACTGATAAATTTAATGGATAAATTAAGATAAATGGTATAAGTCGAAGCGAGATACCTTAAAAAACCAGGATATTCAATTTAGAAAGTAACCTCACATAGCAATAACAAATCAACACAAAATCTATTTTTTCACTTGTTTTCCATTACATACTAAAACAATTTCGAGAGAGACGAATGAAAATATTCATAATGACAGGTTCTTGTTCTAGAAACGGCTGCGTGTCAAGGAAAAAGTCACCAAGTGACAGACAGTTGAAGGTCTGTGATCAAGTAGCTAACCTCGATGCAAGACAAACCGAAACGCCTCCTGGCACAAGTTATAGAAGTATCTATAGTGTACTACATTATTAGAGTAGCTACAAAATAAGAATAAACATGGGTCAATACGGTTTTCCTATCGTCTTGGTGACCGAGAAAGCGCTGGGCTGAAAGAATGAGGTCGAAACAAACACCTAATTCGTGAAAGATGCTGATGCTGATGATGATGATGACAAACGAAGATCAGGTGGCGCCCATAACCCTCACATGCCTTCACCCACTAAAACAAAAAAACAACAAACAAACAAAGTAACACAAGGGAAAAGGGTTAGTGTCTTTTTGTGTGCACAACGTAACTCAAAAAATAAAAAAAATAAAAAATCCTAAAAGCCGAACAAATACCAAATTCAAGAAAATTTCCACCCCAGCTGTCATTACATATTTTTAGAAAATTTTGCTTTTCTCAAAAATGCTTTTATTTTCAATAGAATTCCTAAGATATTTTTTAAACCATCAATTTTTTGTGGACTTGGCTATTTCCTTATAGTCAATCAGAATTTTTCCATATTTAGACTTTTCTCATATGGGACGGCATCTTTCATATTTGTCTGCCTTTTATGGAAAGAGAACGGAATTTAAAGTCAACATAGAGCAACCAGCTCTTACAAGATCCGGTTATTCTTCACGTGTATTTTGCCTACAAGAAGTTTATCTCGATTTTCAATATCTCTTTATCTCGGCGTCTTTATCTCGATGTCTTTATCTCGATTAGTATGTACAGAAACAATAATGTCCGATTTCAATAATAGATGTTAAGACTTAACACAAGTTTAGCAATAGTTAAAAAAATTGCATTTTACCAACAAGCGTTAGCTTAACACTCGTTTTAAATCTTTTGTTAAACAAGCCAAATTTCTGTTGTTAAATCTTTAACAATTATGAATAGTCAACATGGTGGGAGTGAACACAGGTTTTGATGTCGATTTGTTGTATTTAAGATCGTCTAAATGGCATTCGTAATAGAGTATGGCCTATGAGGAAAAATTATTTTGAGGAGCTATCAGAAGAAAATGTTCTACAGAGGTATAGACTGTCGAAACAAGTTGCTATAAAGGTTACTGCGGAAGTACAAGAGAGGTTAGAACACGCATCGAAAGCAATATGCCGATCTCGCCTTTGCTTCAAGTATTAATAACTTCGCTATTTTATAATTCACTGAATTATGTGGATAATACACTGTCCACCTCCCGTCTTGAAACGTTCAAGTCACTCGTCCTTCTTCGCTCCTCATTTTAAATTTACGTAATACTGAGTTAGGACATGCATCGAAAGGAATATGCCGATCTCGCCTTTGCTTCAAGTATTAATAACTTCGCTATTTTATAATTCACTGAATTATGTGGATAATACACTGTCCACCTCCCGTCTTGAAACGTTCAAGTCACTCGTCCTTCTTCGCTCCTCATTTTAAATTTACGTAATACTGAGTTAGGACATGCATCGAAAGCAATATGCCGATCTCGCCTTTGCTTCAAGTATTAATAACTTCGCTATTTTATAATTCACTGAATTATGTGGATAATACACTGTCCACCTCCCGTCTTGAAACGTTCAAGTCACTCGTCCTTCTTCGCTCCTCATTTTAAATTTACGTAATACTGAGTTAGGACATGCATCGAAAGCAATATGCCGATCTCGCCTTTGCTTCAAGTATTAATAACTTCGCTATTTTATAATTCACTGAATTATGTGGATAATACACTGTCCACCTCCCGTCTTGAAACGTTCAAGTCACTCGTCCTTCTTCGCTCCTCATTTTAAATTTACGTAATACTGAGTTAGGACATGCATCGAAAGGAATATGCCGATCTCGCCTTTGCTTCAAGTATTAATAACTTCGCTATTTTATAATTCACTGAATTATGTGGATAATACATTGTCCACCCCCCATCTTGAAACGTTCAAGTCACGCGTCCTTCTTCGCACCTCGTTTTAAATTTACGTAATACTGACGAAGCTGTTTCATGCTTCTAGTAGTGACAAATGCATTTGAATTAGATTCGTTTCCAATATTTTAACACGTGACATCTTTCTCTTTTACATTCACCGCATCCATCCTCTTATTTTCCACGATATCCTTACACTTCGTCACCAGTTTAATTAACAATTCTTTCTCCATCGATGACAAATTAGTCTCAAGGCTTTTGTTTACGATTTTGTTCACCCACCATTTTTTTCAGCTGTGTGCAGACGAAAATGAAAACAAAAGCACATTCGCAGTAGGTTCAGAAAGAAATAAAATTCATCCATAGCCTTCTATAACTGTGATATTTACGAGTCCCTTGGCGTTAACACGTGTTTGTTAACAATGTCAGAAAAAGGTTGGTGAACTTCAAGAAATTTAGCAGTAATGTTAGCGCTGTGACAGTTGTTACTTTACAGTTGTTAATGTCGATTATAACATCTGTTGTTGAAATCGGGCAAAAGTGTTTTAATAATTGTTTGTTGAAAAATGAGAAGAGAAGCGCCTGTGAGTGAACCACACAAGAGTTTATTTTAAAATGTATTTGTATGTTCTATTATTCAGTTAAATTAAACTCTTACTATCGCGTTGTTTTGAAAAGGTTTTGTTTTGCTTTCTTTAACCTATACTTACTTGTATTCCTCCAATAAGCTGCACGAGTTTGCGAACAATCCTATGCCACAATAAGAGCAATCAGTTTTGTACATTTATGTTCCTCTACAATGACAAGTATACAAGTTTCGTAGTGAAGAGCCAATTATTTGCAAATCAAAGTTTTCCAAAACCTTTTTTTTTTTTTCACGTATGCCTTGCTGTTATTTCTTTCCTTTCCCCGAACCCCCGTGAGCAACAGAAGAGGGGGAAAAGTGCACGCTCGATTTTGTGTTCTGCTCGAGAAGTTCTTCAACAAGTTTATTTACAGCCCCGTGATCCCCAATGTTGGCTTGCGTGTCGGATTTCCCTAATGCGCTGCACCACAAACTTTTTTTTTGCTCCTGTTTTAATGAGAATATTGTAGGAAAATCCATCCCTAAGGGTTAAGTAATGAATGGTAAGGTAACTAGCTCAGGTTACGCGACTGTTACAGAATATATGTTTGATTAACGGTTCCATACAACTGACGCAGGTCAATGGTAATGATTTACTCTATCTTCGCTGCAATTTCGTCAAATCTGTCGTACAATTTTCGTATCACCTCCCAAGGTCATGTTAAGCATTTCCAAGTTTCTGCCTCTAAAATGAGCGCTTTTACATCTTTATGTCTACCCTAACAACGTTTCTATCATAGCGCGAGGAAATTTGATTTCGTCCTTGCCTTTACCAATGACTCAGGCGGAAGAATCGGTAACCGGCATTCGAGAGGTAGCGGAACCTTGTGGCTAGCCTTCTTCGAGTCGTTAAGAAAGATATCTCAGCTCTGTCATCCTATTCCAGCACTGGTTAATAGACTTAAATTAGTGATTATTAGAGCCCGGATTTTGATGAAAAGTCATCTTTATTCTGAGCAGTCACAGACGATGTCTATTGGAAACTAAGAGCATTCTGGAACAAATACGTTAAGTATTTATTCTTTTTATAGGTCATCAAAATGCATTTTTCCCCCACATTTTTATAATACAATTACTTTTCAACATTTAGATGCATTTTTCGGTCATTTTCTTTCTTTTTCAGGAATTTATCGGGCATTTTCATCTGTAGCCCGCACTCGGGAGGCCCGAGTTCGATTCTCGTGGCACACCTGACCCTGACCCATGGGCTATATTTGTATGCAACTGCATGTACATACCATTGTGAGAATTTTCAAATAGTGAGGGAAGTTGTGAATAGCTTTGATAGGGTAGATTCTAAGGCAATTGAGAGCACACAGGATCTGTTTTCGGATACTCAAATCCAAGATAAATTAGCTTTCACAATATCAAATTTTGCATTTTTGTCGGATACCATAAGCTCTCTTGAAGAAAGTGGCCTGAGATTGGATAAGTTGATTGAGTTGGTGAGGATTGCGGAAGAGAGGGTATAAAATGTAAACGGTGAGGTTGGGATCAAAATTGTACAGAAACTAAAATTTGCGTTGGAAAAAGATAAAGGATACCAAGTTTGTCAGATCTGTGATATCCTTTCAGGAGAAAACTTCATAACTGGTATTTTTAAACACTATTTAACAGGCAGTAACAAAGTGTTCTTCAAATATGCACCTATACCATCTGTGGATGCGGACAGAAGTTTCTCAAAGTATAAAACAGTTTTAGCTGACAACCGCCGTTCCTTTACTTTTGATAACTTGAAGATGACTTGAAACGCTGAGTAAGGAATGTTTTGGCTAATGGGTAGAGAAGCTTATTTTTTAATGTTTTATACAATTGAAAATCACCTGATAAGTTTTGAATTTATTTAGTAGCAATAATTGCATTATTTACTAAGAAAGATAATTTTAAAATGTGGTTATTCGAACCATATATTCATTATTTGTCTGTGGCATTTATTAATTTATTATTAAGAAAGACATTTTTAATTTTTCTTAGGTAATTTTTATACATTTTATGCGCATTTTTTATATTTTAAGGGCATTTTATAGCTCATTTTTAAAGAATTTTAGGTCAACAACTTCCGGGCGCTAGTGATTATCTGTTTTAACTCTATCATGAAACATGGAATATTATGCTGGCGCAACTCGGTGGAAAGCAAACGAATATCTCATACACAAAAGAAAGTTATAAGAATCATTTCTAACACCCAGATACTCTTGCAAAGATCTTTTTAGAAGACTGAAGATATAAACCCTTCCTTGCATGTATATGAGTCTGTTCAAAGAGTAAGGGGAACTCTGTTTTTTTTCTCTCCAAAAAGTATTATTTATTCACAAATATCTATCTTGGCCCCTTCAAAGTAATCCCCACTAGATATTATACACTTGTGCCAACGTTTTTCCCAATCCTCGAAGCACTTAAAGAATAGTTTTTTTGTCATCTTGTTCAGCTCCTCCTTCGTTGCAATTTTTATCTCCTCAGTCATGGCGTAGCCATTTGTTCAGTTTTGGGAACAAAAAAGTCACAGAGGGCCAGATCTGGGAAGTACGGTGGTTGCAGCATCGTAAGTGTTCTGTTTTAGGCCAAAACTTCGCGCACAAGCAACGGTGTATGAGCAGGGGCGTCATCATGGTTCAAAAGCCAATTTTTGTTCTTCCACAAATCCGGGCGTTTCTGTCAGATTGCTTCCCGCAAAATCCGCATAGCTTGCAGACAATATTCCTTATTGACTTGTCCCCCCGTGGCAAGAACTCATGATGCACCACGTCCCTGCAATCGAAGAAAACTAAGTAAAACCTTGGCGCGCTTTTTTCAGTTTTGACTCGTGTGGCAGCATCCATTGGGATAATTGAGCTTTAGTGTCCACGTCATAACCATAAATCCATGATTCCTCACCAGTTATGATCCTTTGGAGCAAATTTGGTTCGTCATGGACAGAGTTCAACAGTTCCCCAGCAACGTTAATGCGATGGTATTTTTGATCAAAATTGAGCAACTTTAGTACGAATTTTGCGGCGACCCATCTCATACCCAAATCATTGGTCAAAATCGAATGACACGAGCCAATCGATATATTTAGGTCCTCAGAAACTTCTCTAACGGTGATTCGACGATTGGCCAATACTATTTTCTTCACTTCCATGTTTTTCTATGTTGTTGAGGAGCTCCGAGACGCTCTTCCTCGTTCACATCTCCTCGATTCACTGAGAACCTTTTGTACCACCGATAAACGTTGCTTTGGTCTAAGGTAGATTCACCATATGCTACAGTCAACATACGAAATGCATCCGCACAATTAAATTGTTTTTCACACAAAATTTGATACACATTCTTTGTGCCACTTTTTTTTGGAATAGGCAAAAATCGAAGACAAGCCAAGGCACGACCAATCAAAGTATCTGTCAGCAATTAACTGAACATTCAAAATGACCGAGCTTGTCAATATAAGCGACTGACTTGAGTACCAACATAATGCCACTAAACAATCGCAAATCGAATATAAGTAGCCCACGAAAATTCAAAATTAGCGACACTTTTTGAACAGATCTGGTATATAATTGATCAGAAAGTTATTTTTATTCAGTCTGGCCTCATTTGTAACCAACAATGAAATAAAGACTACACAAAGTGTAACATTTATCATCCCAGTAATAAACTTCCTTGCTTCCAGAAAGGTATGTATTATGAAACCATCGAAATATTTAACGTTCTTCCTAATGATCTTAAAAGAAAACATGACAATTTCATTCCTTTAAAATTTCTGCTATTGAGTACCTACATATGTTCAAAATCATTTTATTCTGTACTAGATTATCTGAACGATAGATTATAGCCATTTTACCATTTCTATTCAAAAGCTATTTTAATGTATGTGTATTGGGAAACTGACAAATTCTATCCACTACATCTATAATATAAAACTTTGAGACGTAATGACAAAAGCCAAATGAAGGTCAATGAAATTACCAAGTTATATTTGTATATAAACATTGGCTAGTCTAGAGGGACTGTTTGATTTTGTATTGCTTGAATACAATGTATATTTTAAGTTCAATATTAAAGTATTTGTGCTACTAAACTGTACAATTTATTGACATGTTCATTGTTCACAGGCCTTTGTGGCTACCACTGAGCTCACTGAAAGCAAATCAGTATAATCTAATTCCCCAAATTTTCTGTACCTTTATTTCATGCTGTACCTATATTTCAGTATTCAGTATAACTGAAATAAACAATGAGGTCAGCAAGTCATACTTTACGTAAAAAATGAAGCTAGCTACAGTGAAGCAATAAATATTACACAAATATAAATATTTGTTACACAGGCTTCACTTATCTTAAGATATTGGTGTTAATACTTCTTTCTAATGGAGATCGATTTCAAAAACGATTGCATCTTCAGTGAACTCCGTTGTCAAGGATTCCGTTACCATGTTTTTCTTAAGTTTTTTTTAGTATTACCAATATCTGAAAACGAAACAAAGTTAAAAACAAAATCAACTGCTGGTAATACAAAATTCATTGCGCGATGTTTCTTTTTTAAAATAAATATCTTTTCCCAAACCATTAAATCCATCGGACCATTTAATTGTTTTAATAATTTAACTTCAGGATTTATTTCATGGTTAAATGACCAAAAATGATCTGCTACGGCCGATTTATCAGTTTGTTTACACTTAAAGTTAGGAAAATGTTCTTTCGTTCTGGTTTCCAAATTACGTTTCGTTTTCCAATATAAACCTGATCACAATCTAAACAATTAAATGGATTAACACCAGATTTTTTATTAATAGGAATTTTATCTTTTCTCGGAAGATGTAGTAAACTTTTAATACTATATTTATTTTGAGGAACTAATGTTATACCAACTTCTTTAAAAAAATTAAAAATGTTTATTAAACCAAGGATGGTAAGTAAATTTTTTTAAAATTATAATCGTATTATTTTTCTAAAGGTAGAAATATCACTAACAGTTTTTTTTATATTTGAATTTTTCAATTTTTTTAATTTATAAAGTCTTTATTAAACCAAATAATAATTAACTATTAATTAAAGCAGTATTAATAATATGTTTATATTATTTATTAAAAGTCTTCTTTATTCAGGGGTATATTTATTAATCTATAAATCAAACTATTAAAACAGAAAATTTATGTGAAAAGGTGTTAAAACTTTTATTTTTTATGTAGTTATCGATATGAGTAGACTTCCTATAAATACCAAAATCTAATTTATTATTATTTCTAAGTATCTTCAAATCCAGAAAAGGAAGAAATCCATTTATTTCAATTTCTAATATGAATTTTATAGCTCTATCTTGTAAATTTAGTAATTTTAAAACATCGTTAATTGGTTTATCAGGAACAATAGCAAAAATATCATCAACATATCTATACCAAATTTTAAATATTAAAGGGAATTCTATAGTGACTTGCATTTCGAAAAAAATCGTAAAAAGATCAGCAAGAAAGGGTGAAAGAGGATTACCCATTGCTAAGCCAGAAGTATTTTGAAAGAATTCACCATTAAAAGTGAAAAAGGTTTGATCCAAACAAAAATCAGTAAGTTTAACAAAATAAACTATTAAGTCCTAATGTAAATTTATTGAATTCAACATTTTTTTTAAAATGAATTAATAGTTTTCTCTAGGAATACTAGGAAATAAGGCAGTTGCATCAAAAGAAATACGTTTATCAGTTTTAGATATTCTTTCCATTAGAAAGAAGTATTAACACCAATTTATTAAAATAAGTGAAACATTTGTAACAAATATTTATACTTGTGTAAAATCATAGTTTGTTCCTTTAGATTATTTTGAATAAGTTTAAGGTCATAAATTCTTCATTTAAAGTAAATTTTTAATATTCTTTAGAACATCAAAATCTGACACTAGTGATAACCGTTACATACTTGTAGTCGTCCAGGGTTAAATTTAAAAGTTAAGGTGTGTGATACACGCAGAGGTACTCGAGTCAAAATAATGAGTTCAACCCTTCTCAGCTTCTTAAACTTAACTAAGTGAAAAGAGAAGGTGGAGGCACAAATTAAATCAGGCTGTGCGTTTTTTGGTTAGAAACAACTAATGAAGCTTTAAATTACGTGGCAAAGCAGGATGTTACATTACCAACTCCCTCAAAGGTACTTGTCCAAAAGCTTTAGAATTTTCTTTCCCTGGTCTGAGGTTTACAAAGGAGACATGTCGCCAATTAAAGAGTGAGGATTGTCGAACAAACTGCCGCTTAGGGCGTCGGTCGCTTCATTACGACTTGAGCGGGTTACACTAGAAGCCAAGTATACAAACTACGGTGCTGTGAACGCAATAGGAGACTTACATTACGATTTTTTGGCTTGTGATAAACAAGGTCAACAGATTCTCTCTCTTTCTCTCATATATGCATATTGACAGTTAGTTTAATATGCCATGTAAGTAAACTATGTTGGTGAAAGCGCAATCGGAGAGTTACATAACGGATTTAGCTTGTAACAAACATTGTCAATAACTAAAGTTCTGTCCCTCGCACACACCTACATACATATTATCAGTTAGAGTAATATACCATATAAACAAACTACGGTGATATGAGCATGATCGGAAATTTACATTACATTTTACCTTGCTACAAGTATGGCCATTCAATTGATAACAGATTTATACAAATATAGTAATTTGTAACTTATAACTTCACTTATCTTATAAGAAATTATGATAATCCTTATAAATTCTCCAGGATCGCGATTTCCTTAAAAACGTATACACATCTTCAGCTGGAAACAAAGCTGTCGCCATCGTTACTTACACTAGATGTTCATATGTTCTTGTTAGTACTATCAAAATGTGAAAATAAAGCAAATTTAAAAACGGAATCAACTGCCGGTATTTCAAAATTCATTACGCGATGTTTGTTTTTTAAAATAAATAAATTTCCCAAATCATTAAATCTATCAGACTATTTAATTGTTTTAGTAATTTAACTTCTGGAATTATTTCATGGTTAAATGAGCAAAAATGATCTGCTACGGCCGATTTATCAGTCTGTTTATACTTAATGTTACGAAACCAGAACGAAAGAACATTTTCGTAACATTAAGTATAAACAGACTGATAAATCGGCTGTAGCAGATCATTTTTGGTCATTTCAGGATGAAATAAATCCAGAAGTTAAATTATTAAAACATTTAAATGATCCTATAGATTTAATGGTTTGGGAAAATATATTTATTTAAAAAAACATCGCGTAATGAATTCTGAAATACCGGCAGTCGATTCTGTTTTTAAATTTGTTTTATTTTCAGTTTGGTAGTACTAACAAGAACATATCAACATTTAGTGTTAGTAACGATGACAACAGCTTTGTTGTTTCCGGCTGAGGATGTGTATACGTTTACATGAAATCGCGATCCTGAAGAATTTATAAGAAAAGTAATCATCATTTCCTAAAGGATAAATAAAGTTTTAAGTTACAAATTATTATATTTGTATTATTATATTTGTATATATTTGTTTGCTTTACTATTAATAGCTTCATATTTTACGTATTGATAACAGATTACTTACTGAAATGTTTAATAACGTTACCCCCCCCCCTCCAAAAGTAGTGACATGATGTGCCATTTTAAGCATCTTTTTCAGAATCTACGTATGAAAATGGATTAAACACACGTATTACTTACGCGGAGATAAATTTCATGTTCCGTAGCGTAATTTTATAAAGAAATGACAAAATAAATAAATAATTGTAACCAATAATTTCCGTGTGTTAAATTTAATATACCAGGGCTGTTCAAAAAAGAATGATCATAATTGAAATATGAGCTGAATCTTTCCTGGCGGCATATATATTCTAGACGTTCTCGGGCTTCGAGCCAGGTAAGCAGATGTTGAGACATCAACGTTTCGGGATGTTTTCAACATCCTGAAAATGGGAGAGATGTACGCTCCCGAAACGTCAATGTCTCAACATCTGCTTACCTGGCTCGAAGCCCGAGAACGTCTAGAACATGATCATAATTCTTTTACGGTCACAATTTTGCGCACTAAAATTCAATCTTATTATGAAACAAACACGCCGTAGTAGTTAAATTGTTGGTACTCCTGGTTCCCGCCTGTGAGAACCAGGTAAGTTCAGACATGTTCAGTATCGCCTACCGCTGTAATGGAGGTAACACGCGAGGAACAATATACGGCTTCCAAATTCTGCTTTCGTCTCAACAAATCTTCAGTTGAGGTCTATACAATGTTACAGGAGGTCTATGGAGAGTCTGTTCTTGCCCACAGGACAGCTCGAAGGTGGTTTAAAATGCTTAAAGGGAGACAATCAATTTCAAAGGAAAGTGGAACCGGTGCTCCAATTACTGCTCCTACAGAAGAAAACATCAACACTGCTGCTGCCATTGTAAGAGAGGATCGACGAATTACCGTAAGATCACTTTTTGAAATACTGAACTATTCATTGGGTGCCACCCACACGTTGGTGACAGAAACATTACACACGAGACGTGTTTGTGCGCGATGGGTTCCAAGACTGTTGACTCCCGAACAAAAGGACATTTGCATGCAGGTCTGCATGCAGTTAAAGTTGATGTTAGAGGAAGATCCTGAGTTTCTTTCAAACGTAATCACAAACTTGGCTGCACCATTTTGATCCTAAGAGCAAACAGCAAAGCTCAGTGTGGAAATCTCCTTCATCACCAACCCCCAAAATAGCAAATGTGGCTGGTTCTACTGGGAAAATTATGGTTATCTCATACTTTGATATTCATGGAATGGTTTATCAGCATTTTGTACCTGCACACACATCAGTAACTGGACAATACTACAGGGGTGTCCTGAGAACATTGCAAGTCCATATCAGGCGCAAAAGACCACATTTCCGTGAAGGAGGCTGCATGCCGCACCACGATAATGCGTGGCCGCATATTGCCAGTGTTGTTGCTGAATATCTTGCAAAAATCAACGTGAAGTGCATCCTTCACCCTCCCTATAGTCCGGATTTAGCCCCATGTGAGTTTTTTCTATTCCCTAACTTGAATAAATGCCTTCGTGGGAGGCATTATCCATCATCAGAAGTAGTGGTGAAGGCTGCGGAGGCGATGTTGAAGGATATCTCAAAATGATTTCCAGCATGCCTTTGAAGACTGACAGAAACGCTGGGACAAGTGCATCGCATTCAGGGGAGACTATTTTGAGAAGGACCATCAAAATTAAAGGTACGTTGTAAAAAAAAAATCATTCTTTATTGAACTGCCCTCGTATAAAATAAGAAGTAAGAAGTGCGAGTTGAGAACTTATTGTAGATAATAAGTAATCTGTCAAGCAATTTATGTGTTGAAGTAAACCAGTTATTTATAAGTTGTAGCTAACGCGATTGGGCATTATGTGAAATCAGCCAACAAAAAATGAATGAGCTGAAGTTTCCGCATCCTGAAAATCAGGACATTTAATTTTGTTCAAAGAAATCTTCATTTGGCTTGAGGCTCTTTTACTTGCTTATGACTACGTAAGTAGACTGCGTTATGACCACCGGCTTTACTTCTCTTTCCAAGGAAGCTCCGCTATGGATTGTTTAACCCGAAAGCATCCAAAGCATCCGAAAGCTTAAGTGAAATTAATTCTCTTATTGCCATTGTACTACCAAACCTTATCTTAGAATTGCAACAATATTTATATTTCAAAAATATTTATATTTTAAAAATCTTTGCATGAAAAGCATTGAAGGATTCCATTCCTTCTTTGGTTACATGATGGCCAGCCTAAGGTGTTGGCGATGAATACTTAAAAAAAATACTAGAATGCTGGGGACTAAAAAGGAAAATGTTTTGAATACCATCAAGATTTGCAGATAAAACACGCTGTAAACGAAATGGATGTGAACACTGTAGCAAAGATAAGGGGTAAATTATTTTTTGTGTGTTTTTAATGTAGGCTGGGTAATTTATTAAAATCCTGACGCAGAAGATACATTTCCATTCCTTTCCAGTTAGCTTGAGAAATCTCTGCTTTCATTTATAGACCTGGCTAACAGGTGGCAACTTTGACAGCAGAAAAAGCATTTCCTTTACAAATGTCTTGCATAGTTGTAAGTAGAAAGACGTGTTCCTTTTTCGGTTAACAGAAGCAAGTAGGTATTTATAGCTACAGGATGAGATTTATACCAAGTATGCATCTGGAATGCCTGTATACATGTGTCCATCTTGTAGGCCTTGACTACGCGAAACACTGCTTAGCACTCAAAGAGGCGTAAACCTGTTAGGTACAACGTTTGTAGATCGTACTATGTTTTGTCACCTGAAATCATTTGAATCGCATTACCAGGGCCTGGAAACCGATCTACCAGCATCCTTCTATTGATAATGCTAGGCCGATGATACAAGATACTTAGCTCATAACATTTTGAGAGAAATTGAACAAATTGGAAGTCATTCTTTTATCTGATGGCCACCTTTTACAGGCTATAAGTAATTTTAAAAGCACAGAGCGTGTTGTAGTTAGCGGAGTTTAAATCTGCTATAAATGGTCAGTACACTTTCAGGCGTATTTAAGGGGGTGATCCGCCTCATTCTAATAGCATTAGACGGCGGTATGAACAGTTTCAAGAAATTGGCAGCGTTGACGTGCAGAAGCGCACCGGACGTCCCAGAACGAGTTACTAAATAGTGGAGCGTATACGAAATCCCAAAAAGTCAATTGCCAAGCAAAGTCTGTAACTTGGAATACCCAAGTCAACAAGTTGGCGCGAGGTCTACCCGAAAGTCCCAAGACTCCGGCCTTATTCAGCCTGGGAGTGATGGAAAACTTCGAGGTTCTTTACTTGGAACAATACCTGGAGTATTGCTCCCATCGACAGCGTCAAAACGGGTGGAAGTGGAAACACCACTTCCGTGCGTCAACCCCGTAGGGAAGACTACAGAAAAACCTCTGTGGGGCCGCCTGGTGACTTAGCAGACATTCTACTGGCTCTGCAGGAGCTTCTTAAGTAACCCTCTGCTCCCTCCGGGCGGCCGAAGCCTGGCCGGAGGTACCCGATCTCCCGCGGGTGTCGGGAACACACTGCCCCCTCGAGTCCAACCCAATCCGAACAACTCCCATTGAGGAAGGGGCTCGAATATTCGGCCAGAGATTCCTATAGTAACGTCAGAGGTACCACCAGTGCTAAGGGTCCGCAGCGCCCTCACCACGGCAGCTAAAGCGGACGGATCACCTTCAGCTGCCGTGGTGCGGGCGCTGCGGTTCAACAATCCAAAATGTGTTAAACAAGCGTTTACGTCTTTACGGTTACAAAATTCAGCAAGATTTCCCTGACCGGTGGATTTTTGGGACAGCCCTATTCATTTACTTCCCAGAAGCCTTGACTTAACACCCCTAGACTTCTTTAAGGGGATGCGTAAAAGCATTATGTACAGTAATTCGATTAAAGCTCTGCAACATTTAAAGCCTGAGGTGATCCAGCGCTCTTGGGTCTAACTCGACTACCGCCATGATGTTTGTAGAGCAACTCACAGAGCATACATGGACAAAATTCTAAGGCGAGGAAAAAAAAAAAAAAAAACCACTGACTTAAACAATTGAACAAAAAATACTCCTTCTAATATCTGAAATACCTCCTGAGCTATGACTTTTCTTTTTTAACTTGCTGCAACTCTTTAGGATGGCCCTGTACTTTTAATTTACGTCTTCTAACGTTAAGTCATATCGGACGATGAATGAAATGATGTTCAAATGAGCCCAGTATACATAGAGGTTAGATTTACCAGACATTCATCTTTCAGGATAAGGGTAAACCTCAAACGTTAAGTCGTATCGGACGATGAATGAAATGATGTTCAAATGAGTACAGGGTACATAGAGCTTAGAGTTAGCACACATTCATCTTTCAGGATAAGGGTAAACCTCCAACGTTAAGTCGTATCGGACGATGAATGAAATGATGTTCAAATGAGTACAGGGTACATAGAGCTTAGAGTTAGCAGACATTCATCTTTCAGGATAAGGGAAAACCTCCAACGTTAAGTCATATCGGACGATGAATGAAATGATGTTCAAATGAGTACAGGGTACATAGAGCTTAGAGTTAGCAGACATTCATCTTTCAGGATAAGGGAAAACCTCCAACGTTAAGTCATATCGGAGGATGAATGAAAAGATGTTCAAATGAGTACAGGGTACATAGAGCTTAGAGTTAGCAGACATTCATCTTTCAGGATAAGGGAAAACCTCCAATGTTAAGTCATATCGGACAATGAATGAAATGATGTTCAAATGAGTACAGGGTACTTAGAGCTTAGAGTTACTAGACATTCCTCTTTAAGGATAAGAAAAATTTCGAAAAAGAAAAGGAACTTTATCCAGAGAACTCGCCCTGACTCGTGGCTTCCTTAACGTGAGACACGCCACCACCTAAGCTGCAGAGGATGCACAAAGGCACAAAGATTCCTCTGGTTGCTATTTATTCTAATATAGGAGTTTCTTAAATTAAAATTTAAATAGTAAAATGTCGAAAAGCCACGAACTTGTTATTTCACATTGTACACAGGAATTGGCAGATAATTTGATCTTATATAGGTAAAAATAATAGTTTTAAATATGCTCAAAACATGTAGTGCAAAGAAATGTCGTAACTCAAATCATTTCAAGAAATGTGATTCTTTTGAACGCAATAAACGAGAAAAGTAAATTTTTGAAGAAAGAGACGAGAGAAAAATTTGCAAGTGAAGTCGTAGGTTCGGCTATTTATCAAATAAACTTGAGCTATATTAGCACGGAGAGAAACTTTATTATCAAGGGCATATGGTCTTTTGTACCTGTATGAGGGGTGCACCCCGGATGGGAAGTAAGAGCCCCGACATAGTAGAGGGCTTGGTCATAGTAGCCTGTGCACTGGGTTAGGAAGGTGAGACATGGGGATCGAACCCAGGATGCGGGCCGCAGACACATGCCCCTCGGTAAATCACAAAGGTTTCGTTTGCACTGTTGGCCACCCCTGGTTCCCTCTACCTGCCATGCCGTTGTAATAAGAAACAGCTTGGCTGCTATTTAATTATGACGTCCACCCAATTAACCCGCCTCACCTCTCGAGACGAGGCGCTATTACACTAGATGAAAGTGAGAACACGGCCAGCAGTTCTTCTGTCCATACACACGCCTCATCCTTGTACAACTTATGATCACTTTAATTGCGTCAGATTCGATCCTCCCACCTTCGTCTTCATTTGAGAGATTAACACAGCGGGTGCCTTCCAGGGCTGCAAACAAAATTGCATGTTACAGCTTTCGGTTTCTAATTTGTTGAGCGATCGCTCCAAATTGACACCAACTTCATCTGACAGAACTGATCCAGAATGTTCCTTCTGTAACATCAAACGCGGAGCTTCAAATTTATTAACGATTCATTTCGTCTATAGAAGCAATATGAAATATCGCATGCTGCCTCTCATTATGGCCTCTGATTGCATTATTTTGCCGGCGACTCTCGATTCTGTCGCGCAGTGGAGAGTGCCCCTATGTGTTGTTCTTATAAGTAGCAAAATGTATAAAATTTTAACTAAAATTCAGCTCAGTTAAAGCAGAAGCCGAATGAATTTTAGAAATTCTATATTTTTATTCCAAATTGCTGCATTTGTTCAGTACTTAGCATGTTTAAAATTAAGATCTGTACTGACTTATAAGTCGTCTTGATTGTACATTATTATAGGCTTACATTTGCTTAAGTTATATACAATATTTTATACGTATATCAACCTTTATTATTTGTTAACATACGTATGTCCAAAGTTCAAGGAGAGCTGAGTTAAGTTGTGACATATGGTGCATTTTGAATGGTAAAAAAATATATAGGTATATTAAGAACAAGTAATTTTAATGTGTCTATTATCCAAATTTGAGTCAAACTAAATTACTTTTACAGAGAACTAGAACTTAGGACATTGGAAGGTAAATTCAAAAGTAAATATAGGAAAAAATATAAGGGCTGTTCAATAAAGAATGATCATAATTTTTTTTACTGTCATAATTTTTCGCACTAAAATTCAGTCCTATTATATTCTGTTAGCATAATGTGAAACAAACCTGCCGTAGTAGCTTCATTGTTTTTACTCCTGGTTCCCGCCTGTGAGAACCAGGTAAGTTCAGGCATGTTCAGTATCGCCTACTGCTGCAATGGAGGTAACACGCGAGGAACAATATGCAGCTTTGACATTCTGCTTTCGTCTCAACAAATCTTCAGTTGAGCCTATGCAACGTTACAGGAGGCCTCTGGAGAGTCTCTTCTTCGCTACAGCACAGCTCGAAGGTGGTTTGAAATGTTTAAAGAGCGGAGACAGTCAATGTGACTTTTATCTATTCTCTAACTTGAAGAAACGCCTTCGTGGGAGGCATTATCCATCATCAGATGCAGTGGTGAAGGCTGCGGAGGCGATTTTGAAGGATCTCTAAAACTGGTTCAGCCTTTGAAGACTGGCAGAAAAGCTGGGAGAAGTGCATCGCATTCAGGGGAGACTATTTTGAGAAGAAATCATCAACACTGCTGCTGCCATTGTGAGAGAGGATCGACGAATTACCTTAAGATCACTTTCTCAAATACTGAACATTTCATTTCATTGGGTGCCACATGCCCGCCACGGTAGCGTGGTGGCAGCGTGTCTGCCTCACGTTCAAGAGGTCCCGAGTTCCAATCTCGGTCAGGGTGAATCACCTGGATAAGGCTTTTACCGGGGGTTTCCCTTATCCTAAAAGATTAATGTGGGGTGACTCTAAGCTCTATGGACCCTGGGTTCATGTGAGCAACATTTAACCCATTCCATTCATCGTCCGATATGACTTAGCGTTGGAGGACGTAAATTAAAAAAAATGGGTGCCATCCACACGTTGGTGACAGAAATATTACACATGAAACATGTTTGTGCGCGATGGGTTCTAAGACTGACTCACGAACAAAAGGACATTCGTATGCAGTTCTGCATGCATTAAAGTTGATGTTAGAGGAAGATCAGGGGTTTGTTTCAAAGATAATCTCTGTTGATGAAACTTAGCTACATCATTTTGATCCTGAGAGCAAACAGAAAAGCTCAGTGGGGAAATCTCCTTCATCATCAACCCCCAAAAAAGCAAAAGTGGTTGCTTCTGCTGGGAAAGTTATGGTCATCTCATTCTTTGATATTCATGGAATGGTTTATCAGCATGTTGTACCTGCACAAACATCAGTAACTGGACAGCACTACAGGGATATCCTAAAAACATTGCAAGTCCATATCAGGCGCAAAAGATCACATTTCCGTGAAGCACACTGGATGCTGTACCACGATAATGCGCGGCCGCATATTGCCAATGTTGTTGCTGAATATCTTGCAAATATCAGCGTGAGTGCATCCCTTACCCTTCCTAAAGTCCGGATTTAGCTCCATGTGACTTTGTTCTATTCTCTAACTTGAAGGAACGCCTTCGTGGGAGGCATTATCCATCATAAGAAGTAGTGGTGAAGGCTGCGGAGGCGATTTTGAAGGATATCTCAAAAATTGTTTCAAGCATGTCTTTGAAGACTGGCAGAAACGCTGGGACAAGTGCATCGCATTCAGGGGAGACTATTTTGAGAAGGACCATCAAAATTATGAGGATGAGCAGAGGTACGTTGTCCACAAAAAAAGTGATAATTCTTTATTAAACAGCCCTCGTAACTTATATTGCTTTTCTGACTTAACTATTGGTAGTAATATATTGTTATTCAACATATGGGTGATTTAAATGACTGCATAGGTCCTTTGAAAAGGTTCCAGTATGAAAAATAATTATTTCATAAGTTGAGGGAAAGACTGGGCCACGTTCTTACGACAGACTCCAAATTTCGAACCGTTTACCTATTTTTTGGCGAAAAAACAGCAGATTTTCTCCTTAAGAAAAAGTAGATGGTCATATAATTTTTTTGAAGGAAAAGCTATGTGTAGGTCAGCAGATCCTCTTCGGGAACCCTGCGCTGGATAATTGGTTCATGAGATCTCTTTTGAAACCTGAGACCTGGCAATGAACGCTTGTTGGTTGTTTAAAAGTTGTTTCAAATCGGATGAAATTTGAATGAAAACTCCATTATGATCTGTCAGGTATAACGGAGAAGAGAGCAGGAAATACTCCGGCGAAGGACCACCCAGTGGTCCACTTACACCTTTGTATGTCACGATGATGTCCTAAACCTGTTTAATAATAAAGCACACAACTGAGGAAGTGATGTACGTATTCTAGCAGAAACTAGGTTCAGTTTAATATCCCCAGACATTAGGTTCGGCGATGACTGCAGAAGTCACTGAACTTCTACCAGAACTGTCACAGCACCATTGTATCTGGTTTTAATATCGTGCCTCTATGCTGATGATACATGTTTGTTATATATAGGTAACTGAGCACCAGCTGATATATGACATACAGAAAGACCTGAATGCATTGAATAGCTGGTTTAAGGGCAATAAGTTAACATTAAATGTCTGTAAAACAAAATATATTGTATTTCATAAAAGATCATACGTACCAGTAGTAAATAACAAGATACATGTTGATAACGCAGTGATTGAAAGAGTAACAAAAATCACATATCTAAGTTTGATTCTAGACAGTACCCTTACATGGAAGGACCATGTCATGCATGTAAATAATAAGATTCTTCTTGTGTTAGCTGTAATTCACAGGCTGAAATTCAAAGGATTCAGTGTAAATCATTTACGAAGTATCTATCATGCTTTAATTCAATCTCATTTGGATTACTTAAACATCTTATGGGGTAACTCTGTTAAATATTTATTTCATGACCTCGAAGTACTTCAAAATCGTGCCTTGAAAATAATCTACAAGCTGCCCTTTAGAACAAACACAAAAATACTCTACCATGTAACTAACATTTTACCACTACAAGTAAACATAGAGTTGTCCTTGATAATATATATCTACAAAATAAAAAATAATCTTCTAAAGCCCAATCTATCATTTGAAAGCTCCTCACATATATAATACAAGAAATAAAGGAAACTTAACAAAACCAACAGTGAACACTTTTACTTGTGGCCTGAACGGCTTAACCTCACACGTTATCAACTTTTATAATGCGCTGCCACCGGAACTGAAAGGCTGCAGGAACATAAAAGGTTTTAAAAGGAAAGTTGCTGAAAATTTACTGAAGGCATATATTGATAGCTGATAAGGTGTTACACATTTATAGCTGGTTTGGAAGCTGAACTGTTTAAAAATTAATATGGATGAATGTCCCATAGAATATGTAGCTTTTTTCTGTAAAGTTCTTTGTAACTGTTATTTCTTGAGTTATAGTGAATGTTTGTATCTTTGTATGTTTCATATATGTTATTCTTGTACGGTAATTCATTCCTACTATGAAAATGTAATATAAGTATTGTTAAGGGCTGTTTGCCATCATTTTATATATTTTTAACTGTTCCCTATCATGAGCTATGGCTCTGGGAACCTTTTTAGATAACAATAAATAAATAAATAAACATTATGTATATTAAGGCTGGAACTTGGCCTCACGTCTTACACATAAATGGGCATATATCAAATAATAATGCAATAATCATATATTTCGACCTAAGCTGGCCCAGATAGTCTTTGACACAAAGCAACAATTAACATCTATCTGAGAATTCCAAACTGCACTGCGTTTCAGAAATTAATTATTTAAGTTCATGTACGTAATATATATATATATATATATATATATAATCGCGCACATCTAATATATGCGCAAGATTTCTTGAGCGTTCGGGTCCCAAGTCCTCATTCGGTAGGTTTCGCCTATATCTAGTGGCTAATATGCTAAGCTTTCAAACGTACTCCATTTCATTTTTAGCAATTTTGAGGTTAATTATTAGCTAACCAGTTTACAATAAATCTAAAAGCAACACGTATGTTGTCGATGTTATGGCTCTCAAAAGGGAACACGCTATTATTCGTCTACCTCCAGTTAGCTGTAATCTGAATGCAATTGAGCTGGTGTGGTCAAAAATAAAGAAGGTTTTCTAAGTACGCAATGTTAACGAGAGCCACAAATATGCAGAAACTTGCTATAGAAGCGACGAATTGGGAAGGATACTACAAGAAGGTTCAGGAACTGGAAATGTAATAGTGAATAGTATGGCGTGGCTTTTGTCCGGATGAACGGACATCCGCCAACGCCGGGACCACTCTTATGTGAGACGGAGGTGTCTCTGTATTGGTTGAAGTCTCTGAGGATGTTTCTGTCTTTGGAGAATAGCAGCACGTCGTCAGAATATTGTGCTATTTCGACGCACGGCTCGGTTGGAAGGTCTGCCATGTGTACACTGTACAGTGTGGGAGATAGTACAGAGCCTACTAATTCATCCTGAGGAAGCTCTCACTTATATAGAAAATGAAAACATCCATACAGTTCCAGAACGTTCTAGATGGTGAAACTTCTATAAAAATTTGGTTATCTGCAATAACGCTTATTATGTTTACACTACGAAAGCGCGTGACTTATCTTTTTGCCGTTTCTACTGCCCGGCAATGACCTATCGATAATTTTAGCTACAGCAGCAGTGTCATACTGTACAGAGTGTCCACCGAATAGCTGTTCACTTGTTTAAGTTGTACCCGTAAACACACACAGTGCTTCGGTAATGTTGGCTGCATGTTACAATTTTAAAAATATTGAAAGTGTTTGCACGTTAAGAGAAATTTTTATACAGGTGTATATAAATGAATATCGGGTTTTTAATTATTTATAATATTTACTACATTAAACTTACAGTTATAAATGATATGTCAAATGAAAAAGCAACTCAAACAGTTTTGTTTGTTGGCACCCGTGCACATGTGCGTGCAATGTTTCTCCCACAATCCGCTAGACAGCGGTAGTAGCAAAGATGGCGGCTAGTAAACAGAAAGCGTTTTGTGTTTTGCAGTTTGCAAAAACCGAATCTGTAGTTACTGTGCAACGTGCGTTCCGTATTAAGTTCGGTTGTGATCCTCCTAGTGATAATAACATTCGTAGATGATATCATCAGTTTGAAGATACCGGCTGCCTTTGTAAAGGGAAGAGCACGGGACGACCAAGAGTAAGTGAAGAGACTGTTGAGCGAGTGAGAGAGTTGTTCACTCGTAGCCCAAAGAAATCAGTCCGGAAGGCTAGTCGTGAATTACAAGTTCGTGTATCGACTGTTTGGAAAGTTGTAAGAAAACGCTTACGGCTACTTCCTTGCCGTTTACAGTTATTAAAAGCTCTAAAGCCGATAAACCACGGATTACGTGGCAACTTCGCAAACGACATGTTACATGACGATGTCAATTTTATGCATCGTGTTGTCTCCAGTGATGAATCGACGTTTCAGCTTAGTAGATATGTTAACACTCATAATGTGCGCATCTGGGGCTCAGAAAATCCTCACGAGATGGTACAAATGCAACGAGATTCCCCTAAACTGAATGCTTTTGAGCCGTATCACGGCGAAAAGTTTATAGGCCTTCTTTTTTGGTGAACGTACTATAACTGGCACTTCTTACCTTGATACACTAGAGCAATGGCTCTTCCCTCAATTGGAAGAAAATGAACTAGAGAACTTCATTTTCCAGCACGATGTTCCGCCACCTCACTGGCATAACGAAGTACGCGATTGGTTGAACGTCACTATACCCAAGCGCTGGATAGGCCGCAAGGTCCCCAATGACAGGGCCTGCTATGCTTGGCCTCAACGTTCTCCTGACCTAACGCTTAGCGATTTTTACCTTTGGGGCTTCATCAAGGATCGTGCGTTCATTCCTCCGCTACCAGCTGACCTCCCCGAATTAAGAAACTGGATTGGAGCAGCTGTTGCTACAATTACTGCATACACACTTATCAACGTTTGGGAAGAACTCGGCTATAGACATGATGTGTGCCGTGTGACAAAGGATTGAACAGGTTCTTGGTAAAACTGTTTGAGTTGCTGTTTCATTTGACATATCATTTATAACTGTAAGTTGAATGTAATAAATATTATAAAGAGTTGAAACCCCGATATTCATTTCTATACATCCTGTATTTTTGAGATCTCTTGCTTTGAGTTATTCTGCCTACAAGCTAATACAAACGGACCAGAATGCAAGAGGATTTAGATGGCTTTAGGATGATTTAGGTAAATTTAGAATGCTAAAAAGCACTGGAAACTTCATATCAATTTTTCTGTGAAGTACAATACTTGCAATAGAGGAAACAAAACTAGATAGAAGCGTTACCTGCAGTGAAAAATAACAACACCGTCTTTTGTCCACACATGTTATAGACATGTATTAATTACCACATGTTCCCGCAGGCGCACACATTTTCCATGTTTGTCAAAGGCTTCATTTGGAAACCGCGCTTATACCCACGGATTGCCAAACCGCCAACAGATTTATTTATTTTATTTATTGGTGGTAAGAAAATTGCCTCGGGGAGCACACCCTGTAATTTCAGCGAGGAATAGGGGGGAACGAAACTAATTGCTGTAGATGAGACGGGCTTATTAGGTTAGGGATCAGTAGTAAAGCATCACGCATCCAAAAAGAAACTTGCTACTCCATTTTCACAGACATGGTTCTTATACAACAGAACAAGTGACGCAATGCTGCTATTTTTTCACGGCGTATGAGAGCGTTACTAATTCTTCTTTACCAAAAACTGATAATATTGATAAATCAGTATTAAAACATCATAAATCATTTGGTGTTAAATATTTTCGGGACGCCCTACCAACTTCAAAACATAAGCAATTCATATGGACACAGGTCTATGTTTATAAAACTATTTGCTTCTTCGTTGAAACCAATAATAATTGAATTAAACTGTTTTCTACTTATTTATTTTGTTGTATAGCGTGATCCATATAAACCTGAACCATTTCAATAGCCAATAAATTTTAATTCAATAATCGAACACACGTGCAACTTTGGGAGAATATAATACACAATTGGGAGGTTATATTACACTATTTACATCTCAGAGAAAATGTTGGAAGTGTCTTCTACCAGCATCTATACATGTTTGTACTCATCTCACCATATTCTCTGAAGTTTTACGAAGAGTATCCTCGCCAATGTTACTTATTTTGGTTCGAATGGATTCCTTGGGAACATCAATTGTCCGTGGCATATTCTTGTACACTATTTTTAGATACCCCACAAGAATAAAAATATGGTGAGGTTAGGTCAGGTCAGGGGATCTAGGGGCTACAGACCTTTGAGATTATTCGATTATCAAAGAAACTGGTTACAAGTTCCATGGTGTCATTAGAAGTACGACACGTTGCTCCATCTTGCTGGAAATAGCCTTCTCTCAATTCGATATCATCCAGCTGCTCCACAAATGTCTTGAAGATACCCATATAAACTTCAGTGTCGTATCAAATAAACTTGACTTTTAAGACCTTTTTTTTTTTTTTTTGTGATTTACGTCCTCCAACGTTAAGTCATATCGGACGATCAATGAAATTGGTGAAGTGGTGCTCAAATGAGTCCGGGGCCCTTGAAGCTTAGAGCTACCCGACATTGGTCTTGAAGAGATAAGGGAAAACTCTGAAAAAAAAACTTATCCAGGTAACTCACCCTGACCGAGATTCGAACTCGGGACCTCTTGAACGTGAGGTAGATACGCTACCATCTATGCTACCGAGGCGGGCACTTTTAAGACTGTCACGTGTCAACAATTGTGAGTGTTGACAACTCTCCCAGAGCCAGTGAGATCATTGAAACAAATTTGTACATTCTACAAGCTTTCAAAGGGAAATTATGGCCTATTGAATGGTTCAGGTTTATTTGGATCGCACTATGGTTTATTGTAGAGCACACAATTAATAATCAATTGAATTAAATTGTTATTCGCTGATTATTTGGTTTTTTTTTTTCTGTAGAGCACAGAAGGAAGAAGAAAATGTGTTCTGTGAGTTAACTAACCATATACATACACGACAGTTATGATCTTGAAGATTTTCATGAATATACTTTTGGAACCCTCCTGAATCTAAAACACAAAACATTTTAGAAAAAATGCGCGCACGCGCGCGCGCGCGCGCGCGCGCGCGTGTGTGTGTGTGTGTGTGTGTGTGTGTGTGTGTAACGCGTATAAGTTGAAAATGAAAAGACGATGAATATTAATTTGGTTTATGTATAAGATTGATAGAGTCGACATGAAAAATTCAATGCCACGGCCGGGATTTGAACTACGGGATTTGGTTTCCGTGCAGTCGCTTTTACCCCTTGAGGTACCGTGGCCAGTTTGCCGTCATGTCATTAAATTCATTAAATGAAGAAATTATTAATATCCATCAATTAACTAAAATGATGAAGCCTGGGGCTCAAGTACTTGCGATAGTAGGTCGCCACAAACGGTGTATCTCGGATGCGAGAGCTACTGGTACCGGGGAAATATGAGTCAGTTGGAGAATTTAATGTCACGACGGCAAGTTGGCCATGGCAGCTCAAAGGGTAAGAGCGACTGGACGCAAATCAGGGTATCCGTGGTTCAAAACCCGGCCGTAGCATTGAATTCATGTTGACTCTATCAATCCAAAATCTTATCCTATATACGGCTAGTGTGAAGAAATGATTAATTTCCATCAATTAACTAAAATGGTACATATTTAAATCACACGAAGGAGCTTTCCAACATTTTATTTATTATTTTCAAACATCTCTCTAATGAATTTTATTAAAATATCACATGTTTTAAATATGTTCATAACAAATAAAATATAATTTTCAATTTTCTAATAATGCCCTCAAATTCTTGAAGTATGAAACACTGAACAACTTTTGCATAACGATAAGCTTTAAAAAAAAGTAGAGACAATCTTACTACCCGAAAATGTAGAACTTGTTACAATGCACAATGTATGTCCAAAACATTTTTGAAAGAACTATTAGGTTCTCCTATAAGTAATGTTGCCATTTTGATTTTGCTGTTTTGGAAAATTTACTGAGCTTCTTTAGTTTGACAATGCTATTTACAGAATGCCATGGCTAGTGTTGTGTACTTTGTGAGGAAGTATCAGTATTCATTTGTTAATAAACAATCACAAAATACAGATAACAAAGTCAGAACTTAGAGTCATTCTAAAACATTGCTGGAAACAAGATTATAAAGTCGCTGTCGGAGCTCGAAGAATATGTGAAGTGGAAGAAGGTGTCATTAGTGAGCGTGTGACACAACGATAGTTCCAATGTTTCAACAATGCAGACGAAAACACTAAAGATTTACCACGTTCTGGAAGACAAAGTATGAAATATTGAGGATACACGCCAAGTTTTGCAAGAAAATCCACTAAAAGTACCCATAGGCTTTCAAAAGAACTTGGTGTATCAAAATATACCATCCATCGCCACATTATGACAATTTGAAGCTCATACAGATGCTGTAGATCTGTACCTCATGAACTGACACATCAACAGGCTGAACGTACAGTGACATCTGTGGTCAGCTTATCCGTAATACAATGGTTGATAGATTTGTCGGGAGAATTGTCACTTGTTATGAAAAATGGGTACATTACCGAAAGCACGATGCCTCTAAAAGTGGCTTGATCCTCACCAACCTGCCAAAGTCATCGTTAAAAGAAATCAGTTTGGTCTCAAGGAAATGTTGTGTGTCTGGTGGAATTTTGAAGGTGTGATTCACTGGGAGTTTGTTACAAACGGGCGGACGATATATGCAGATCTTTATTCTCATACCAAAGCATGAAATTTTGAGATGGAGATACCGAGCATTAGTAAACTGAAATAAAGCTCTGTTGCAACAGGACAATGGAACACCACATACTACACGAACAACCATGGAAAAATCCAGGAATGGCTGGATTTGCACTGCTACCACACCCAGGAAACAGCCCTGTTCCCGGAGAATCAGATCATCTTTTTCGATCCATGGCTCATTTTCCACGTGGAAGAAATTTTGACAACATAGAAGCAGTGCAAATGGATGTTACCGAAAACCAGAGACTAGTAGCATCCTGGGATAATAAACCTTGCTGAACGATGGCTCAGGACCATAGAATCTAATGGTCTATACTTTGAAAATTAGTTAATTGCTTCTCAGAACATTTCAAATAATTTTTTTCCTTATTCTTCTCTTCGAATTATCCAACACCTGTATTTTTCTCAAATGTGAGGTACAATTCCTTTTTTATCACTTGACTACTAAAAGAGAACTGAATTTTAAACCCACTAGTTAACAACGGGTTGCGATTTCAAAACATTGGACTATCGCTTATACTTTAGTGTATTCCGATATTTTTGTACCTGAAAGAATATTAGCATTCAGATATTTTTTATTTCTTCCATATATACTCCGCCTTTAACTCTAATGGTCATATCGGCGGCCCTTCTCCTTTGGAACACATCGAAGATGTAAAATCGTATTCGTTGGATTTTAATCATTAGGTCACATACACATTCACACTCTCATTCATACTTCCAGACTCTGGTGAAGATGAGTAACTGTGAGGGCTGCTCAGTAAAGAATGATAACATTGTTTTGACAACGTACCTTTACTCATCCTCATAATTTTGATGGTCCTTCTCAAAATAGTCTCCACTGAATGCGATGCACTTGTCCCAGCGTTTCTGCCAGTCTTCAAAGACATGCTGGAAACCATTTTTTGAGAGATCCTTCAAAATCGCCTCCGCAGCCTTCACCACTTCTAATGATGGATAATGCCTCCCACGAAGGCGTTTCTTCAAGTTAGGGAATAGAAAAAAGTCACATGGGGCTAAATCCGGACTGTAGGGAGGGTGAGGGGTGCACTTCACATTGATTTTTTGCAAGATATTCAGCAAAAACATTGGCAATATGCGGCCGCGCATTATCGTGGTGCAGCATCCAGCTTGCTTCACGGAAAATGTGGTCTTTTGCGCCTGATATGGACTTGCAATGTTTTCAGGACATCCCTGTAGTATTGTCCAGTTACTGATGTGTGTGCAGGTACCACATGCTTATAAACCATTCCATGAATATCAAAGAATGAGATGACCATAACTTTCCCAGCAGAAGCAACCACTTTTATTTTCTGGAGGTTGGTGATGAAGGAGATTTCCACACTGAGATTTGCTGATTGCTCTCAGGATCAAAATGATGTAACCAAGTTTCATCAGCAACGATTACGTTTGAAAGAAACTCCGGATCTTCCTCTAACATCAACTTTAACTGCATACAGACCTGCATGCGAATGTCCTTTTGTTCGGGAATCAACATTCTTGGAACCCATCGCGCACAAACACGTCTTATGTGTAATGTTTAAGTCACCAACGTGTGGGTGGCACCCAATGAAATGTTCAGTATATCAGAAAGTGTTCTTAAGGTAATTCGTCGATCCTCTCTCACAATGGGAGCAGCAGTGTTGATGTTTTCTTCCGTAAGAGCAGTAACTGGAGCACCGGGTCCACCTTCCTTTGAAACTGATTGTCTCCCCTCTTTAAACATTTTAAACCACCTTCGAGCTGTGCTGTAAGGAAGAATAGACTCTCCATGTGCCTCCTGTAACATTCTATAGGCCTCAACCGAAGATTTGTTGAGACGAGAGCAGAACTTCAAAGGTACATATTGTTCCTCGCGTGTTACCTCCATTGCAGTGGTAGGCGATACTGAACATGTCTGAACTTGCCTAGTTCTCACAGGCGGGAACCAGGAGTAAAAACAATGAAACTACTAGGGTGTCTTTGTTTCACATTAAGCTAACAGAATATAATAAGATTGAATTTTAAAGTGAAAAATTATGACCGTAAAAAAATTATGATCATTCTTAATTGAATAGTCCTCGTATCTTGGTCGGAGAAAAATTCCCACTACACCGCCGGTAAGCGAACCCGGGACCCCATCTATTAAGGTATTGTTAGTCTCGAGCAACATAAAGTAGGAAAATAAATAAGTATTTGTAAAAATCGTTTATATAAGAGTAGATAAGCTCTTGTATGTGCAATACATCCTACATTTTAAATATTCTCTTTTAGATAATTTAAATATCCGCCTAACGAAGCAGGAAAAGGCATCTTAATGACGTATTATATCCAGGTAAGTGTATTATCCAGCTGAACGAACGTGTGATTAACACTGCTAAGGGAAATAACCTTATCCAACTTTATCGAAAGTAACCAGTTTCTATATGATATTCAAGCTGTGTGGTCTAGCCGTCACTTTATAAACCTAAGTCTGCTATATTTGGCAAGTGATAGGTCTTCAGCAACATTATTTTTCAACGTCAATCAATGGAGTTTTTTCCCCTCGTTTTTCTTCTCTATGTGGTAGGTAAGTTTACCATTTTTAATGTGGAATATAGCAGGTACTGCAAGAGGAATTTAAATATATCAACACAATACAAGATTTCTAAATCACGTACTATGTACTGCCAATAGAGGGCGTAATGAATTTGATCCAAAATTACAGCAACCGAAATATATATCCCGGTACTTTTTAAGTATATTATTAAAAACGATTTTTATTGATTAGCAGTAAACCCTGCATCAAAATAGCTGCCTGCTAAGTAGGGTACAATATTGCACATCTATAGAACATCAAACAAGGATATTATTTTCAAACATGAAAATGATTTTATTGTTTTTCAAAGTATTACCTTTTAACATCAGTACATTTTTGCATTCATTCCCGAAACCATGATGTCACTTTAAAAAAACAGTTTTGGGTGATGCTCCACTGCTTAATTGTTGACGAAAAATGATCCTATGCATTTTAATCTTTAACTGTGAAAACTAAAAGTCTGTAGACGGAAACCAGTAGATCCCTGTTTCAAATCCAGCCTGTGGCATTGAATTTTTCATGTCGACTCTGAATGACTTTTTTTTCAGGATCATAACAATGAATTTAATATTCTCCACCGGTAATGATATGCAAAACCAAATACGAAGCTCCGGTTTTGAAAAAAATTCTTAGATATTTCTACATCAATGGACACTGTTGTTTCGGATTAGAATTAGTTTATGTGGAATACATGAACAAATTTTCTCACGTCTAATTATTGAAGTAAAATATTTTGGATTTACTCATACCAGTGCACAATTAGCTCATAAAATGTCGTCGATCTTCTTCAAACATTTCAGTAGTAATATTTTCATCAATACAACAGTTTTGGTCGTCGTTTACGAAATTCAGCACTAACAAGACATCGATATCCTTTGAATACGCTGTAGCAATTATAATGGTAGCTTTCTCACCAAATGCATTTCTAAACCGATCTTCACATTGTTTTAGGCGATAATGGCGATTTAAAGTTCTAAATCACCAAAACCCGGAAATTGATTTTAAGATGAAAAGAAAATATTTAAGTGATGATACTGAACGGACTATTAGAACAAATAGTACGGATATCAAATCGCAATACATTAGAAAGTGGCTGTTAGATATTAAAATACATTTCATTTTATACACAAATATAACAATTTTTAACTTAAAACTTCACTTATCTTATAAGAAAAAATGATTTTCTTATAAATTGTCTGGGATCGCGATTTCATGTAAAACTTTTACAAATCCTAAGCCGTAACAACAAAGCTGTCGTCATCGTTACGAACGGTACATGTTAATATGTTCTTGTTAGTACTACCAAAATCCGAAAAGCCTGTCTCGGTAGCGTGGTGGTAGCATGTGTGCCTCATGTTCAAGAGTTTCCGAGTTCGAATCTCGGTCAGGATGAGTTACCTGGGTAAGGTTTCTTCCAGGGTTTTCCCTTATCCTAAAAGACGAATGTCGAGTAACTCTAAACCCTGGGCCCATTTGAGCATCATTTCACCCATTCCATTCATCGTCCGATCTGACTTGAAAAGTTAAAGGACATAAATTACAAATTATATATATATATATATATATATATATATATATATATATATATATATATATATATATACGAAAATAAATTTAAAAACAGAATCGACTGCCAGTATTTCAAAATTCACTAAGCGATTTTTTTTCATAAATATCTTTTCCCAAAACATTAAATCTATCGGACTATTTAATTGTTTTAATAATGTGACTTTGTGGGTTCGTGAAATCAAAAGTCCACGTTACAAACACAAAAAAATGCACTTTATTTCCGGAGAAATACGCTTCGTACACATACACAAGGCAACATAAATATCAACAAACACAGCCGCTTACCCGCACGCGTTCTTTGGCGTGCAGCCTGCCTTTTTATAGTTTACTAACATTCCAGAAATTTCTCAAACAATCGAGACCCGGCTAGAACAAAGGCGAACTCTCAAGAAATCCGTCTCCTTCCCACCCACTCCGCCGTTTTGGCGAGCTTTTATCTACACACTTCTCTGCACATCTCTTTGAATGCCTTGCCTCCTCGATCAACAATGGCCTGGCGACAATAATTTAACTACTGGATTTATTTTATGGTTAAATGACCAAAAATGATCTGCCACGGCAGATTTATCAGTCTGTTTATACGTAATGTTACGAAAATGTTTTTTTTTTTTTTTCATTCTGGTTTCTAAATTACGTTTTGTCTTTCCAATATAAACTTTATCACAATCGAAACAATTAAACTGAAAAATACCAGATTTTTTTTTGTTATTAGGAATTCTGTATTTTTTTAGAGAAATGCAATATATTTTCAATACTATATTTATTTTGAGGAACTAAAGTTATAGCAAACTATTTAAAATTGTTTTTGAAAATGTTTATTAATCCAAGGATGTTAAGAATTTTTTTTTTAAATTATAATCATTTTTATTTTTAAGGGTAGAAATATCATTAAAGTGCATTAAAAAGACGATTATAATTTTTAAAAAAAATTTAAAAATGTTTAAAAAGTTCCATCCGTGGATTAATAAACATTTTCAAAAATATTTTAAAGAGTTTGGTATAATTTTAGTTCCTCAAAATATAGTATTAAAATGTATTGCATTTCTCTATAAAAGGTAACATTCCTAATAATAAAAATCTGGTATTTATCAGTTTAATTGTTTCGATTGTGATAAAGTTTATATTGGAAAGACAAAACGTAATTTAGAAACCAGAACGAAAGAACATTTTCGTAACATTAAGTATAAACAAACTGATAAATCGGCCGCAGCATATCACTTTTATCCATTAACCACGAAATAAATCCAGAAATTAAATTATTAAAACAATTAAATGGTCCAATAGATTCAATGGTTTGGGAAAAAATATTAAAAAAAACATCGCGTAATGAATTTTGAAATACCGGCAGTCGATTCTGTTTTTAAATTTGTTTCATTTTCAGATTTTGGTAGTACTGATAAGAACATATCAACATCTAGTGTTAGTAACGATGGCAACAGCTTTGTTTCCGACTGAGGATGTGTAAGAATTTTGCATAAAATCGCGATCCCGACAATTTATAGGAAAAGTATCATCATTTCTTATTAGATAAGTGAGGTTTTAGGTTACAAATTGTTATATTCGCATATATTTGTTTGCTTCACTGTTAACAGCTTCATATTTTACGTATACATTTCATTTGTTTTTAGAAACACGGTATTCGGTGTCGCTCTGAAAATGCTTTAACAACGCTAAGGGAGAAACAAAAGACCCCGACACGTGCAGCAAGTTGGATTAAACCTTGAGAACAGGTGTTGCGTTTTATGTAGGTACCTGTTGCAGTGTGTACTGCAGCTCAATCTCGACTGGGCTTCTTCAGAATCGCCTATCACCAAGGCAACTACTCCGCACTCTACGGATCTTGGCCTCCTTTGTATTACGTACTTACTATTGTATTACACCCAACAATTTGATACAGGCATTTCATTGGGATTGCATATTTTGAACCCCGAGTAGGTGTACCTGAGCATTAAAAGTTAGTTAAAAATATAATGTTTGATATTTTTAATGATATGACACCCAAATTACTCTTTACATAGAAACACGTGTAACACAGTTAACGTTCGTCAAACAAAAATACCCTATTTTGATTAAATTGTCACATGAATACAATATTTTCACTTAAAACTTTTTGAATTTGCTGGAAATAGCCTGTGAACTGCTTCTTCATTCTTATTGACTTTAAAATAAATGGTAAAGAATAAGAGATATTCATACAAAACAATTTCATCTTGTTAAAACTGCACCATTTTTGGAAATTAATTGTTCTTTCATACTAGCCGTGTGTAAGACGCACTATGAAAGGGTAGAGCCAGACTAAAAAATTCAATACCATAGCCAGGATTTGAACCACGGATCTTCTGGTCTCCGTCCAGCCGCTCCAAACCATTGAGCTACTATGGACAACGTGCCAGGATGCCATTAAATTCTCCAATTGACTCGTGTTTTTTCCGGTAATCCACTAGGAGTTCTAATAAACACATGAGATAACTGCCTTAATGGCGCCCGCCTCGGTAGCGTAGATGGTACGTGTCTGCCTCACATTCAAGAGGTCCCGAGTTGGAATCTCGGTCACGTTGAATTACCTGGAGAAGGTTTTTCCGGGGTTTTCCCTTATGCTTAAAGACGAATATTGGGTAAATCTAAGCTCCATGAACCCTGGACACATTTGGGCATCATTTCACCCATTCCATTCATCGTCCGATATGATTTAACGTTGGAGGACGTAAAATTAAAAATTAAAAAAAATACCTTAATGGCGACTTTCTATGCTGTAAGTACTTTAAGGCCTGGGCTTTATAGTTTGTACCACTATTAGGTATAATTAATGGAAATCAACTGTTCTTTCACACGAGCCGTGTGTAGAACGCACTATGAAAGAGTAGAGCCAGACTGAAAAATTCAATGCCATTGCCAGGATTTGAACCACGGATCTTCTGGTCACGGAAGTTCTACCGGGAAAACACGAGTCAGTTGGAGAATTTAATGAGATGCTGACACGTTGGCCATAGTAGCTCAATGGTTTAGAGCGGCTGGACGGAGACCAGAAGATCCGTGGTTCAAATCCCGGCTATGGCATTGAATTTTTCAGTCTTTCTCTACCCTCTCATACACAATTTTTATAAAGTAACCAATTTATGGTATTTTATGAATTTTCCAATAATTTTACTTCCTTCAAAAAAGAAGTCGTTATTGTTGTCATGTCCTGGCCATTCTAAAAGAATAGAATGTCAAAGTCATCAATTTTTTGGGTAATTTACGTCCTTCAGCGTTAAGTAATAGTGAGTGGAATGGATGAAATGATGATCAAATGAGCCCAGGGTACATGGAGCTTAGAGGTACCTGACATTCGTCTATAAGGATAATGGAAAACCCCGGAAAAACCTTATCCAGATACTCGTAGCTGACCGTAATCGAGATTCGTACTCGGGACCTCTTGAATGTGAGGCAGACACGTTACTATCCACGCCACCAAGGCGAGTTAAAGCCATCACATTGTGGTCAGATCTTAAGAGATATGACTATCACTTAAGGTCTAGTGTACTCTTTTATTTCCACTGTACCTACACAGAAATATGTACATAGGTACTAAAAGAATTTTGTTCTTTATTTCCGCCGAAATACACTGTTCAATTCTCACGTGACAACATTACATCACATACACACACCACAATCTACCAAGGTCGATGACAATAACAATCAGCTCTCGTTATACAGCATTTGTCTGCTGTTGTCTGTCCGCTGGCGTGTCACAATCTCTTAAATATCTCATTAATAATTCTAGATACTTCCGGAACAAAAAAGAAATCGAAACAGTCAAGACGTCACCAGAAACGTAACTTAATCTAGGCCGGCAAGTCCTTTATCTCGCCTGCTTTTTGCAGGCTCTTTATTTCCACACTGTCCGCCTATCAGTTTCTTTGTGTGCGCAAGCCGCCTTATCGCGATCGGGTTGGCGACAATATTATATTTAGAGGAGTGAATTAAACAGGTATTTTAGAATTTAGAAACCTTTTCGTGCATGAGAAAGAGGGGAGAGAGTAGTGGGATAACTTTTCCCTCCCAAAATTTTCTAAACCACACACATTTTTCTAAAAATGCTTTTCTTTTTATTTTATATTATTTTAGTATCTAATTTTTGGATGGAATGGAATGCCTTCTCTATGTATATGGTAAAGTGGTAAACACAGCTTAAACACAGAGAGAATATATTTTCATTGAAGCAGTTGTAAGCACAAAGGCACAGAGAGGAATGCTTTCTGAAGCAGAATCTCGTGACGTTACGGAAGGATGTGGACCAAATGTCGAGAGTTTTAAGGAGTGCATGTTTTGGAGCGGCTTTTCCGTCAAGTTGCACCCGCCACTTGATACAGCTGCCGGTTTAGCAAGAGAGCACTTACCTTGCTGCTAATGTAAATCCATGAGCAATTCTCAAATTTAAACATGTAGCAGACGGTTAAGTATTGCTTTAGCAGGGTAAGGCACACTTCCTTTGTGATTTCACAAATATAAGATGCAGTCATGCAACAAGAAACATGCATTACATAAAAGTAACCCCAAACTTTATTGATATTTATCCTTCTCTAACAGACAAGCACAAGAACTTACATAGCCAAACTATCTTTCAGCCCAACTTGGTAGCATAGGATGATAGCGTATCTTGCTTACGTTCAAGAGGTCCCGAGTTCGAATCTCGAAGAGAGTGAGTTATCTAGATAAGGCTTTTTCCGAGGTTTTCCCTAATCCTTAAAGATCAATGTCTGGTAACTCTAAGCTCTATGTACCCTGCACTAACATTTTAATAGCCCGCCTCGGTAGTGTGGTGGTAGTGTGTCTGCCTCACGTTCAAGAGGTCCCGAGTTCGAATCTCGGTCAGGGTGAGTTACCTGGATAAGGTTTTTTTCCAGCGTTTTCCCTTATTCTTCAAATCAAATGTCGGGTAACTCTAAGCTCCATGGACCTTGGACTCATTTGAGCATCATTTCACCCAACTCATTCACCGTGCGATATGACTTACCGTTGGAGGACGTAAATTACAAAGCATTTTAATAAAATTATTGGAATTATTTAAAAAAAAAACAATGGAGTCATTTTCATTTAAATTCATTTTTTTTTGTCGGGAAATACAGTGAAACGTGCCTTCAATGGATACTTGGCCAAGCGGACATGTCTTAACCAAAAATATTTAATGATCCCATGAATTTATGGTTGAAACACATGCCAAATTCCCTTTATTGGAAAGAAGCTCTTGCGCGGACAACAAAATAAGAGTAGGTATGCATTTTAACGGAAAATTTCCAGTTCCGGAATATAAAATTTAGAACATTTTCAGGCATCCGGTGAAAATGTATATTGTCTGCTCTAAGTACATGAGGCCGCGCCGTGGCTCAGGAGTTAGACCACTTGGCTCTCACCAAGGCGGCCCGGGTTCGATCCCAGGCGACCGTAAAGTGAGATTTGTGATGGACAACACGGCGCTGGGGCGGGTTTTCTCTGGGACCGCCAGTTTCCCCCGCCATCTCATTCCACCGGTGCTCCATCTTCATGTCATGTATCATCAGTGTCACCGCCTGCGGTGCCGTATGTAGTAAAAGCGGGCGTTAAACACAACACATTTCATTTCATTTCTAAGTACATGATATTTGGTTGGAACATAACCATGTTGCTGCTACCTGATCTATGTGAATATTGAGAAATGTTTCATAATCATCCTTCTCTGCATAACAATACACGAGATTCTGAAGCGGAGAGAAAATAAAGAGCAAATTAAAGAAAGAAATGGAAACCAGGATATTAAGGAAATAGTGTGTGTGTGTGTGTGTGTGTGTGTGTGTGTGTGTGTGTGTGTGTGTGTGTGTGTGTGTGTGTGTGTGTGGTTGAGTACCTATGTTACAGAAATATGCTAAAGAGGTAGCTGAAAGGCTGTACAAGACTGAATTCAAAGCATCTAATGGATGATTAGAGGGTTTTCGCAAAATACATCGTCTACACTTGAGGAGCTTTGTATCAAAGTTGGAAACCTAACTCCATTTTGCCCACCTCGGTAGCGTAGATGGTAGCAAGTCTGCCTCACGTTCAAGAGGTCCCGAGTTCGAATCTCGGTCAGGGTGAGTTACCTGGATAAGGTTTTTTCCCGGGGTTTTCCCTTATCCTGATAGACGAATGTCAGGTAGCTCTAAGCTCCATGGATCCTGGACACATTTGAGCATCATTTTACCCATTTCTTTCACCGTCCGATATGACTTAACGTTGGAAGACGTAAAATTAAAAAAAAAAAAAAAAAAAAAAACTCCATTTTTTTTTCAATTTTGAGCTATTTGGTGATTCTTATACCATATTTTATGCTGAATTGAATTATGGAACTATTTTGCTTGGAAGTTTAAATTTACATGTATTTATCCATGTTAGAATCAAAATATGGACAACTCCGCTATAGAAATAATCATTTCCTCCACACTAGCCGTGTATAGGTAGAGCCAGACTGAAAAATTCATTTTTTGGTCTGAATTTCAGACTGAATTTTTAGAAGAAATGATTATTTCTATCAATTTACCTGAATAACATAGTGGTTTAACTATGAAGCTTGGGACTTAGGTACTTACAGCATAGTAAGTCGCCACAAAAGGTGCATTTGAGAACCCCTAGTGGTCTAACGGGAAACATACGAGTCAGGTGGAGAATTTAATGTCATATCGGCATGTTGGCCACTATAGCTCAGTTGGTTAGAGCAACCGCACGGAGAGCGGGAGATCCCTGCTTCAAATCCCGGCTATGGCATTGAATTTTTCAGTCTGGCTCTGCTCATTCAAACTCCTCTGTAGTTTAGTTTCATTGTAAGACATCTCCTCCAGTAGCCAATAAGAAGCTGGTATTCATCCCATGTGTTCCCAACATGCATCACAAATCCAATATGACTGACTGTTTATATTAGCCTGAAGTGTGTGGATTGTGAATAAGTTTTTCGTTGATTTGACCTCGTATGTTTAATATTAGCAAGGAAATTGAACATTAAGTGGAAGAAGTTGGTGTAAAAGAAGCAAGGAAGCGAAAAACTGACAAAAAAGTGCATAGCTCCAGATGAAAAAATGGCTTCTTTGGGTTCAAAGAAAGACAATTCCATAATTTGGCTTCAAAAACTACCAACTCCACTATGTAAACTATAATCATGGCCTGAATATTTATTTAAATTTATAAATGAACAGAGATGTTCATAAAGCCTATAAAAATGATATAAAAATATTCAGCATTATACTGGGAATAGTACTGTAGTTATAGTTTTTCGACTCTCCTGTAAAAAAAGCAAAACTGTTGTTGTCCAACTTTGATACCAAGCTCCTCATTTTAACAAATTTTGTGGTGAATCGAGTGACGTCAACACTGGAACCATCGCTGATTGGACTGCTAAATTACTTTCAATAATAGAAGGATGCAAACCTGAAAGCACAGCAAATGGCAGAGAGACCAAAGAATTCTACAACGTGTTACCAAATAAGTCATTGTGTTTGGAAGATGAGAAATGTTCGGGAGGATTGACTTTCTTCCCATGTGGTTCCGTGTCAGGTGAAATGGTAAAACTCCTATCCTAAACGAGAATCCCGTTCGAATCCGCTGAAGAGGAAAGTAAACGAGCCTCTTCTGACAGACTCTCGTTTTCTTTGAGTTTGCAGTATGACAGTACACGTTTGAATAATTGTGTAGAGGATTGTGGGACAGGGTGTAGCTACCTGGAGCATCAGACACTGTGGTGTAATGCAAACAGAACCCGCCCTCATGCGCTCCACCTTGTTGCCACATTGATTACCCACACGCACGTCTAAAATTAAAACGCTTCCGAAAGCGTGTTCGGCGCATTAGCAGGTATAAGCTACAGCCAGACTAAGTGTGTAAAACTGGTGTAGACTGAGATAAGGTGCGAAACCGGAAGACCGCCATCACTCCACAGTGACCATCACCGCAGAAAACAAATGAAGCACGAGACTGTTTCTCCGCCCAAGGAACGGGAAATATTGCATTACACGTGATCTCTCGATATCGGAACGTCACTGAAAGTGCAAACCTGACGTTAATGGTTTATTAAAACATCCCTAGAAACTAAATTTAATTATATTAGACTGAATTCTGTTCAGTGACGTCACCAGTAGTTTCGAAGGCCTGTAAAGTGTACAGTTTATACTCGAATATTGAATATAAAAGGCACATTCTGTACAAGCAATATGAAAAACAAGGCAGAGATAATTATATATTATACAAAATCAACACTTCCTTGCAGACTAGCAAATGTTTATTAGACACAATTTAGTTGCTTCAATAACTTCCACTTGGTTTATGTCAGTACGTCAGTTATTGCTTTTCCTTTACAAAATTACTTCATCATATGATTGATGACCCTAACCTAAGTTAATTAATAGGTTTTTACGTTCCAAAAGTTGCACCTAATAAATTTCGTAAGATTTTCCTTTCTCAGAAGCTTAATACTCATTTCTATAAATATTCACCTATGCATAGAATGCAGTCGTACAATAAATTACATTCCTTAAACATTGATATATACATATATATATATATATATATATATATATATATATATATATATATATATATATAATCAGAAACTTTGCTTTATTCTGTGATCACTTATTACCAAATTTTTTTCTCTTTTCTATTCTTTATTTTTCTCGTCACTTCTCTTTAACTTTCCAAAATAGGTTCCCCAATTTTATAATTTTGTTTTTCTCTGTAACCACTCTTTATAGCTATCATTTTGCTTCGCACAGAATTTATGTATGTAGGGAAATGTCACAAACCAGTCATATTGTTTTCACCTCGTTCTTCAGGACAGTCCTCTGTTACAAGACATCTTCAAATAAGGATTTACAAGGCCTGAAGTCAGTTATGTAAAACGAATAATATTTGACTTTGGAGGCATTGTGGTGTTTTTCGTTCGTGTATTGAATGGTTTTAGTGCTGACAAAAATATTGCACACCCATGATTGACTTACTGTACATGTGAAAAATTTTACCAACTTGTTCGTGTTTGATTTCGTTTTGTTATCATTTATTCTGTAATTAATTTTGCATTGTTTTGATACATTTTGTTCATACTGTAACTTAATAGTGAACATTGTAATTGGGGAAACCTATAATGTTCACATTGATTAAATAAATAAATTTATATATAAATAAACATTTTATATTCAATTTACACTGGATAGCCTTAATGTCACCTCTTTAATATACATACCTACATTAAAATAACTTTTGAACAGGCACCAAAAGATAAATTATTAATGATTTGTCATTAGAACAGCTAGATTCCACTTACAGTTTATTAGAATAATTTGTCTTTCAGATAATCTGGTACAGCATAAAAGGAATTTGGTGCTCTCTAGCAGCAATTTTAAAAATACTGAAATTATCAATGTTTCCTTTAAGATCATTAGGAACAGCGTTAAATATTTTGATGGTTTCATAATATACGAGGACTATTCAATAAAGAATGATCATAATTTTTACGGTCATAATTTTTCGCACTAAAATTAAATATATTTTATTAGCTTAATGTGAAACAAACACGCCGTAGTAGTTTCATTGTTGGTACTCCTGGTTCCCGCCTGTGAGAACCAGGCAAGCTCAGACATGTTCAGTATCGCCTACCGCTGCAATGGAGGTAACACGGGAGGAACAAAATGCGGCTTTGAAATTCTGCTTTCGTCTCAATAAATCTTCAGTTGAGTCCTATACAATGTTACAGGAGGCCTATGGAGAGTCTGTTCTTCCCTACTGTACAGATCGAAGCTGGTTTAAAATGTTTAAAGAGGGGAGATAGTCAACTTTAAAGGAAGGTGGCCCCGGTGCTCCAGTTCCTGCTCTTACGGAAGAAAACATCAACACTGCTGCTGCCTTTGTGAGAGAGGATCGACGAATTACCTTAACATCACTTTCTGAAATACTGAACATTTCATTGGGTGCCACCACACTTTGATGACAGAAACATTACACATGAGACGTGTGTGTGAGCGATGGATTCCAAGACTGTTGATCCCCGAACAAAAGCACATTCGAATGCAGGTCTGCATGCAGTTAGAGTTGATGTTAGAGGAAGATCCGGAGTTTCTTTCAAACGTAATCACTGCTGATGAAACTTGGCTACATAATTTTGATCTGAGAGCAAACAGCAAAGCACAGTGTGAATTCTCCTTCATCACCAAACCCCCAAAAAGCAAAAGTGGTTGCATCTGCTGGGAAAGTTATGGAAAGTATTATTCAATGTCATAGCCGAGATTTGAACCACGGATCTTCTGGTCTCCATCCAGTCGCTCTAAACCATTGAGCTACTAGGCCCTACGGGCCAATATGACATTAAATTCTCCAACTGACCCGTGTTTTCCCCGGTAAATCACTAGGAGTTCTCATAAACATATGAGACAACTACCTTAATGGCGACTTACTATTCTTTAAGTACTTTAAATCTCGGGCTGTTCAATAAATGATCCCAGTCTTTTTTGACAACGTACCTTTAATCATTCTTATAATTTTGATGGTCATTTACAATATAGTTTCCCCTGAATGCGATGCACTTGTCCCAGCGTTTCTGCCAGTCTTCAAAGACATGCTGGCAACCATTTTTGAGAGATGCTTCAAAATCGCCTCCACAGCCTTCACCATTGCTTCTGATGATAGATAATGCCTCCCACGAAGGCGTTTCTTCAAGTTAGGAAATAGAAAAAAGTCACATGGGGCTAAATCCGGACTATAGGGAGGCTGAGGGATGCACTTCTCGTTGATTTTTGCAAGATATTCAGCAACAACATTGACAATATGCGGCCGTGCATTATCGTGGTGCAGCATCCATCCTCCTTCACGGAAATGTGGTCTTTTGCGCCTGATATGGACTTGCAATGTTTTCAGGACATCCCTGTAGCATTGTCCAGTTACTGATGTGTGTGCAGGTACAACATGCTGATAAACCATTTCATGAATATCAAAGAATGAGTTGACCATAGATTTCCCAGCAGAGGCAACCACTTTTGCTTTTTGGGGGGTTGGTGATGAAGGAGATTTCCACACTGAGCTTTGCTGTTTGCTCTCAGCATCAAAATGATGTAGCCAAGTTTGTGATTACGTTTGTAAGAAACTGCGAATCTTCCTCTAACATCAACTTTAACTGTATGCAAACCTGCATGCGGATGTCCTTTTGTTCGAGAGTCAACAATCTTGGAATCCATCGCGCACAAACACGTCTCATGCTTAATATTTCTGTCACCAACGTGTGGGTGGCACCCAATGAAATGTTCAGTATTTCAGAAAGTGATCTTAAGGTAATTCGTCGATTCTCTCTCACAATGGGAGCAGCAGTGCTGATGTTTTCTTCCGTAAGAGCAGTAACTGGAACACCGGGTCCACCTTCCTTTGAAAAAGATTGTCTCTCCTCTTTAAACATTTTAAACCACCTTCGAGCTGTGCTGTAGGGAAGAACAGACTCTCCATAGGCCTCCTGTAACATTGTATAGGCCTCAACTGAAGATTTGTTGAGACGAAAGCAGAATTTCAAAGCCGCATATTGTTCCTCGCGCGTTAGCTCCATTGCAGCGGTAGACAACATTGAACTTGTCTGAACTTGCCTGAACTTGCCTAGTTCTCACAGGCGGGAACCAGGAGTACCAAAGGTGAAACTACTACGCCGTGTTTGTTTCACATTAATCTAACAGAATATAATAAAATTGAATTTCGTAGCGACAAATTATAACCGTAAAAAATTATGATCATTCTTTATTGAACAGTCCTCATAATTATGTGCTTTATCTTTCCTGTATAATAGAATATTGTCTATCTTATTACTATTTCTGAAAAAAGTTAATCTAAATAAAGAGGACTTTTGAGGACATTCTCAGTCAATTCAGAATCTGCAGTTCATTTGTCATGCACATATTTTAAAGTGTAAATTTTATTCAAAATCGATTGAGGTAGTTTTGAGAAAATAAACATTTCGAAACATCTTCATGTAAAGGGTAGTCTGAGGTGGTAAATTTCCTTGAAAATCCTTGGTCAGATTTTTGAAGGATGATATACGTTCGTCTGCATTATGTACTTCACATAAAAGTAAGACTTGTTTCTAAAAATGCTTTGTTTTTAAATTTTTGTTAATTCTAGGAACTTCGAATTCACTGTAATCCTGGTATCGAATTCTGGGCTGAACTGGAGTACCTTCTCTATGATCTGGAGGGTTGTTAAATCTTTTTGCAGAGGGAGAGGCCAGATTTTGGTGGATTTCAGAAGGAATTTGCTAGTTTTGGCAACTGCTGTGGGTGATAGAAATGTAAGAAGACATCAAACGTTTAACGCCAAGGTACAAAACCAAAGCAGCGGTTCGTATCCTACAGTGTAGATGAAGAAAAAGAGCACGGAATGGCAGTTGGAAAAACAGTCAGCACAATGGAAGACAATCAATCACAATTAGCACTTAACAGGAAGGGCAAGGGGAAAAAGAGATGACGTGAGGTATCTGACGACATGCCATTGAGAACAAAAAAATAACACTGTCGTGTCACAAATGTGCCCCGGGATGTTACATCCTGCCGAAATGAGTCGTGGAGAGCGCTTTGGAAAATTATATTCGGATAACTTATATTCCGTCTCTGGCACTGTAACCGGTTTGGGAGATACAAGTGCTGCATACACAAACAATCCCAGCAGAGCGGCTGTTTCACGTCCGTGTTATAATGACCGGGCCAGGAGTTTGATTAACCAAAGAATATCGCCTTCAAATTATAACTTTATGACCTTAAAATGACCTGAAAGAATAAACAATGTTTTCAAATTGATTTATTTACCTCCTTGGAATTTTAGAATTTATCATAGAATACCGAACTACAATAAGTTACAACCAACTTTTACAAGTTTTCAAATATGGACGGTATATTGTCAACTGTCAGACTTACTAAAAAATGGGCCCGCCTCTGTAGCGTAGTGGTAGAGTGTCTACCTCATGTTCGAGAGGTCCCGCGTTCGAATCTCGGTCAGGGTGATTATCTGGATAAGGCTTTTCCAGGGCTTTTCCTTATCCTGTAGGATGAATGTTTGGTAACTCTGAGCTCTATGGATCCTGGGTTCATTTGAGCATTATTTCATTAATAATAAATAATAGATAATAATGATGATGATGATAATAATGATAATAATAATGATGATTTTTTTGCTTTATTGATATCAACAGCATGCTCCATTACATAGTAATACTACATGCTTTATAGTTACATGTCCTATTTTGAATTAGTAATTGTAAACATTACAACAATTTTACATTGGGTTATTCTGTGTTTTAGACACTATGTACATTAAATCGAGTCTATTCTTCTAGCTGATTTTTGTGAGTTAACAATTTGTAATTATTTCACTCTAAATACTTGTCATATTTGTAGAAGTAGTGCTTTATGCTTTAGTTAATTGTAAAATTATAATGAAACTGGAGTAAGTTGATTGTATAGAGTTCACAATTTGTCGTTATTACACTCCAAAACCTTCAGTCCATGTCCGTGATTTTTATAGATGTTGCACATCTTACGAACGACTTCAGGTGATTATTCGCAATCTTCTCGTTGGTGGTAGGCCATTTCCCTCCATTGCTTGTTACACTTTTTGCCAATTCTAGTCTTTGTTCATCAAGTCTTCTGCAATTAAATATTATATGGTTAACGGTCTGTTCTTCTTCTCCGCAAGGACAGAGTGGGTTATTTATTATTCTAAATCGGTATAGGTAATGATGATGATGATGATGATAATGATAATAATAATGATGATAATAATAATAATGATGATAATAATGATAATAATAGTAATAATAGTAATAATAATAGTAATAATAATAGTAATAATAATAATAATAATAATAATAATAATAATAATAATAATAATAATAATAATAATAATAATAATAATAATAATAATAATAATAATAATAATAATAATAATAATAATAATAATAATAATAATAATAATAATAATAATAATAATAATAATAATAATAATAATAATAATAATAATAATAATAATAATAATAATAATAATAATAATAATAATAATAATAATAATAATAATAATAATAATAATAATAATAATAATAATAATAATAATAATAATAATAATAATAATAATAATAATAATAATAATAATAATAATAATAATAATAATAATAATAATAATAATAATAATAATAATAATAATAATAATAATAATAATAATAATAATAATAATAATAATAATAATAATAATAATAATAATAATAATAATAATAATAATAATAATAATAATAATAATAATAATAATAATAATAATAATAATAATAATAGAAGATACTGGGTTATACTTAAAGTAATGTAACTGTTCGTAGAATTAAAAGACCGAGTTGCAGAAATTAAAAATCTCCTTTATTTCCATAGCAATACGCTGTCCAATTCTCACGTAACATTACATCACACAATCTTACAAGGTCAATCACAATAACAAGCAGATTACATCCTTAGCTCTCGTTACAGCAACACAGCTGGCTGTCTCTCATTTCACAACAGTTTCACGACTCAACTGTCCTGCTAGCGTGTCACAATCCCTTTTATTTCTCCATTCATGATTACCAGACTGTTCTGTCAATCACTAGAGGTTTCTGAAAAACAAGCATCTAGTTACATAATTCGAACATTCTATCGCCTTCTAGAAGCGTAACCTAATCTAAGCCGGCGAGGCCTTTACCTCAGTTATCGCTGCCCGCCGGTGCCCGCTTACCATAACACCGCTATCATTAACTGCTCAGCAAGGCTCATTATTACCAGGAAACTATATCCGCCGACTGTCCTCTTATTGCGCCGAAACTTTAATGCCCGTGCCGCGATAGTAACAAATGGTACAGCACTTCATCAGCACTGTTTTCAACACATTGGACTTTTTAACACAGACAAATTTCTCCTTTCATAAGACTTACTTTATTTGTTGCTGATTTCACAGGTTTTATGTGATCTTCGATTTCGTGGAGATATTTGTTATTTACCTCAACCAGAAACTTCTGCTCTGTGAAGGCACACAATATAACATGCTGCGATCCCAGAAAGTAGCTGGTAGAATCACCACACAAGTCTGTTTTACAGTAGACGTAGGCCGTTGTGTTACTTTTGTGGTGAACAAATCCAAATTTATAACAAATAGAATCCCATTCTAACACATTTCCAAGAATTTTTAGTTTTGAAATTCTAAAATGTAATTCCAATAATATAAAAATAATGTAACCAAACTCCAAAAAAGGACAAAAAGCAGGACTTGTGAAAATGACATAACCTAAAAAAAAATTCGTTATCTGATAAAATGTCTGTAATGAAGAAAAGGCCGCTTAGTTTCTTTAGTACTGTTATGACCCAGTTATACTTTTCACATACTATCGTCATAGAATAATATAAGAAAAGGTATACAAAGCCATCGAGCATCCACATCCGGGCTATAATTATGACCATCTTTATAAAATGTTCCACAGCTCTTACGTGCGATTCTTCGCACAAATACGAGGGCTGTTCAAATAAAAATGATCACAATTTCTTTTGACAACGTACCTTTACTCATCCTTATAATTTTTTGTCCTTCTCAAAACAGTCTCCCCTTAATGCGATGCACTTGTCTCAGCGTTTCTGCCAGTCTTCAAAGACATGCTGGAAACCATTTTTTGAGAGATCCTTCAAAATCGCCTGCGCAGCCTTCACCACCGCTTCTATGATGGATAATGCCTCCCACGAAGGCGTTTCTTCAAGTTAGGGAATAGAAAAATGTCACATGGGGCTAAATCCGGACTATAATATGGATGAGATATGCACTTCACGTTGATTTCTACAAGATATTCTTCAACAAGATTGACAATATGCGGCCACGCATTATCGTGGTGCAGCATCCAGCCTGCTTCACGGAAATGTGGTCTTTTGCGCCTGATATGGACTTGCAATGTTTTCAGGATATCCCTGTAGTATTGTCCAGTTACTGATGTGTGTGCAGGTACAACATGCTGATAAACCATTCCGTGAATATCAAAGAATGAGATGACCATAACATTCCCAGCAGAAGCAACCACTCTTGCCTTTTGGGTGATGCTGATGAAGGAGATTTCCACACTGAGCTTTGCTGTTTGCTCTCAGGATCAAAATGATATAGCCAAGTGTCATCAGCAGTGATTACGTTTGAAAGAAACTCCGTATCTTCCTCTAACATCAACTTTAACTGCATGCAGACCTACATGCGAATGTCCTTTTGTTCGGGAATCAACTGTCTTGGAACCAATCGCGCACAAACACGTCTCATGTGTAATATTTCTGTCACCAACGTGTGGGTGACACCCAATGTAATGTTGAGTATTTCAGAAAGTGATCTTAAAGTAATTCGTCGATCCTCTCTCACAATGGCAGCAGCAGTGTTGTTGCTTTCTTCCGTAAGAGCAGTAACTGGAACACCGGGTCCATCTTCCTTTGAAATTGATTGTCTTCCCTCTTTAAACATTTTAAACAACCTTAGAGCTGTGCTGTAGGGAAGAACAGACTCTCCATATGCCTCCTGTAACATTGTATAGGCCTCAACTAAAAGTTTGTTGAGACGAAAGCAGTATTTCAAAGAAGCATATTGTTCCTCGCGTGTTACCTCCATTGCAGCGGTAGGCGATACTGAGCATGTCTGAACTTGTCTGCTTTTCCCAGGCGGAAACCAGGAGTACCAACAATGAAACTACTACGGAATTTTTTTCACATTAAGCTAACAGAATATAATAAGACTGAAGTTTAGTGCGAACATTATGACCGTAAAAAAACTAGGATGTTTCTTTATTGAACAGCCCTCGTACGTTACAGGTTAACAAACCTCAACTTCTATTTGCACGTGAAACAATTGTTCAGAAAATTCTGCGGCTATGAAATTCTCTATATGCGGCACGGTCTGAATTGTTTGTATTCAAACCTTGAACTAATAGATGGGTGAGTTTATTGCCTCAACTACACTGACTTATGACTAATTGGATTTTCCTTAACACATAACCTCCCTTGTTGATGATTTCCTACTCAGTGATAAAACTGCAATTTAGTTTTCATATGTTATGCGTTGATTTGTAACATATGACAATTATTTTTAGTTTCGTATTTTCTTTTTTTGTCAACAATGCGTAAAAAGATTTATTTTTAAACTTGGCCAGCTTCTGTATATTGTGAAATAACGGCTATGAGCTAAGGTAAGCACAGGAGGTCGGAGCGGCAAACAAATAAGCAGCGCAGCCGCCCAGCGTAAACACGATAAACACTTTCGCTAGATAACTTGATTCTTCTGTGAATTTCAGCATCTCAAAGATCTGAAACTGCATAGCAATTTCCTGTTGGATACATTAAGCGAGCCCCCTCCTGAGAAATGTGACTCTTCCAAGTGAGCGAGTATGAAACAGTACGAGTGAATTTTTCACGATCTTGGTAATGTGTCATGAGTGTTGTAAGTGCAAGAGATTAGAGATGTCTTGTGTTCGACTTCACTGTGAGTGAAGAAAAGGCTTCTTCGTGCTGGATGTTTAATTACGTCACGAGGAAAGTAATTGACAGTTGAGTCATAGATTATTAAGGTAAGGTCATGTGGTCGGACGGAGACCTGGTGTTTAGTGCCTTTACCACCCCCCAATCGAACCCAAGACTTCGCGAGTGCAGGCCACTGACACTACCACCTGGGCTATTCCGCCGTATTTTTTACTCGTTCATAGCTTGGCAACACTGTCCCAACACTGCATGTGAATTTGAGCACCTTTATTGCCTACAGTTTCTTCATCCGAAAGAAGCGAATGATTGAATTAATTTCAGTAAAACCTGACGACAATGCTGTTGGGAAATACGACGGCTTCTACTTACGTAAACAAGTGAAGACAGCCCTTTTCCGCCGGAAATGTCGTATAACCAACGTCTGCATGTCATTCCATTCAAATGTGCATGTACACCTCCCCTAAGTTTCTAACAACAACAAAATGTAGGTTGTGTTACACTCATATGACCTTTTCTGCCCATTCTTCAATAAACTCTTCTTAAAATGCGTATTCTTGTATATTCTTCCAGATAATTGACATGTACTCTTGTTGTAATGGTTTTCTCGTAAGTGCAATAGAAATAATGGAATATAGCAGTGTTAAGTGATAGTGATGGCTTTGAACTCCATTCTCTTTGCTCTAAAGACCAAGGAGGAAACTAAACGACTTCTAATTTCAGAAAAATGCAAACATTGTAAAACTGAAACAAATAACAAGTGATATCTCGGAAATTAATAATTCTAAAAATATTATATTACATAATCCTTGTTCTAATCAGAGTTATGTTCTTTAATTAGTGAAGTATTTTTCTAAGTATTATCCAGAGGCTATTTCTTGAAAACTAAAGATACACATTTGTTTTTAAACAAAATGGTTAGCGCTATTTTTTTTAGAAAATCACATATTTCTTGAAAACTTCACGTTGCATTCTTGGAAAACAGACAAGCTAAGTACGAAATTTTAAATAATCGACATTTCGTTTCTGAGACATATTTTTACAAATGGCGCACACACACGCACAGTACGCGCAAGATAAGTTGAGCGCTGGATTTGCGGTGTGGTGCGGGCAGAGGGGAAGAAGCGAGTGCTAACGCTCTTTTCTTTCTGCAGTGTGGTCAGCCTTGAAAAACACAGTTCAGCAAAATAGCGTGTAAGATAAGCGAAGATATCACAAGTAACGTTGCATCCTCTAAAAAACATTCCTTATTTTTGACCACGCCAGCTCAATTGCATTCAGATCACAGTTATACGGATGTAGACGAATAATAATGTGTCCCCTTTCGAGACCCATAACATCCACAAATGTTCATACAAATATAAATCATTTTCAAGTAAATGCTGATGTACATTAGCACCACACTCGTAACAAGGATAAACTGGCAATTCGAGCGCACCAAACGAGCCTTTATGAAGGAAGCTTTAACTACAAAGTGATAATGTTATACAATAAACTTCCAAATTCATTTAAACAAGCTGAATCATTAAAACACTTTAAGAATATGGTTAAGTAATTTTTGCATGTACACTGTTTGTATACGGTTAATGAATTGTTAGAACTATAACCATGTAAATGAGCACTGGGAACATTGTACATTCACAAACCTGTAATATTTATATTATGACATTTCTTGTAGTAAATTAGTCTATGCAAATACCACATGAAACCATAGAAAAGCTGCTTACTGTGTATATTGTATGTAATCGATTTGACTTTATATATACTGTATTTATACATTTTGACGTGTCTCATAACATGTATATGTTGCCAAGGACGAACTAAAATTCTAATTCTAACATACGATTGTTGTAAACTGGTTAGCTAATTAACCTCGAAATTGATCAAAACGAAATATGGCGGACATGATAAAGCTTAGCGTATTAGCTACTAGGTGTCAGTATACAGCGAATTTCAAATTTCAAAGTTGTCATCTATGTAGACGGAGTTAAACGAAACTTACCGAATGAGGACTTGGAAACCGATCGCTCTTCTTATCGCGCGCATACTTTACATACATGCACCACGCACGCGCGCACTTTTTAAATTTTTAAGGAGACCCCTAAACTTAAGAGGGTTGATCAACAAAGACTGAGACTGATATTTTCACAGAGGTTTATTACTGCAATTCAATGTTTACACGATCTTTTTCAAAATAGTCCCCTCTTACTTCAACGCACTTTTTATATCGTCTCTGCCAGTCCTTGAACGCGTGCTGCAGACCATTCTTTGTCAGGTCCATGAGAATTGCCTCACTTTTTTGAGCACTGCTTCAGAGATCTCAAATCGAAAACCCCTAAGCTTTGATTATCACCAGTGATGAGGCATGGCTGCATCATTATGATCCTGAAGGAAAACAAGCCAGCACAATGCCACCAAAAAATAGGCCAAAGTTGTTACATCAGCAGGGAAAGTGATGGTGATCACATCTTTTTACTGTAATGGAATGATTTACCAGCATGCAGTTCCCCCTCACACTACTGTTACAGCAGCATACTACACGTCAGTATTGGCTACACCGAGGAAGCACATTACAAAGAAACGACCAGAGCTTTCTCGGACTGGGTGGCGACTTCATCATGACAATGCACGGCCTCACGTCGCAAATCAAGTCATGCAGCTTCTTGCCCGATTTAACATTACCTGTGTACCACATTCACTTTATAGCCCCGACCTTGCACCCTGTGACTCTTTTTTTTACCCCCATTACTAAGGGCAAAGCTTAGGCGTACTCGATTTGGGAACTATGAACGAGTGTTCAAGAAAAGTGAGGCGATTCTCAAGGACCTGACAAAGAATGATCTGCAGCACGCGTTCAAGGACTGTCAGAGACGCTATAAAAAGTGCATTGAAGTAGGAGGGGACTAATTTGAAAAAGATCATGTAAACATTGAATTGCAGTAATAAACATATGTGAAAAAATTCAGTCTCAGTCTTTGTTGATCAGCCGTCGTACACTTCGGTATCGAATTTTTGGGTGGAATGCAATAGGTTCCTTCTCTACCATGTATAATCTAGTAAAGATAATAAACACTTATGTACACGTTATAATGCTCCTGGTTCAGCAATGTATTCAGAAGGCCCTAGCAATTGCATTCCTATTCAACATATATCTTAACTGCTGTATTTAATCTTGTATCAAGTAGAATTATTGTCTAAAACATATGGTGCTTCTGTAGAATTTCCAACTCGCCAAACAAACTCCAAACATTAACAAAAACATCTGCAAGACATCCAGATTTAGACAACTGCAATGACGTGCTTTTCTCTTAAAGAGGTCAGTTCGGAGAATACGCTGAGGTACCTCACAGTTTATAAAATGCGCGAGAGAAATAAACTGTTATCTTTTAGATAATCTTGCAAGATGGGAGATATTTATTTGCTAGAAAAACATCCTGCTACAAAAACAATAAAGTATTCTACTGCTTTCATCTGCTCTGCAGTCTGTTTTCATTCCTGGAAACCAGAGGTTCTAAAATTGGATCAAGAGGAATTAATTGCTTACTATTAATTTTAGTCCTTATCTTGGGTCAGCATGTCTTTGGGAAGTTTTGCCTTTAATGTCAAAGATTTTATATCTTCACTTGTAATTTTGTTGTTGTTGTAATTTACGTTCTCCAACGTTAAGTCATATCGGACGGTGAATGAATTGGGTGAAATGATGCTCAAATGACTCCAGAGTCCATGGAGCTTACAGTTACCCGACATTCGTCTTGAAGGATAAGGGAAAACCCCGGATAAAACCTTATCTAGGTAACTCAAACTGACCGAGATTCGAACTCGTGACCTCTTGAACGTGAGGCAGACACGCTACCATCTACGTTACCGAGGCGGGCTCCTCACTTGTATTTTTTTTCTTTTTGCTATTTTTAGAAGGGCTACTCTGCTATCTACTTCAAAGGTTTGCATAAATGATTTATTGTGCATTTCCTTGTAGGTATAATAGAAAAAGTACAGTCAAAAGTTTTAAAATACACTGAGTTTAAAAGAACTGGATGTTACCACAGATACACGAGACTCGTTTAAGAATGTTTTAATTTAGAGCTCTAAATTTGAGGAGAGACATTGTGGGATTAATATTCCTGTATAAAATATTACATTCGATTACTGATTATATAATATTACAATAAATACGAGTATCGGCTGAAAAGTTCCGAGCCTCACATACAGATGGCATCACTGAGCCAGTTGAACAGATAGCATCATATAGTTCAACTCTGGACAAGCTTATATCCATAGTTATAGGTCAATAGCTCGCCTAGTTCTTGAATGACAGCATTTTAAGGTGAGAAGGTACTTCACTTAGGGTTAAAATTCACTTTTCATTTTTAAATTTTATTATAATGTCATCCCTGTAGATTAAAAATATATAGTTAAAAGGTTCATTGGAGCAATATTTTTTACCTAATTTGCTAATTATACTAGTGGGTGTTAAGTTTTTGCCACGTCCCTTTTCGTAAGCTTTCAGAAAATCAATCATAACTTCTGTAATACTGAACAGATAATTCTGAACTAAGCCGTGTTTTGTAAGGGATCTTCCAAGCTTTCTGCTGGTACCAGTGTAACTCCAATGATGCTAGCTTTTCTTTTGTCTTTGGCTGTGTATGTGAACAGTTATTTGTTCTGAATAATATTTTGTACTAGCTATTGGTGAATGTATGATAGGGGTAGGCCAAAAACATTTGAAAAGAGAAAGTTTACAGACAATGGTCTTAATGAAAGCAGAGGAGTAAATGTAGAAAATATAAATACAATAGACAGTGAAACCACATGTAATATTGAGGTTAGTGGGCCCAGTTCACACAATACATGTGCTAATCATGATAGTAGTCATATACAGAAATTGATGAGCTACGAGTCCTGAAAGCAGATAAAATAGTTGAAGAACTGACCAAGAAGGCAAGACAAATGAAGAGCAACTTGAAAAGAACAACTGAGAATACAGAGGGTCAAGACTGTGCAGCAGGAATGTTCTGACTCATGTGAGAAGTCAGTAAGCAATATATAAACTTTAAAGCTGTTTTTCTCAGTTTCGCATTTTTTCAGGTTCCGATACACTTTTTTTTTTAAAAAAACTAATCAACCGAAACATTTGAATTTTTTGTGTGTATTAAGCAGCCTCATAAGAATAATAATAATAAGAAGGAATTTTTCTCTGAGATGCATAATACTTAATTAAAAAAATTAAATTATCTGAAATTTCAGTGCTTTTTTTTACAAAAACTAAAAATTATAATAAATTATCAGTACAAAATTTAAAAATAATAGGAATTATTAAGGATAAAGATTTTAAGAACATGCCTGAATATTTCCATGTACATATCAATAATAATTTCTTAGTAATGTGCACCCAAACATCATGGAAATAGGATTATGGAGATAGGTAGTAGCTTCTCAGTTTAAACAAAACAAGTGTAGAGGATTCAGGAAAATGTAGGATTTGAAAAACGAGTAGTGACTAAATACTTCCATTTGAAAGGCTTAACGACTAAAGAAATCAACGGACAGTATATTGAAAGACTCTGCCCCTTCATATACAATACATAAAAGGTTGGTTGTAAAGTTTAAAATGGGACGTACGATCACTTGTGATGAGCCTCGCTCTGGCCGTCCTGTGGAAGTCACAACCCCAGAAATCATTGAAAAAAATGCATCATTTAGTACTGGAAGACCGCAGATTAAAGTTGTTTGAGATAGCAGAGACTGGAAACATATCAAAAGAAAGTGCAGGTAATATTTTAAGTAATGTTGCGGGCTTTCAGAAGGACTGCGCAAGATTGGTGCCGCGTTTGTTGACACCTGGTAAAAAGTTGAAAAGAAAAACTGCTTCTGTTAAGAATTTGGAGCTCTACCGCCAAAATCCCAGTGAATTTTTGAGACGGCTTTGAAACTTGGATACATTACTACACTCCAGAAAGTAAATCATAGTCAAAACAGTGGATTGTCGCAACCTGAGAAGTCTGGACTAGCAGAGCATTGCTTTGATAACGACCATAGAGCCAACTTTCGGAAGACAACCATCTTGGCAAATTGCAGCAGTTACTGGGAGCGGAGAGTTAAGGAGGCTTTGACCATTTCCTCCGAGAGGGGCACGCTTAGTCGTGATGCTGGATTTCAGTTTAGATCCTCTTGGAAACCGGCCTTAAAAATGGAGACCCATCGAATTAAGAAGCAAAGATCAATATAGCTTGATAATGAAGTTAGGTAGTTACGTTTCTTTGACCCAATTAATTTTCTATACTCACGCCATCTCCTGACCTGGCATTTAATTTCCTGGAAACAGTCTTTTGCTCAGTAATGCGAATTTTGATAGTGTTTTATGTTTATTTATATTTGTGTTATATCCAGTGATTCGTTTGGTTTTAACATTTAATAAATGCTCTGATGATGAGAGAGTTGCACCCTCCCGTAACGTCGATATCTAATCGTCTTTTCACCTGGCTTGCTTCCCTAGAATAACTTGAGCAGTTAATTTTCTAACTTCTCTCTGCCATTAGCGCCAACAGACGTGACCTAAGACCAATAAGAATGCGTTAATGTCTCCCTTGATTTATTTGTAGTTAAATTTGCGCTGAGAACCAAAAGGACCCAAAGCACAGAAACATAGTTGTGGGAAAAATAGATGTCTGTTAAAATCAAAATTTCTATTACGAAGGCACACATGCAAACGGGATATAAAGAGTAAATTATGTTGGCAGCACTAGATAAAAATTGAATAGCGCAGAGCAAGAGATAGCGTCTTAGGACTGTTCTATTAAATCAGAGAGGGTCTAGAGCACAGTCACAAATGTGTAGTGTTTAACGCCCGCTTTTACTACATACGGCACCGCAGGCGGTGACACTGATGATGCATGAGATGAAGATGGAGCACCGGTGGAATGAGATGGCGGGGGAAACCGGAGGTGCCGGAGAAAACCCGCCCCAACGCCGTGTTGTCCATCACAAATCTCACTTTGCGGTGGCCTGGGATCGAACCCGGGCCGCCTTGGTGAGAGCCAAGCGGTCTAACCACTGAGCCACGGCGTGGCCGTGAGCACAGTCACAGCTGCTTGACTCCAAGGATGGCAAATTACGTGAGATGCATACATGCTAAAATCTCAAAATCCACAATGTTGTCCTTTAGACTCATATGGTTTCAAGCGCCTCAGTTGTTCTTAGAGTTATTACTTATTGATATTATTTTCCCATGGTACCTCTGTGAATTTCTTTTCAATGAGAATAGCTGATACGTTTGTGCACTGCACACGTGCCACAACGGTTCAGTTAATCAAAGTAAGTTAGGTTCACACAGAGATAATTATCATTAGAGAATCCACGTGGTGAGGGCAGCACCTCTACTCGCCTTATTATGAATAATAAAACCAATTAAGACTTAGCTAGTACCGTACAATGAGGTGACGTGACTGGCATCGGCACAGAGCAGAGTATTTAGGGCGCTATTCACCTTATGGGCCGGACCACCGTTCATATCCGCACGTGCTCGCTACAAACTTTTTACCATCACAATAACTCTCCCTCGAGGAAGTATAAAAGGATTCCGCGACACTACCAACTTCTCGACTTTGCTCAGAGGGCGCGGCACAGTAAAGTAAGATATTCTTCAAGATCTCACTTCCATTTACGTTCTTTCAACTTTTATACTCCGGCGCTGAAGTAAGGATTAATGCTGACGGTTTCTGGAGGGCTACGCCCCCGACACGCTGCACGTGTATGACTTGTCTTCAGGTTTCTCTGCTTCTGGAATACTCAATTCTTTGATTTGCCTACTTCAAAAGTAATTTATTACTTTCTTAACTACTTCTTAGTTCTCTAATTCCATCAGAGATTTAGACGTTACCATGACCCAAAACTTATCTTTTAGTCTACACGTGGCAGTTATAACCAATAACTCTCTTAAAAACTAGGTTTTCTATTCAGAATCCCCAGGGACTTATAAGATTATATATACAGGATGTATATAAATGAATATCGGGGTATTATTATCTTATTATCTTTATAATATTTATTATATTAAACTTGCAGTTATAAATGATATGTCAATTGAAAAAGCAACTCAAACAGTTTTGTTTGTTGGCTCCAGTGCGCATGTACGTGTAATGTTTCTTCCGCAATCCGCTAGACAGAAGTAGCAAAGATGGCGACTAGTAAACAGACCGAATCTGCAGTTACTGTACAACGTGCGTTCCGCATTAAGTTCGGTTGTGATCCTCCTAGTGATAATAACATTCGTAGATGGTATCATCAGTTTGAAGATACCGGCTGCCTTTGTAAATGGAAGAGCATGGGACGACCAAGAGTAAGTGAAGAGACTGTTGAGCGAGTGAGAGAGTGGTTCACTCGTAGTCCAAAGAAATCAGTCCGGAAGGTTAGTCATGAATTACAAGCTCGTGTGTCGACTGTTTGGAAAGTTGTAAGTAAACGCTTACGGCTACGTCCTTGCCGTTTACAGTTATTACAGACCACGGACTACGTGCCAACTTCGCAAACGTCATGTTTCATGACGATGATTTTATGGATCGTGTTGTCTTCAGTGATGAATCGACCTTTCACATTATCGGACATGTTAACACTCATACTGTGCGCATCTAGCGCTCAGAAAATCCTCACGGAAGGATACAAATGCAACCAGATTCCCCTAAAGTGAATGTTTTTTGTACCGTACCCGGCGAAAAGTTTATGGGCCTTTCTTTTTTGGTGAACCTACTGTAACTGACACATCTTACCTTGATACACTAGAGCAATGCTCTTCTCTCAGTTGGAAGAAAATGAGCCAGAGAACTTCATTTTGCAGCAAGATGGTGCGCTACCTCACTGGCGTACCGAAGTACGTGATTAATTAAACGTCACTGTACCCGAGCGCTGGATAGGCCGCAAGGGCCTCAATGACAGGACTTGCCTTGCATGGCCTCCACGTTCTTCTGACCGAACGCCATGCCATTTTTACCTTTGGGGCTTCATCAAGGATCGTATGTACGTGCCTCCGCTACCAGCTGAGCTTCCTGAATTAAGAAACGGGATTGAAACAACAGTTGCTACAATTACTGAATACACAATTATCAAAATTTGGGAAGAACTCGGCTATAGACTTGATGTGTGCCATGTGACTAAAGGTAGTCACATTGTACAATTATAAGGCTCTTGGTAAAACTGTTTGAGTTGCTTTTTCATTTTACATATCATTTATAACTAAGTTTAATGTAATAAATATTATAAACAGTTAAAACCCCGACATTCATTAATATACACCCTGTACTACAAAACCCAGAGAGCATTAACTTATTATCATAATGCCAGCATAGCATTTCAGAAATCGCTAAAGTGGAGGTATGGGGTACATCAGAGATAGGTACACAATTAGACCAGATGTATGGATTGTTTAGCAAAGAACTACTAGAGCTCCCAAAATCGGCACCAAGAGAAGTGGCATTACTAGAGTTGGGTAATACAAAAAATAGAGAGAATAATGAAATTCTGGTATAAGTGTATTAAAGGGTAGAGAGGGGAATTATTGAATCTGTGCATGAAGCAACAGAAAAGCATTAAGAACACAAATAGTTGGTGGTCGGAATTGGAAAGAATGATATCGAAGATAGACATGAGAGATCTATGGAGAGCAGAGGAGTAAAATCATAGCGGTTTTTGGAAGGAAGTGAGAACTAGAGTACAAGACATAGACAGGCAGGAGATATGGGAAAGTATAGAAGAAAAGAAATCTTTGAAATTTTATAAGCAATTAAAGACATAATGGGCTAGGGAAAAATATATAAATCAATGTGGCAAAACTGGAAGAGAAGACATAGCATGGATTAGAATAGGAATAATATATCTAAAAGGGTTGATAAGTAATGAGGCAGGGATATGTGAATTTTGCGGAGATGAAGAGAGCACTGTTCATTACCTGATAGAATGTAAGGAGAAAAGTATGGGATAAGAAGTGGGACAGTGTGAGCAAAGACGTGGTGGCATCACGTATGTTAACGGGGATAAGTGAAAAGAAAAATAGATATATAGGAAAATTCTTGTGTAGGTTAAGAAAAAAGTGGAGTAGAGATGCGAAGGTCAGGAAGAAATGACAAGAAGCTGCTCAGGAAAACCAAAGGCTTTTGTCCAGGGGAACTGAGTCAGCGAGTAAATATTAGGTCAGCAATTTCATGCACGAGATACGTCCAGAAAGTAAATTCTGTTTGGTAATAACATTAAATTGTGTACAGATACAGAAAAATTATTGATTGCATAAAATTCTACAACTCTTAAAAACTACTTTTCCACCTAACTGCCTAAATTTTGAATGCATTTGTCATAGCGAGGCACAACTTTATAGAAGTTTGCCGCCTGTGTCTTCAACCAGTTGGTGTTGAACACCAAGAAAAGACTTGGGATGCAAAAATAGATGAAAGTCGCTAGGAGCGAGGTCAGGGTTGTACGGGTGGTGGTCAAACACGTCCTAGCCAAATACCTGTAGGATGTTTTTCGTCGCATTTGCAGTGTGTGGTCGTGCGTTGTCGTGAAGAAAAACAATACCTTTTGACAGCATTCCTCGACGCTTATCCTGTATTGCGCGGCGCAATCCTAGCATTCAGAAAACGAATCACAGATCTGATTTCACAAGCGGCGGGATTTTCAATCAACACCGACATTGTAAACAAGCACAACAAAGCGTACATGGCTGACAGCGATCTCACAATGGCGCACGTTTCTTCGCCTTGATACAGAGCGTGTACCGCGCATGTGCGGAACTGCGACCGCAGCGTAGCAGCGGAGAGCTTACTTTCTGCACGCCCCTTGTATTTGTACAGGATGTATAATAGTGACTGTTAGATATCAAAGTCATTTTAGTGAAAATGTAATGGAAACTGTACAAATAAAATCATATCATATTTTAAGGTTATGCTCCAAGTACAATAAATCCTCTTCTAAAACAGAACTGGATCCTCGTAGTTTCCCTAAAAGCAATTTAAAGAACAATTAAATACAGGAATTAACCGCATGTGACTTTAATTCTGTTACTTACACTGTACGATTTATGATAACACATTTACCAATGTCTTGTCTTCAATTATATATTATTTGGATTTACTCTTAGTACTTTGCATTCTTCTTCATGTAACTTTTTGTATTGCATATTTGTGTGCTTCTACTCTTAGTTTCTGCTATTACATTTTACATTGACCCATTTCTTAAATTTTATATTTATGCCAAGTTTTATAATTAGAACGTATGTAGCTACATTTATTGTAGCATTGCTCTGTTGTAGGAAAAATAAATAATGCACAATGTTGCAGTTTTATAATACCTTAATATTCTTTGTTATTACTTTCTGTACTGCGTATTCTTACAATAAGTAGAAGAATGTATTTGCTTCCCATACAAAAAGTCGATACCAAGATTAGATGAAAGAACCCTCAAAAACCAAAAGAAGCACTTTAATATATACTTGTATATATGAAGCTTTGTGTACATAAGTGTGCCTATGCGCGCGCATCTGTTCCAACGTATTTGAAGGATACACATGAAGATTTTCCAGAAAATCCCCTTCTTCGAACTACCCCGTACGTTGAAAAATTTGCATTGTTTTCAGTTATCTCAAAAGACCGTCAGATTTAACAAAAATATACGCGGAGTGATAAAAAAATAACAGCTTTTTTCTTTAATTCCGTGGTCATTGTACACCTTTCTGACGTTTGCATTTTTAGCTGTTCTGGATGTTTATTATGTGTTTCAAATGCGATGATGTTTGTCCTGAGCTGTACTAGGGGAGCAACCACTCGGAGTACTGTGGTGTTGTACTGCGTTCCTCCTAAGTGGTGTGTGACGAGCGCCAAACTAATCAATTTCTAATAAATACTACTCGCGCTAAGACAAAAATGCAGATTTTGAAAAACCGATCCATGAGAAAGGAGAGAGTAATGTATTTAACATAACCGTAAAAAGCCCATATTTTTAGCTCAAAAGGTTTCCCTAATAGAAATAAATAAAGTAGATACCACTATATGATAACAATGCATAGCGACGTAAGCACTGTAATGAATATTATTGGTTGACAAGTATGCGTGAACGTATATTTGAAATTACTCAGAACTGAAACGTAAACATTTGACATGACGTGATAAAAGAAATATGTACTTTGAATAAGCCAAGGTGTTTGTTAAATTCGATGAGAGGAAACGATACACTTCCTGCTGGTCTGCAGAACGTGTCTGGTCACATTATATCTTTGTTTATGAATAGTTCGTAATTTGTATTTACTCTAGAGAGTTCAAAGCAGCATTATTCAGTTACTCTTCCATGAAAAAGTGTATCAGCTGGATCAATGAGATACGTTCCACCTTTCCCGCTTACTACTGCTATAACAATCCAATAGAGTTAATGTAAGCTCAAATTATGTTGCAAACAGAAATAATATTTTTATACTGACTGACGTAGAGCGAGTTAATCACGAAGAAATTGACAAGGAACACAACAAGACTGGGAAAACTGCGTGAGACATCAGATAAACTACAAGAAGACGACTTTTGGAAAGAAACTGCACATAACGAGATTTTGGAAACTATCATCATAAATTTGCAGTACTCAGACGTTGAAGACAATGACAGTGCCGAATTATCTCTTAACGTAAGTGACATTCAGAGCTATACGGATGTACCGCTGGTAGTTTCGTTGGATTAGAAAAGTAAGTAACTTATAATCCATAATTAACTTAAACTAAATATTTAAAACGTTGGCGTAATATACGAATATTCATGTTGCAATTGTAATTTCAGCAATTGCATTATTATAAAAGATTGGAAAATTCAGTTTGCGTTCCCTTACCTCTAGCGCCACGAACACTCGCAAGTGTGTTGGGTGTGTGTGTGTGTGTGTGTGTGTGTGTGTGTGTGTGTGTGTGTGTGTGTGTGTATGTGTGTGTGAGAGAGAGAGAGGGAAATATAAAAAGAGTGGGAATAACGAGGTGGCAACGGTGAAGGCTCTAACGCATCTGATTCGCTATAGGCGAGAACTCTTCCCATTTGAAACACATTAGTTTATTCTTGACAATGAAAAAATAATATATGCATTTTTGGGTGCTCTAATATGTTATATTATTTGCATTAAAGTCTGCTTGAAAATGGAATAAAGAGCACCACATTCGAAATTTTGCTTGTGACCTTTGGCGAATCTACTATAAGAGAACAGTTTGAGTGATAGAAACTTTTCAACGAGGGCGAAAAAAAGTAGACGACGACCCCTTTGGACACCCTCGCACATCAATTACTGACAATAATATGGAAGAAGTAACAATAACACTATTATTATTATTATTATTATTATTATTATTTGTTATTCCATATCTTAAATATCAATTACAAGTTTTACAATTCTAATCTAGGTACAAATTTGTCAGCTGCTTATATTACGGGGTGATAGTGGTGTTGGCTCCCTGGCCGTTAACCTCTATCCTAGCTCTTACACAACCTTGACCTAATGTTCTGATTGTGTCTTTAATTCCTCTACCTCTTATTTCCTCGCAATTCTAAACCATTTCTCTTTGATTTTGTCAGCAAATTTCCTCACCTCCCTTAATCTTTTCTCTCTTTTCAACGTAAGCATTTTTATTGTTACTATGTAAGCCCCTTTATTATACCATATTAATTTCCTTCAGTTTTCAGTTTCTTTACATTCCACTACATAACGTTCTAAGCTTATTTTCTTTCCACATAGAATGCACTCATTTGGTGAACCCCCTCTCACTATGACTCCTGTCCTTAACCAAGCTAAACCCTCCCTCTCATATCACATATGTCTATATATGTTTCCCTTCCCCATTCTGTCTTATTTTCAGGTATAAATTTAGTGATTTCTTACTTATCATATTTCTCCACGTCACTTGTCTGTCAATGTCCTCTATCCTATGCTTAATAATTATCCAAAAACAATTTACATTTCTTTCTTTCTCATGCCAGATATCCCCCATCCCTATTTTAACCAGCGTTCTCTCTAGCTCTGCCCACCAACTGTCCATACATGTTGTATTCTTCTGATGTTCTAGACAGATATTTATGTGGAAGAAGTAAAGAAAAGACATGTTGATCACAATTGTGGCAAAAGTACTCGTGGACTGCTTTACGATAATGCACTCACTCACACCTCAATATTTGTTTGTGAATTTTGGCAAAAAAAAACATCACAGTCCGCCTCTGTAGCGCAGGTGGTACCTACATGTCTGAGGCAGACGTGCACGAGGCACGTTCAAGAAGTCCCGAGTTCGAATCTCGGTCAGGATCATGAAAGAAGAATGTCTGGTAACTGAAAGCTATATAGAACCTGGGTTCATTTCATTCATCGTCCGATACGACTTAACTTATATTGTCTCAACCACCGTAGTCATTGCGCATAACCCCTGCGACTGTCAAACTGTAAACCTTTGTTCAAGAAAAGGAATAAACAGATCCGTCCAACTATACACCTATATCATTAATTAAAACTTTTTTAAAAAAATGGTTATGAAATAATGTGTGACAGGTTGTACACCTTCTTTGAACATAATAATATACTAGTAAAAGAAGGGTTTGCCTTCAGGAGAAGTGTATCTACAGGAAATGCAGCAAAAATGCTTATTAAAGAAATGCTCTCAGCGCTCAAAAAGAAAATGCTTATTTGAGGTATATTTTGCGATCTGGCTAAGGCCTTTGACTGTGTTAGTCGTGACATTCTGATAGAAAAGCTAAAGGTTAATGGAATTAATAGTGTGCACATTAGTTTGTTTAAGTCGCATTTGCAGAACAGGAGTCAAAGTGATGAGATAAGGATTTCTCATTAGTGGCAAAGTTCTGATTGGGAGATAATTAAGCATGGAGTTCCACAAGGTTCAATTCCTGGCCCACTACACTTCTTAATATATATCAGCAATCTCCCCATAACAATGAAAAACATTAAAACTACTGTCTTGTTTGCTGATGATAGTATCATAATAATGATTAGCAGCAGCTTACATATAACTAAATATGGTTTGATATTCTAGGGTAACTCGGTGGAGATTAAGCGAGATTTTATCTTACAGAAAAGAGCCATCAGAGGATATGTGGTATCAATGTTATGGCTCCATGTAAGGGTCTGTTTCAAAGGTCGAATATTTTAACACTTACTTCTGAATATAGTATCTTTCTGTTTATATGTTTCCATATCAAAAATGAATACTACTTTACACAAAATGCGAATATGCATAGTATAAATATTAGGTAAAGCAAACCTAGTTCTGGACTGATTTATTTTGCGAAAGGAGTATATTATGAATATTCAATGTCTTCCAAAATACTTAAAATTACTATCTTCAAGGAAAATGGATAAGTATAAGTCTGCTCTTAAAACCTCTCTATGCAGCAAGGCCTATTACTATACATAGTAGTAAATGTAATATTTTTAGTATTTATTTCTCATCTTTCTTCTACATACATTTTCATTGATACATTGGCATTTGTAACATTTATTTCACACAATAACGAAATGCCTTATTCACATCTAATATACCCTTCTTACCTGTTTGCCTCAAGTCTCGGTCTCAATACACATAACTCCTGGTTTTTCGTGTATTGATGACCCTCCTTTCCCTTGTATCCCTCTTTCTAGTTTTTCAGCCCTTAATTGTTAGTTATTCCTCATCAAACATAACCATTTCTCTATAACTTTCCCCAGACATTCACCTATATTTCTTACATTCTTTTCTGATTGTAACAATAACATTTTCTTTACTATTAGTACCTCCCCCCTTCCCTAAAACTGTCCCACATTTGTTGCCAAATTTGTTCTCTCCATATCTTTGTTTGTTTGCAGAAAAGTATACTATGCCAATCTGTATCCTCTTCTCCACACATTGGGCATTTCCCTGTATCCATATCATATCTAATACTTTTCAAAGTTCTAACTCCTGTCTTTGCCCAGGCAAATCCTTCTCGCCCTGACTTATTACACCCATCTATGTACTTCTCCCTCCCCCACACTGTCTTTATTTCCCTATATGTCCTCAATGACCTTTTCTCATTTACACTGCCAAATATAAATTTGCTATCTAAATCTTCCAGCCTTAATTCTACCTCTTTCCAAAAGCCGCTGTAATAGTATTCCTCGTTTCTCCAAATATATCCCATATAGTGAAAGTAAAAATTCAATAGAACGTCACAGTTCTGTTATCTTACTAGCATATAAATTATATTCCTCTCATAATATAATTACATTAATTTGTGTAAGCGTTACTAATTTGAATCAGAGCAGTTTAAAGCTACTCAAAATTGTTTAGGCTGTACGTAATTTATCTAAACAGGTTGCCGTGAAAAATTAAGATAATTTTGCACACTCTTTTTTGGTATCATCTGTCGTACTGCCACGTGTAGCTCACAGCAGGTGATCAATGTGATGTATGTTTTGGCGTCTGGACCACTTTCTGTACAAACTTGTAGTTAAACAAATGAGAGCGGAATGCAGACTGTCATGCGAGTACCCGTTAGTAACCGGCGAATATTATACGCTTAGCGATTGTCTAAAATGGCATACCTCACCTAAATGTGGTTTGGCATTTCATTGACAACCAGATTTTCCAAAAAAATACACTTTTAAGATTTCAACTAAGAAAAAGCAAAGGTAAAAATAGGTTACATTTATATGACATTCACCATTCATTCAACGAACTATTCTTACTAATGCTTAGCTACTCTTTTGCCTAATTCTTGTTAATTCAGTAACATTTTTGCAGAGATCGAGGATCGGCTGAGAAGTCCCGGGCGTCACATACAGATGGCATTACTAGGCCAGTTTGACGGATATCATCATATAGTTTAACTCTAGAGTAGCCTGTATCCATAGTTACAGGTCAACATCTTGTATAGTTTTTGAATGACAGTATTTTAAACAAGACAAGCGTAGAGGTTTCACGCAAATAGCAGATTTGGAAAAATGAGCAGTGATTAAATACTTTCATTTGAAAGGTTTAACGTCTAAAGAAATCAAGGAGGACATTGACAGTACTCTGAAAGACTCTGCCCCTTCATATACAATGATTAAAAGGTTGGTTGTAGAGTTTAAAATGGGACGTACGAGCACTAGTGATGAGCCTCGCTCTGGACGCCCTGTGAAAGTCACAACTCCAGAGATCATTGAAAAAAATCCATCGTTCAGTACTGGAAGAACGCAGATTAAAGTGTTTGAGATGCTGTAAACATATCAAAAGAACGTACAGGTAATATTTTAAGTAATGTTTTGGAGTTTCACAAGGTCTGTGCAAGATTGGTGCCACTTTTGTTGACACCTGTTCAAAATTTAAATTGTTTATGTTAAGAATTTAGAGCTCTACCGCAAAAATCACAGTGAAATTTTGAGAGAGCTTATTACCATGGATAAAATTTCGATATATCACTACACTCCAGAAAGTAAATCATAGTCAAAACAGTGGATTGTGCCAGGTGAACCAACTCCAAAAAGACAAAATGAATTTTGACAGTTAACAAGGTTATGGGGGGGGGGGGGTATTTTCTGGGATCCACAGCGAATTATTTTTATTAATTAATAATAAGAGAATAATATAATATATAATAAGAGAATACAAAAATAATGGTATCATATACATCAAAATGAGGACGTGAACCAGTACGGTAGGTAACTTAGCCTTAAGCCATGAAAGGATGAAGCAATAAAAACAAAACATTTTCCAGTATTTTGTCAATAGGTCCAATGTTAAGTCATATCGGACGATGCATGCAATAATGTTCAAATGAGTCCAGGGTCCATAGAATTTAGTTACTAGACATTCATCTTTCAGGATAAGAGAAAACCTCGAAGACTAAGTCATATTGGACGATGAATGAAGTCATGTTCAAATGAGTCCAGGGTAACCTAGAGCTTAGAGTTACCAGACATTTGTCTTTCAGGATAAACCTCCAACGTTAAGTCATATGGGGCGATGAATGAAATGATGTTCAAATAAGTACAAGTTACACACAGATTAGAGCTACCAGACATTCATCTTTCAGGGTAAGGGAAAACCACCAACGTTAACTCATATCGGATGATGAATGGCATAATGCTCAAATGAGTACAGTGTACATAGAGGTTAGCGTTACCAGACATTCATCTTTCAGGTTAAGGGAAAACCACCAATGTTAACTCATATCGGATGATGAATGGCATAATGCTCAAATGAGTACAGTGTACATAGAGGTTAGCGTTACCAGACATTCATCTTTCAGGTTAAGGGAAAACCACCAATGTTAACTCATATCGGACGATGAATGAAGTGATGTTCAAATGAGTACAGGGTACATAGAACTTAGAGTTACCAGACATTCATCTTTCAGGATAAGAGAAAATCTCCAACGTTAAGTCATATCGGACGATGAATGAAATGATGTTCAAATGAGTACAGTGTACATAGAGGTTAGCGTTACCAGACATTCATCTTTCAGGATAAGAGAAAACCTCCAACGTTATGTCATATCGGGCGATGAATGAAATGATGCTCAAATGAGTACAGGGTTCGTAGAGCTTAGAGTAACCAGACATTCATCTTTCAGGATATGAGAAAACCTCCAACGTTTTTATATCGGACGATGAATGAAATGACGCTCAAATGAGTACAGTGTACATAGAGCTTACAGCTATCAGACATTCATCTTTCAGGATAAGTGAAAACCCCGGAAAAAACTTCTCCAGGTAACTCATCGTGATCGAGATTCGAACTCTGGGCCTCTTGATTATGAGGCAGACACGCTAGCATTATGGTACTGAGTGGGACTCTACTTTTCGTTTGAATTATGCTGTTCATGGACATAGAGACAAAGTGCGTCAACAGAAAACAATTTCCAAATTGCCTTTTTTCCTTTTTTTATATAGGGGGTATCAAAAATATATATTTCCTATAAAGTCTCGGCATCAGGTTCCTGGATAAATTACAATACTAGCTAGTAAGTGAGAAACTTATTTACATAAAGTCTTAGTGTTTCTTAGAATATTTCGGTTACATGTTTATACTACATCCACTGTAAGTAAGTATTCTAGTGTTTCTAACAAATATTTTCCTTTGTCAGATTCATTCACCTGAAGTATAACTTCAGAGATAGAGTGATAATGCTTATACAGCACCGAGTTGTTAATTAATGATACTGAGAAAAACAGAAGCATTGCATTAACTTTGAAACTTGACTACTCAGAAATACTATCATAAGTTGTATTTGTTTTTCCGTAATTATTTTCATATTTCTCTCTAACACACCAAGAAACACTGCAATGATGCCACTAATGATGTAGAAGCTTCCCCGACGGCTAGTTTGCTGCTTGAAAAATAATATAGCAAGCTTCATTTGCTAGTTTTACAGTCTGAATGATTTTATTTTATTATTAAAACTTTTTATAGTATATGAATACTAAAAATATATATCTTTTGTTTTGGCCGTGACTGCGTCCAGGGCATATGTCAACTTGCCTACAGCCGCTGAAAAGTATCACTCCAAAATAAAAGATATCTGTGGTATATTCCGAGATTACGAATGAACCCTTCAAGGCAACGGAAAGGCAAGAAAGCATTTCAATCTTAGTGACTAGGACTACTTATCCTCCTCGTATAGAGGACTTATGTCCCCTAGGATAAGTGGCACCCAGCTAAGTGTGCAACTCGCATTCGGAGTTATAGTGGGTTCGAACTCAGTTGTCCATGCAGTTTAAGTAGGCTTTCCTTGGTTTCGCAGGCCGCGCCGTGGCTCAGTGGTCAGACAGCTTGGCTCTCACCAAGGCGGCCCGGGTTCGATCCCAGGCGACCACAAAGTGAGATTTGTGGTGGACAACACGGAGCTGGGGCGGGTTTTCTCCGGAACCTCCGGTTTCCCCCGCCATCTCATTCCGCCGGTGCTCCATCTTCACCTCATGTATCATCAGTGTCATCGCCTGCGGTGCCGTATGTAGTAAAAGCGGGCGTAAAACACTACACATTTTTTTCCCTTGGTTTCGCCTGTGCGGTCGCTGCGGACCCCTAGCACTCGTGGTACCTCTGACGTTACTAGAGGAACCTCGAGCCGAACTGCCGAGCCGTAGGGGAGTTGTTCGAATTGAGTTGGACTTGAGGGGGCAGTGTGTTCCCGACACCCGTGGGAGTTCGGGTACCTCCGGCCAGGCCTCGGCCGCCCGGAGGGGGTAGAGGGTTGCCTCATAAATCCCGAGTACTAGCCTACAGAGCTATTAGTTGTGGGGGTTGACGCGCGTAAGTGGCGTATCCACTTCCATCCCGTCTTGACGATGTTGTCGATGGGCGGGGGCTTTTTAAGAAATCAGATACTGCCCAATAGAAAGAGCCCCGGAGTTTTCCATCACTTCCGGGTAGAAGGAGACCAGGGTCTTCCGACTTTTGGGGCCGCGCCGTGGCTCAGTGGTTAGACCACTTGGCTCTCACCAAGGCGGCCCGGGTTTGTTCCCAGGCGACCACAAAGTGAGATTTGTGGTGGACAACACGGCGCTGGGCGGGTTTTCTCCGGGATCTCCGGTTTCCCCCGCTATCTCATTCCACCGGTGCTCCATCTTCATCTCATGTATCATCAGTGTCATCGCCTGCGGTGCCGTATGTAGTAAAAGCGGGCGTTAAACACTTCACATTTACACATTTCCGACTTTTGGGTAGATCCTCTGCGCAAAACTGTCATTTAGAGGAATGCTGGACTGCTTATTTTCACACCACAATTTTCTTTCCATTATTTCTTTCACTGTCATCTTTCAGCTGTGCACTTTCTGGTTCGTATAGTAAAGCGGTGCAGGATAAATGGCAGGGATGCTTGTGCATTATAACTGCTGTTCTCGGTGGTGGGCGGAGCTGTGTGGTCGTTGTCCCTGTTGTGGAGGAGACGCTGTATACACCGGATCTGCAAAACTAGTAGGTTCTGGCGTCGGAATGAACTTTTAGCGCTTATTTGCGACTTCCTGAGACCTATGGTTCCCCCACTTCATCCTTTCCTCCCAAGTGTGCCAGCAAGGTACCCTCCTGCGATTTCATAACCCTAACCTACCCTAACTGAGCGCCTGTGCCACAGACCTATCGAATAGTAATGAACAATGGATCATCGAAGTAGGAAGGACAAACCGCTCCGTAGCCTGGTGTGAAAGTGGGGAAGAATATATAAAATGAAGGCGAAATACAGCAAAAGAACAGTTATGAAGAAGGAATTTCTGAGATGAATAACGGGGAAAGCTAGAGAACCCTGAACAAATCCGTATACAAAACACTCCAACATGCTTCCCCTAGGATCAAACCTCTCGACTGGTCTAACGTCTGGGCGTGCGTTCTTTATGGCATTGTATCACAGTTTTACCTTTTTTAATGTTGGTCTGTACTATATAAAGAGTAATTTATAGTGACTTATTAAAATACAATGTGTACAGATAAAATAAAGGTAATGTTACAATGGATTTATTTCACCTGTTTTCATTAATGAATTTTTTATATAATTTTTGATTGATCGATGAGCAGTACAATGCCTTACAGATCAGAGTGAAAAGAAGGTAACAGTACAATAAGAACAATAACACTCAGGGGTAGGCTAGCAGGTCGCCCCCTAACTACATTAAGTTAGAACTGCAATAATACTCTCTGAGAAATTATGTCAATACTGGATATGTAAGACAGACATCAAGCACTAGAATCACTCTAATCAGATGTATCACTTAGAAGCAGGTCCTGTGGTAGTCTCCTCTTCAAGCGTGAGGGCTGGCGCGTGCGGACGCCAATGTTATAATGCACAGCTCCTGGAACTTCTTGCAGCGTGGAAAAGAAACGACGAGCGATCCTGCGAATGTAGTTGTGAAGAGGTAACAGTCCTAGTTCGTGATGGAGCTGCTGATTACGGATGAACCATGGAGCGTTGGTAGCGATGTGCATGAAGCGATTCTGTATGACCTGAAGACGATGCAGATGACATGTGTGTGCGGCCCCCCCACACTTGGCATGCATATGTAATAAGCGGACGAACGAGTGATTTGTAGAGTAACAATGAAGAATTAATGAATTTAATGAAAAAGATCTGCTATGGCATTGCAATAGTTGTTATTTGGGGCACAGTTCTTTACATAACTTGCAGATGCAGTTGTTACTCGGGTCGTGGTAGGTGCCATCCATGCAGATCTTTCCGTGGAAATCCTGTATCGCCAAGCTTACAGTGAGGTACCTGGAAGCTTGATCCTTTCCAGGAGTCTGTTGTCGTCTCTGCATTACTTCCGTTGTGATCTCTCTTGCTTTGCTGTGTCTCTCTTCAATGAAGATTGCATATGCCTGAGTCTATGGCAAGTCAAATTTGTGTCTTAAGTCGCCTAGGAAGAACAATTCCTGCACTAGTATGTAGTCGTAACTGTTTCTGGGGAATTTTGAAATTGATACCGTTCTTTTGAGGAATTTCGCTTTGATGCTTTCCAGTTTCTTTATTTTTTTTATTTTTTATTTTTTTTTTACGGTCAGGTAGTTCCAGATTAGCTGAATTCCGTAGTTGAGCTTTCAAATGTGTGCAGTGTTTAACACCCGCTTTTACTACATACGGCACCGCAGGCGGTGACACTAATGATGCATGAGATGAAGATGGAGCACCGGTGGAATGAGATGGCAGGGGAAACCGGAGGTCCCGGAGAAAACCCGCCACAGCGCCGTGTTGTCCACCACAAATCTCACTTTGCGGTCGCCTGGGATCGAACCCAGACCGCCTTGGTGAGAGCCAAGCGGTCTAACCACTGAGCCACGGCGCGGCCACTGAGCTTTCAGCTTAAGTGCCATCGCAGTTGGAAGTTAAACAAGTTGTAATTTCGTATATCATGGATAGCTTTTGTTACAACTGCTGTCCGTTCTTGTATGTGTAGTGAGAACGTGGTTCCCGTAGTCCGGAGGGTGACACTAAGGTACTTGAAGTAGTTACGAACTCTAGGGGAGAATTGTCACAATTGAAATATTCTCTCTTAGAAGGTCAACCTCCTATCCTGAATTTCATTGCTATGGTCTTTGAACTGTTTCTTTGCATTGAGTTGGTTGTTGCCCATCTTCTGATGTCCATTGCTATTTGTGGATGCTCAGTACTTCTGGATAGAATGACCATATCACCAGCGTATATACGACGGCTGATCAGCAAAGACTGGCTGATTTTTTCACAGATGTTTATTACTGCAATTCAATGTGTACATGATCTTTTTTCAAAATAGTACCCTCCTACTTCAATGCACTTTTTGTAGCATCTCTGCCAGTCTTTGAACTCGTGCTACAGACCATTCTTTGCCAGGTCCTTGAGAATCGCCTCACTTTTCTTCAGAGTTCTCAAATCGAATTCCCCTAAATTTTGCCTTAAATGATGGAAATAAAACAAAGTCACAGGGTGTAAGATCGGGGCTATAAGGTGGATATGGTAGAAAGGTAATGTTGAATAGAGCCACAAACTGCATGACTTGATTTGCAACGTGAGGCCGTGCAGTAATGATGAAGTCGCCACCCACTTCGAGAAAACTCTGGTCGTTTCTTTGCAATATGCTTCCTCAGTGTAGCCAATACTGACGTGTAGTATGCCGCTGTAACAGTAGTGTGAGGGGGAACTGCATACTGGTAAATCATTCCATTACAGTCAAAAAAAATGTGATCACTTTCCCTGCAGATGGAACAACTTTTGGCTTTTTTGGTGTTGGAGAACCTGGCGATTTCCACACTGTGCTGCCTTTTTTTCCTTCGGGATCATAATGATGCAGCCATGACTCATCACCGGTGATAATCGATTTAAAAAATGCATCCCCACCATCAGCAAAGAGAGGCAGCACCTCACGACTTGTCTCCATTCGCAGAGCCTTTTGTTCGGGAGTCAACAGACGTGGCACCCAACGAGCACAAACTCGGGTCACATGGAGATGGTCGTGCATAATTGTAAACACACTGAAATTCTAAACACTTCACTGAGGTTACGTAATGTTATACGCCGATCCTCTCGGACAATCACAGCAGAAGACAAACCACCAGGCCCACCTTGCTTAACACTGACAAGTTGGACTTGTTTGAAGTCCTTGAACCACCTAAACACTGTTGTACGAGGTAGTGCATCTTCACTGTACACTTGCTTCTCCCGTAGGGGAGGGGATCCGTCCCTTTCAGCTGCCGTGGTGCGGGCGCTGCGGACCCTTAGCACTCGTTGTACCCCTGACTTTACTAGAGGAACCTCGGGCCGAACATCTGAGCCCCTCCTTCGGGAGTTGTTCGGATTGGGATGGACTCGAGGGGGCAGTGTGTTCCCGATACCCGTGGGGATCGGGTACGTCTTCGGACGGGGTTGAGGGAAGCCATTAATTCTCCCGGGTACTAGCCTGCAAAGCTAGTAGAAGGTGTGCTAGATCACCAGGGGGCCCCACCGAGGTTTTCGGTAGTCTTCACCTTGAGTGTTGGCGCGCGTAAGTGGCGTATCCACTTCCATCCCGTCTTGAGTCCATAGGACCAGATGGGGGGGCTTGTTAGGTATCAAGGTCTTGCCCTATGGAAAGACCCACGGAGGACGCCGAGCGCCCTTTGGGTAGCAAGAGGCCCGGGTCCAGTTCCTACGGGTTCAGGACTAATGGGGTGGAACCTCTGGGCTAAACTGTACGCTTGCTCAGCTTTTTCTAAGTTTCGGTGGCTGTATGATTTAAACGAAAACAGAATTTGATTACGCTGTACTGCTCCTCTCGCGTCACCTCCAGTGTCTGGTATGCGAAGTGTACGTAGGGTCTACAAAATAGAGCATTAGTAAAAACCTACCAATACGAGAGTGCTGCCGCCTACCGACTTTATAAATAAAAACACGCTCCTTTCAAATATTTATGTTACAGATACGAAACTATCACAGAAGCTACAGGAAAAAGTCAGTCTCAGTCTTTGTTGATCAGCCCTCGTAAGCAGTTATAAATTTTTGCTGATAGTATTGCGTATATCTAGTGTCATTACGTTAAATAGGACCGGAATCATGGTATCCCCATGTAGCATTCCTCCGTGTTTGAATGATATGATTCGATGTTGATATTACATCATATATTGCTATATTGTTTACATCAAGGATTGCAGCTTTTGGCTTGTTTTGCCTAGTATTTTCTCTAGTTTGTTTACTAGTATTGATCTGTTGATGTGTTGAAGGCTTTGGAGCAAGGCTTTGTAAAATTAATTTACTCCAAAAATATCCATAGCGGGTACTCACATAAATAGATGTTATGTGGATCTTGCATTAAAGACTTACGTCCGCGCCTAATTCCTTTGAATAGTATATACACACCCACACACCCACACACCCACCCACACACCCACCCACCCACCCACCCACACACCCACACACACACACACACATATATATATATATATATATATATATATATATATATATATATATATATATATATATATATATATAAGCTAGTATTTAAGCTGAATGTTCTATAGGATGAGACACGACGTTTTGAAAGTCAGTGCCTCCCTCCACAATCTTTTATATGGGAAGTCCTCATTATTATTCATTTTCTCAATGACTGTCTTAACGATTTTTTTTATTAAAATATAATACATTTCAGATATTTAAATGAAAAATGAAATGCATGTGTTCACTTTTCTGAAAAATAGCTTCAGAAGCCTCTTCTTTCTAATTGACTTTTAAATAAGCTGGCAAGTCGTAAGAAACACAACAAAACTTACTACAGAAAAAATGTAAATGTTGTTAAAAGACATTTATTTCAATACAAATTTAATTTGTTATGAAAATAAGTTAAACATACGGAAATTTTAAATTAAAATGCTCTCATGTACTGGGTAGTTTTTGTTTTGTTTTACGTCCTCCTCCAACGTTAAGTCATATCGGACGATGAATGGAATGGGTGAAATGATGCTCAAATGAGTCCGAGGTCCATAGAGCTTAGAGTTACCTGACATTCGTCTTTCTGGACAAGGAAAAACCCCGAAAAAGACCTTATCCAGGTAACTCGCCCTGACTGAGATTCGAACTCGGGACCCCTTGAACGTGAGGCACTCTACCACCACGCTACCGAAGCGGGCAGTAGTTTGTGGTGGAGGAATTCCCTTTAAAATCTTGGTGTCGCACCCCCTGGAAGATGTTACGTAACGTAGATGGTAGCGTGTCTGCCTCACGTTCAAGAGCTCCCAAGTTCAAATCTCGGTCAGGGTGAGTTACCCGGATAATGTTTTCCGCGGTTTTCCCTTATCCTGAAAGACGAATGTCGAGTTTTATGGACCCTGGACTCATTTGAGCATCATTTCACCCATTCTATTCATTGTCCGATATGACTTAACGCTAAAGGGCGTAAATTGAAAAATAAATGCTCTTTTGGAATTAGAAAGAGTAAAAATATAACTTTAATAACAACACATTTTATGAACATGGCTTTAATGTTTGACAGAGTGACCAGAAATGTGTAAAACTAACATGGGCAACATAGAGAAGGCTGTTGATACCTTATTGCACATTTAGGACGATGTTTCATATTCCACTGTCGACCAAGATATACCTTCCCTTGTGCGCGAGAGGATGAGCTATACTGTTTCACACCCTCAAGTAGATTCTTGGATGTAGGGTTTAAAAGCAAAGGTGCTAATAAGACAAATAAAAGCCCAAAGGACAAGCGATACAACAAAAATGTGATGTGTAGCTCTCAGACGATTTTCTTTACTTACTCTCACGTTATGTGTCGTAGTGGATTTGAGCATCGTTCTTTGGTTCCCTGCGCCCGAGATCGATCTCGCCCCTTGGGGGGAGGGGTATAGATTTTAAGTCCCAGGTATAGGACCAGTGCCCACTCCGCATCGTGAGGAAATTGAGGACCTACACTAGGTAGCGGAGTGTGTCCAGAAAGCCAAATTTACAACTGGAGTGCCGAGATGCTGGCACATATCCTCCCCGTATAGGTTGGATGATCGGCCACCTCTACCTTGCGTACGTGAGCGTGAGGACGGCAGTAGGGTTGGTAGCCCATTTTGGCTTCATTTTTTACTCTTAGTTACAAGGAAATTATGGCTTTATGTGAAAGTTAACTCTCTTGAAACTTGGTCGCCACATGATGCCTCTGAATTTCCTTGGTTTTTGCATCAGCAACAAGGAGAAATAGGAACAAAAACTGACTTCCTTATTTGAGAAAAGTATATATACGTGATTGATAAATGCAAGCCTACAAAAGGCATTACCTTGAAAACAGTTGCTTCTACACACGCAAACACAATATATTTAACATAAATTGTTAACGTTAACTCATTCAGAATGAAGAGGGATTAAGAGCCTATCACACCCTCCTCCCCCCCAAAAAAAATTTACCATTTACAATGACTGTCTTAAGCATACATTATTAGAAACAAAATAGTGAGAACCATTCTTGATAATATACTGTCTCATAAGAATGTAATTAAAAATTATTTGAAATGTGTTCTGAGAAGCAACTGACTAATTTTCAAAGTATAGATCATTAGATTCTATGGCCTTGAGCCATCGTTCAGGGAGGTTTATTATCCCAAGATGGTAAAGGTCTCTGGTTTTTGATACGAACAATTCGTTGACACCCACTTACACTGCTTCAATGTTGTCAAAATTCTAATGGTGCGAGATTAGGGCTGTATGCTGGGTGTGGTGGCAGTTAGATTCCTCCCAATTCCTGAATTTTTCCATGTTTGTTCGTGCATGTCCTGTTGCAATACAACTCCATTTCGGTTAACTATTACTGGGTATCTCCCAGCAATGTTAAGAACTTATTCCAGTTGTTGAGAGTAAAGATCCGAATCAATCGTCCACCCGTTTGGAACAAACTCCCAGTGTATTACACCTTCAAAACTCCACCTGACTCACAACATTACTTTGGCACTGAACTGATTTTTTAAAGGATGATTTTATCAGGCTGGCGGGGATTAGACTAGTATTTCGAACCACCAGTGTTTCGGTAATATACCCATTTTTCATCACAAAAGACAATTCTCTCCACAAATCTATCATACATGGGATTATGGATAAGCTGGCAACAGATATCCACTCTACGTTCGCCTGTTGAGGTGTCAGTTCACGAGGTACAGATCTACAGCTTCTGTATGATTTTCCAAGCGTCTTAATATGGCGATGTATGGCATCTTTTGATGCAGCAAAGTTCTTCTGAAAGCCTGCGGGTACTTTTTTGTGGATTTTCTCGCCAAACTTGGCGTATATCCTCGATATTCCATACTTTAACTCTTCCAGAACGTGGTAAATCTTTAGTGTATTCGTCTCCATTGCTGTAACGTTGGAACCATCGTTGTGCTACAAGCTCACTAATGACACGTTCTCCTTCAACTTCACATATTCTTCGAGCTGCGACAGCGGTTTTATAGTCTTGTTTGTAGTAGTGTTTTAGAAGGACTGTTAAATGAAGAGGATCTACTCTCATTAGTCCTGGACCCGTAGGACCAAGGACCCGGGCCTCCTTCTACCCGGGAGCGATGGATACTCCGGGGCTCTTTCTATAGGATAATACCGGGGTGGAAGTGGATACGTCACTTACGCGCGTCAACCCCGCAGGGATAACTGCCGATAACCTCGGTGGAGCCGAATGGTGATCTAGCACACCCTCTACTAGCTCTGCAGGCTAGTACCCGGAACTTTTTAGGTGACCCTCTACCCCCTCCGGGCGGCCGTAGCCTGGCCGGAAGTACCCATTTACCCGTGTGTGTCGGGAACACACTGCCCCCTCGAGTCCAACCCAATCCGAACAACTCCCCTACGGGAGGGGTTCGGTAGTTCGGCCCGAGGTTCCTCTAGTAACGTCAGAGGTACCATGAGCGCTAAGGGTCCTCAACGCCCGCACCTCGGCAGCTGAAGGGGCCGGATCCCCTCCCCTACGAGAGTTTTAGAAGGACTCTAAGTTCAAACTTTGTTATCTCCCTTTTGTGAGTGTTTATTAACAACTGAAAACTGATACATGCTTGCAACGTACGTAACACTAGGCATGACATCCTGTAAATTGCCCGCCTCGGTAACGTAGATGGTAGCGTGTCTGCCTCACGTTCAAGAGGCCCCGAGTTCGGAGCTGGGTGAGGGTGAGTTAACTGGATAATAAATGTTTGAACTATATAATAATAATTTGAACTCTGTAAGGTAAATAAACATACATTCATAAACATATCATGTGTCAGCTCACGTTCTGCAGATGCAGCATTCTACAGGCTGCCATGAAGTGTATTGTTTGCTGCCTCTCTCCTCCCTCCCTCCCTCCGTATCTCATCCGACTTTAACAAACACCATACCTTGTTCAATGTAATTCTTTTAGCACATCATGACAATAGTTCACATTTAAATTCTAAGTACTTACAGATATATAACACATACATAGCAACAGTTCTTATGTCACTTTACATCGTTAAAATATGTTGGTGAGTGAGTGAGTGTGTGGTGTTTTAGGGCCCGTCGACAACAAGGTCATTTGGGCCCGAAAATATGTTGGTATTTTGTTTACTTATGAGCTAAACATGTGGAGTTTTTACGATTATGTTACAGACATTATTCGCTACCTTCCTCTGAACCACTTTTTGCAAAATCTGAATTTCTGTCTTAGTACAAATATTATTATTTATTAGAAATGGAATCACAACCCTCTTATGGTAATGTAATATGACAACACAGTAGATTGATTGCTGACTTGGTAACAGCTTCATCATACCAATTGAAATTCACAGTAATCTACTAGCCAAATTATCGAGTTCGCTTGCTTAGGAACCGCGTGCTCCCCCTGTGTACAGAAATTAAACCATCTATTACCAAGAGTTTTATAAATCAAAGAGCAGACGTCCCCCCCTACACAAGTCTTGATGGGAACGCCCAACAATGCCGATAACTGTTATTGAACACCATGTTCCAATTCTTCGCGATCTGAATTACGCTTTGCGATGGTGTATCTGCTCACGTAAATATCGAGGTAATGCCTTCAGAGATAATCCCCAGCCGGCATTGTATGGAAATGCCTACAGCAAGCTGTCTCCGGAAAACAAAGGCATTCCTGCAAAATCCATACTCTATATTATTTTTAGCCGTTCGCGGTGTAATTTCTCCCTTCTGTTCTTTTATGGATGTGAACGTGAACTGTGTTGAAAATCAAGTGAAGGGGGGAGAAAAAAAAGAGAATATTTAGTGGTGAACTTTTGCTACCAGATGATTTTTTATCCCACACCCATTGTCTTTTCCTTTATTCCATGTTTTACAACATGAAATACTCAGAGATAATGCTCCAGCTTTTGGACAGGTAATATGGAGCTCTCTCAACATAATGAAAAATAATCTAGCGAGCCGATTTATAGGCACTAAAAATATGTGTAATAGGCAGGCAAAAAGGCACTAAAATGGACAAAATAGGCACTTAAATAGGCACTAAAAATTTGCTAAGTAAACACTTAGAAATATACAAGTTTAGTAAAATGGTCCTAAAATGCACTGTAAATGCACTATAACAAAATGACAATCATCGCAACAGATGCTGCAACAAATTCGCTAAACACATACTATTTTACGGTTCCCTAAGTGAAATAGTTCTACATTTATTCCCAATTTCATAAATGGCTCCACAGCAAGTTAAAATAACAGATATTGTCGTATAATTAAAAAATATATAAATCCACTGCACTAAGTATGAACCATAATGTGCAGAAAGGTGTGAAGTAATTAACTATGTGAAAAAATAAAAACATGGGTTTTGGGGAGGAGGTTAAAGGGTGAACACTGAAATATCTGAAGCTTTTGTTAGATTTGTTTCAAATTTATACCATTTATTTTTGTGATCGATCAAGAATGGAATAATACCAAGTTTCAGCTTTCTAGTTACAATAGTTTCTGAGGAATTAACAATTTATGTCTAAATTACAGGCATTGTCAAAATGTCCCACATATTGTAATTTTAAAAATTAATGCTTGGAGTATAAGTTTATGCACCCATTTTAACATGTCAAATGACCTGTACCTATGTGAAATATTTGTCTTCGCCATACCAACGAAGGGAAATAATAATCATACCTATTTAACAATTTTGTAAGGCAGATTACCTACCTGGCAAAACTCCTTTTTGTATATCCAATGTGCAGCAGTAAGAAATTTCTCTTCCCCAAAAACTTCACGTAGAAACCAACCAATGCAAAAGCTATGAAAGGGTAGAGCCAGAATGAAAAATTCAATGCCATAGCCGGGATTTGAAGCACGGATCTTCTGGTTTCCGTCCAGGCGCTCTAACCATTGAGCTACTATGGTCAACGTGCCAGCATGACATTAAATTCTCTAACTGACTCGAAGAAGAACTTCTCCAGAAGATCCGTGGTTCAAATCCCGGATATGGCATTGAATTTTTCATTCTGGCTCTACCCTTTCATAGTGCGTCCTACACACGGCTAGTGTGAAAGAACAATTAATTTCCATTAAATGCAAAAGCTGTTGTCACATATTACAAGCAGAAGAAATTGGCTAAAAAGGAAGTTTTAGGTACTAATAACAAACGTATGAAAAAGGCATTTATAGGCAATATAAAACCAAGAAATTAGGCTAATAATTGTATAAAACGTGCTTATAACTATGTTATCTGCAAGTTATGCTAACATATCTGCGTATACCAGACTTTTTATTATCTTTATTATTTTATTGTATTTATGAATTTAATTGATTAGATTGTGATCAGGTTTATATTAGAAAGACGAAACGTAATTTAGGAACCAGAACGAGAGAACATTTTCGTAACATTAAGTATAAACAGACTGATAAATCGGCCGTAGCAGATCATTTTTGGTCATTTAACCATGAAATAAATCCTGAAGTTAAATTATTAAAACAATTATGTCCCGATAGATTTAATGGTTTCGGAAAATATATTTATTTAAAAAAATAAAAATCGCGTAATGAATTTTGAAATACCAGCAGTCCATGCTGTTTTTAGGTTTGTTTCGTTTTCAGATTTTGGTAATACTGAAAAAAAAAAACATAACATGGTAACCGGAATCCTTGACTACGAAATGTGTTGATGGACTGACGATGCAAGCAATTTGTTTGTGAAATGGATCTCAATTAAAAGGAGAAATTAACATCATTTTCTTAACATAAATGAAACTTTTTGTTACAAATTGGTATATTTGTGTAATATTGAATATTAATTTTGTACTTTGTGAGTGTATGATGGTGTTTACATTTTGACTTGATTCGAATCCGACCACTGTAAGAGACTCAACTGCTGCATTGCCGCACGGTACAGGGAATGGTGCCTCTACTGTAGGCCGTCTGCTATCATTCTTTATATATACACCTAGATTGTATGTCTAGTGCACAACTACAGAGATTAGCTACGTTATCGTCAGAGTTCTAGTAGAGGATCTGTTGTACATTAATTACCACATTACTCAATTTCCTTGTCTGGTTCGGGTCTAGGTGTAGAATCGCTTAAGGAGTACTGCCTTACTTTACCTTTGCCTAACGCATCGGGCAAAAGAGACAGATATGACCACTGTATAAATGATGTGTCCGCTGTTACTGTTGTAAAATACTGGGTGAGGGCGCTACCGCGTCTACTTATCTCTCCAACCGCTACCAATCCACAGCCTTGCGATAAAAATTAGCCATAGTCGCCACGTCACACTAATCCGATCGGGATGGCTCAGGCGGTTTTCTGTGGCCCGCGTTCGGGAGGCCCAGGTTCGATTACCGTAGCCGACCTGCCTGACCCATGGGATTTTTCGAGGATTTTCGCGGGTCGCTAGGCGAATGCTGGGTAGGTTAATTACATTCCCCGAATTTCCTGTCCCTCCATTGTCATTTCATATTATCTCTCACCTGGTGGTCGGCGGGTGTCTCGGCGGTGCATGGCAGGATGATATGCTCTGAGGAAAACTACTTCCTCCTCCGATAGGTCGGTTGCAGGTCTCTGCTCCTCTGCTGGGATCATTTCGGAACCGCCAGCCAGGGACCTTTGGGGCTCGGATCGCCTGCCTGGGAGCATTGGGGCTCGGCTGCTGGGCTCGTTGCCGTCCCGCTGTAGGGGAGCGAGTTCGATGTCCTGGCCTGTCGGGGGAAGTCTCTATCCAAGTCAACTGTAGGGACCCTGCGCTCTGCACTGTCGTAGCTCCTTGGGTCGGCCGCCTTTTGTCTCCTTCGCCTCAGCCTTCCTCCCGAGGGTACCCCCACTTGGGGGCATAGGAACAATGGGCCCAGCATGGTGGTCTACGTACCGCATCCCCTCCGTAATGAAATCCCAATACCAATCTCACGTCACACTAATATGAATTTTGAGGGCTCAATGTACTCTGCTCACGAGCCGCCACTGTGAAGTAGCAACAAATTACATTCCTATGAGATACAGAAGAAGTGCTAATTTTTCCCTCTGGGTCTAAATTTAGCCTTGAAGTAGTTCGAATATAAATTGGGTCACACAATGAACCTCATTATGACACTCAAGGTAGACCTTGGCATAGTTTTCTTTGCATTCTAACTCTAGCTAATGCCCGGACAATATGGTTCATTGTTTGATTAGCAGTTCCTTAGTTTACAATTGGTCCTTGGAGATATTCCTTAAAAAATGCGCTGTAGTTACTCTTTCTCCACTCCTGTACAAATTATTTTAACTAACTTTATTCCTCTATCCATCTTATGTTAACTCTGGCATGGTATCAGCCGTGGGAAAAAAATCACGTTATATGTAATTATATATTATAATATAATATTATAATTATTATATTATATTTGTGTTATATTCAATTATACATTGTAGTTATAACATTTATTAAAATGTCCTGATGATGAGAGAGATGTACACTACCGAAACGTCGATTTCTAATAGTCTTTCCACCTGGTTTGCTTCCCCAGGAGCAAACATATATGTCGCCAGGAAACCTTCAGATCTTATTTTAAGAGATACTCATTTACTTTTAGCTAGCAAAGCATTTAGCCTAATGTGAACTAAACCCGTTAGTGGCTATTCGATTTCAAAGGGACTCCATATCTAGGTGCAAGTCAGTGTTTCCGATACGCCAGGTACTGCGAGCCACTGTGTCACTACTACTGAAGAAGGTGTCATGCCCCATGGAGCCAAGCTAAGTCTCGTATCACCGGACCGGAGCCGTTGAGCCACACAAAGACAACATTGTGCCGCGGCCGAGAAGCTGTTATTAAAATTTCCCCCATAAACGGGAAACCGGAATAATAAAGCTACCTAATCGTCGACACGACTCTGGTGTGAGGTGTACAAATAAAGTGGAATCACCATCCTCGGCGACCAGTAAATCAAGTTAACGTGAATCAGCCTTAAATGCTGACACCTCTAAGGGCTTATCTTGCCACTCCTGGAGTCTGGTTACTCTGTAATTTATACGCTGGGGAAAAATCTGGAGTAAATCATGCTTTTGTGTGCACGTGTGTCTGGACACCTGAGTGGCCACGTGTAATACAAATTTAGCATCCAACTTCCAACTAGTGGGAACTAATGGATTTGGTAAATACTCTCGCCTAAACCATTAGAACCAGTTTCACCAACAGATTAAAATAAAAATGTTTCTATCTAATTTATGTTAATAGACATAAACCTAACAAAAATTGATTTTTACACATTTCTTTATAGGTAAAATGGAAATAAGGGCCTGTATTACGATCTCCGGTTACTAGCGGAAGTTTGTTACCTTTCAGTTATCAATAACTATTGGTTAGTTTCAGTGCCTCGTATTACGAACTCGATTTACCTGTCGGTTTATTACCCTATGCATTATGGTGGAATGTGAACGGTTGGCAATATTTTCCACTAGGATTTTACCTTGTTTGCAACGCTCTCTTGCGTTTAGAATGTGAATTAGCGCGAATACAAAACATATGTAGTAGCATCAGGCGTCTTGTTTTAACTTTTTATTAGTTGTTCTCTATATATTTTCGTGATATTTGCATTAATAGTTTATTCGTAATAAGATCTAGGATGGTTCGTTTACAGTTTAGATTTTTCCATAGCGTTATATTATTTTTCATAGCGTTAGGTCAGTGTTATAGGTTATATAGGTTGCGTTCGGTTAGTGTTATTATATAGGTGAGATATATGGAGAATATATTAAATGCCTTGTTAATTTATAAACACCAAGAGATTTGTAGTCAAAATATTTTTAAAATAAGGCCACATAACTTATTAATTATAATAATAGTATTGCACAAATATAATTTGACTAAAAGAATTTGGTTAGTAGTTTATCCTCATGAATAAATCACCTCTTCTTATATAAATTATCATTTCACAGAGGTATATGCAAAGAGGGAAGGTCCACAAATTACGAGTCATCCATGAATAAAAGCAAGGTTATAAAATATGCATTCTGGGACCAGTAACTAAGTACCTGATTTTTTTAAACATAATATATTTGGCTAGTTATGAAGCATTATGTATGCTTTTTCCTATAAGGAAACAGGTTACAGCACACTTATATTTCTCCTTGGCACTTCATAAACGCCACATTTCAGTCACAGCATTGTGTCCTTGATTGAAAAATGTAATTGAACAAATAAATGGCTTCATTTAAATACCACGGGATACAAGATGGGAAGGTTTTAACATTTCTTTACGTGTGCAATTCGCAGCAAATATATTTATGTACTGCATTTGCACAATCTATAGTACGTACGGCAAGAATCATAAGTAATACTTTAACTTGTATTGAGACAGCGCACACACTGCATAAATCGCAATATAGTTAGCAAATTTTATTCTTTAAGGCACATTGTAGGACAAAACCATTATGATATTGTACATGTAATTAGCTACATTACATGTGTGAACAGCGTTTGCAATAACGGTTTGGATATCGATACAAATTGCATAACCTAAAAAATTTGTTTTATTCAACATGTCACTGACACCATGGGACACTAGAAATTATCATTCCATAACCTATTACGTCAAGACACCTAATTATCATATGTATATATGAAATTATCGTTCCACATTCTAAATCTTTTAGCTCTTCTTTTATTAGGTAAATAAATACTGTGCCAACATTTTATCCTCAGAATCGCTGTCAACATTCAAACTGGCCTGGAGGTACGCCATTTTCTTTTTTGTGTATGAAGGTAAACTCCGAGTTATGTCACTAACCGCTACTCGAGGTGAGGGTTAGTTAACTCCAGAAATAACTCTCAGTTAGCCCTTAACCGAAGGTCGTAATACGGACCACTGCGTGTAACTCCAAGTTAACTGTTAACCAACACCTTAACCGGAGATCGTAATACAGGCCCTAAGGGAACATATTAGGTTTAAGCAGTAGTCAACCTTTAGGAGCTACTCGCTATATAATTGCTTTAACTCTATTCTTCTTGCATGCCCAGGACATAAAGAAACGAATGACTTCCTAATGGAGATAAGTGCAGGTGTTGGAAAACTAAAACAAAAAAGAATATTATAAACTGTGTTACTTCACATAAACATATTAAACATCAACACATTACGAGTGGACACCTCTGTAGCTTAGGTGAAGCGTGTCTGCCTCACACAGAATAGGTCCCGAGTTCAAATCTCGGTAGGTTTGAGTCATCTAGATAGGCTATTTTTCAGGGTTTTCCTTATCCTGAAAGATGAATGTCTGGTAGCTCTAAGCTCTATGCACCCTGTACTCATTTGAACATCATTTCATTCATCGTCCGATATGACTTAACATTGGAGCTTTTCCCTTATCCTGAAAGATGAATGTCTGGTAAGCCTAAGCTCTATGTGCCCTGAACTCATTTGAACATCATTTTATTAATCCTCCGAATTGACTTGACGTTGGAGGTTTTCCCTTATCCTGAAAGATGAATGTATGGTAACTCTAAGCTCTATGTACCCTGGACTCATTTGAACATCATTTCATTCATGCCCGATATGACAACGTTGGAGGTTTTCTCTTATTCTGAAAGATGAATATTTGGTAGCTCTAAGCTCTATGGACCCTGGGCTTATTTGAACATCATTTCATTCATGCCCGATATGACAACGTTGGAGGTTTTCCCTTATCCTGAAAGATGAATATCTGGTAGCTCTAAGCTCTATGGACCCTGGGCTTATTTGAACATCATTTCATTCATGCCCGATATGACAACGTTGGAGGTTTTCCCTTATTCTGAAAGATTAACATCTGGTAGCTCTAAGCTCTATGGACCCTGGGCTTATTTGAACATCATTTCATTCATAATCCTATATGGCTTAACGTTGGAGGTTTCCCCTTAGCCTAAAACATGAATATCTGTTAACTCTAAGCTGTATGGACCCTGGACTCGTTTGAGTATCATTTCCCCATTTCATTGACTGAACGACATGCCTTAAGCGGTTAAAGGGTAGTAAATTACAAAAAAATAAATTAATACTTACTTAATAAAAATTACGTAATTCATATGCAATGTTTCAGCTCATGTAAATCAACATTTTCGTTATTCTAGTTTCTGTTCCCTTCTTTATTTTAACTCCGTATTACTTCGCTTTCATTCGCCTTTTCCTATACTCTCTGCTGCTTAGCGTGTATCAGCTGGATTAGCTGGATCTTGTTTCCATCTTATTTGTACTGCAGGTTCAAATGGCTTTAGCTTTCTACAAATTTGTCCTTTTTCCCTAAATGCCGTATTTAATAATTTTACCCTTACTAACTCTACTCTCCAGCTTAGAGTAATATTTTCACACCCTTTCATTTTGATCTCACTTCAGTCGTTTTAGTTTTATCATCTATCCTTTCTCATCTATTATTTATAAGATTTATGAAATAGATTTTGTTCTATCTCTTTTTATTTACCAGTTATGTAAAACTCATGAGAATGAACGGGAGTTTTGAGGATATTCCCAGTAACTTAATCCAAGTTTGGTGTTTTGTCGAGTTTTCGGAGATACTCATAGATACGCATGGATCTTAAAACATGTATTTACGTGAAATCTGGATATGGCATTTTTGGGTGGAGTGTAATACTTCATCTACTAATTACTAACAGAGAAACTAAAAAAGGAAAAGAAGCTGATGTGATACGTTCACGTGAGTTTTATACACGACTGCTGTTGCAATTGCTCATTTTGAAATCTTCTGCTTGTTAGTTGCGTGAAAAGCCCTCATTTAACATTTTATTGTACCTATAAAATCAACAAAACTTTCTTGCTATTCAACTTTTTCTCGATTACGTTACATCACATACAGTAATGACTGAAAACGTTGTTCCTTTTTCTAAATTCTTCATTTTAAAATATTAAATTTTAGTACTCCAGAATCTTTTACAAAACGATTTAAATTTGACTTAACTGGCAATTCTTCTTATGTGCGAACGAGCATGTATGATTACTTTTGTATATTTGTTCAGCTTTTGAAACATTTCTTAGTGATGGAAAGACAGAAGAATAGCGAAGTCTTTGTGTAGCCCTTGTCGATGATCCACATCATTAACAAACGATAGCTAAGTGGGAACAACATGTAAACACTTGACATGCGCGACAAGGATCAGGGCGAGCAAGTACGCAGCTCAGCCAAGCGAAACTGACACATAGATTTACGATCGTAATGTAACAACACTTCCTACTTTCTCAGATTTTGTGACTTTGTGGGTTCGTAGAATTAAAAGTCCAAGTTGCAGAAATTCCAAAATGCTCTTTATTTCCGTAGAAACACACTTTAGTCAACCCTTACAGTAGCAGTATTACGTAACATACACAAATATAATCTTCAATAGTCGGCGTCCACAAAAAAGCACTCACTTTCAAAACACAGCTGTACGCACACGCAGTTCCAATTAGGACTCCCTCCCTTCGCCAGTCGCGGCTTCTCCTATATACCTCTACTCATATTTCTAGAAATCAAGACGGCGCCATCTCCGCGCTATCTTTAACTATTTCGGCAAGCTTTTTATCTCTGTGCTGCACTATCTGTCTCTTTGTGCGCGTCAGCCGCGCCTCCTCGGAACAATGCGGTCGGCGACAGTACCAACAAATGAAGACTACGAGGCATGTCCGTAAAATAAGGTCTCCAATTTTATTCAATACAGAAAACATGTTTATTGTCAATGAATGTTACATTGATAGGCGGAACTTACAGCTATTTTTCAACGTAATCGCCATTGCCTTCGATGCACTTCTGCATGCGCTGTGGCAGTTTTTGTATATCCTTGTCATAGCACTCTCCCGCCAAGTTGCGCAGGTAGCGCTCAACTTCGTTTTTCAAATCGTCGTTGGTCTGGAAATGTGTTTCACCCAGGTGTGACTTCGACTCAGGAAACAGATGACAATCACTAGGTGCTAAGTCTGGACTGTAGGAGGTATGGCTGAGGATGCCCAATCCGAACTGGGCCAGGAGATCTGCCGTTGCATATGCAGTATGGGGTCGAGCGTTATCGTGATGCAAAATCACTCCCTTCGTCAGCATTCCCCTCCTTCCGATTTTGAATGGCACGTCGCAATTTTCTTAAAGTCTCACAGTAGCTAGCGGCGTTTACTGTTGTGCCGGTAGGCATAAACTCTCACAACAATACACCTTTTGTGTCCCAGAATACACTGGCCATCACTTTGCCGGCAGAAAGTGTCTGTTTGAACTTTCGCGGCTTCGGTGAATTCGAATGCCGCCACTGACGAGAACGCTCTTTAGTTTCTGGTGTTGTGTAGTGCACCCAGGTTTCATCGCCAGTGACAAATGAATCCAACAATTCCTCGCCCTGTTCTGCATAGCGCTCCAGGAATCGGTGGACCGCTTCAACACGTTGCCGTTTATGGTCTTCGGTGAGCATTTTGGGGACCCACCTCGCACACACCTTGCGATAATGCAAATGTTCGGTCAATATCTTGTCAATCGTAGCCTGACTGACTTCAGGGATAAGTTCGCACAGCTCGCGAACTGTCACACGCCGATCTTTAAGCATTTCTTGCTCCACTTTTGCAATTGTTTCGGCTGAAACCGAAGGCCGACCAGAACGCTGTTCGTCATGAACTCTCTGACGCACTTTGGCGCTTTTTTGACGTCCAAACACTGTGGCCGCATAGCTGACGATGAATTTCAGTGGGGGTAGAGCCCTTAGTACTCAAAAACCGGATCACTGCACGCAACTCACACTTGTCGGCGGAAGTGATAGGAAGCTCCATCGCAAACGGCTGCCCAGCCAAGAGTAATGGTTGCAGCGGGTTCTTTGTGGTGGGGATTTGAAGAGGTGAAACCAAGCTACACGCCAGTGTTGCCAGATCTCACGTAATAGCGTTCCTCAAGGATCCAGCGCCTTGGAGACCCTATTTTACGGACACACGTCGTACAATATCTCAAAATACAAAAAAGTAAACATGTTTCTTATATATTTCTACACGGCTGGACCAATTTAAAGCAACTTAGTACTGATAATCTTTGATACAAGGCTACTGTGTACTTTAAAATTTGAAATGTGTTTCCATTTACACAGTTAATTATGTGATTTTATGTAATTCCTGCAGAAACTTGTACAAACATCTATAGCTTTCCTATGAATAATTCTAGTAGCTTGAACATTGCCAACATTGGAATAATTACTTACCTGTTTGAGATTTTCTCGGGAAACAAGCCAAGTGAAAAGACGATTAGAAATCTACATTTCGGGAGTGTGCATCTCTCCAATCATCAGGCTATTTTAATAAATGTTATAACCACAAATGTATAACTGGATATAACACAAATATAAACAAAGACAAAACACTATCAATACCCGCAACACTGAAAAAAAGACTGTTTTCAGTAAATTAATGCCAGGTCAGAAGATGGCGTGAGTACCGAAAATTAATTGGGTAAAAGAAACGTAACTACTTAACTTGATGATCATGCTACATAGATCTGTTTCTCTTAAGTGATGGATTTACATTTTTAAAGCCGGTTTTCAATACATATTCGTCGACTGGAAAGCTTCAGGTCTTAAATTACTTACCTTTTCACGGCCTACAAAATAACAAAGGAACATCTTTCTCACATCGATCATGAAGTAATAATACAGTTTTTCTTTAGATTTGAATTTCCTGTGTTTTCTTAGTAGTTTTGTATATATGTTTGTTACTGATAATAAATAAGGTCAGGGGAGGCTTCTGAAGTAGTGCCGCGTGCCATGGCACCATCTGTGTGAAAACTAAAGAAAGAGATGCACAAAAAAGATTGTTTCTGAGTATCTACTCCCTCGTGTGAATAGGCGCGTTAAACGCAAGCGCTCTGTCCTTGGCTTGGAGCCGATTCCAGAACGGCACCATCTACGCTCATAAGCGCCTGTGTTAAGGGCTAGGATGTCTGCTTATACACGGCTTCTTATGGGAGAAGATGGTGCCGAGGTTTCTCTGACGCATAACTAACGCCTTATCCGTTAGAGTAAATGTCTCTCTGTCGCGAAATCGTAAACGAACGCTTCGTATCACATTCTCCATGAATTGTATTATCAAACTTTTACTGTACTAGTTACACCTGTGCTTAACAAGAGTACGGATACAGTAAATATCTATCTCCGTTTCCCTGTACGTCCTGTTTGGTATAGTATATTGTGACTTTGTGGGATCGTAGAATTAAAAGGCCGAGTTGCAGAAATTAAAAATCTTTATTTCCGTAGAGATACATTGTTCAATTCTCACGTAACAACATTACATCACATAATAACACAATCTTCCAAGGTCGATGACAATAAACAGTGACAGCTGATTACATTAGCTCTCGTTACAACAACACTCTTGTTACACAACTGTCTTTTCAACAACACTCTCAGCTGTTCTCTGCTTACTCTGTTTACAACTAACTTTGCGAGCCGTCACGTCCTTATATACCTAATTCGTAACTCTAGATTGTTCTACAATAAGCCAGAACCCAAACAATCTCTATCAGTCCAGAAATTTCCGGAAGAATAAAGAAACAAAATATTCTATCACATTCTAGAAGCGTAACTTAATCTATGCCGGCAAGTCCTTTACCTCAATTATCTCTGCTTGCCGGCGCTTGTTTACAATAGCCGCGCTATCATTAACTGCTTAGCAAGGCTCATTATTACCATGAAACTTTATCCGCCGATTGTTTTCTTATTTTTGCCGAAACTTTTATGCCTGTTGCCGTGACATTATTAAAAAATAGGGGCATTATTGGTGAGTACCTAAATCATTCCTAATTGATACATATGTTTATATTTTAACAACCCTTATTTATTTATTCATTTATTATTTATTCATTCATTCATTTATTTATTGTATCATCAATACGCCTCACCGGCCGCCCCTGAATAATTGATAATACTTAAAACAGCTATTGTTTCTTCCCTAAGATATTTTTTCTCTAAATAGCGACGAAGTGCCCAAAAGCAACATGTTTAAGTCAATCTGCTCCATTGACGAGAAATCAGTATTACAAACTGTGATATTTGTGATTGTTCAACAATACTTTTGCATAATATTTTCTTGCCACTTTATTATATACATAATTTAGTCTTCACAGCGTCCTCGAAGTTTTAATTAAATTATTAAGTGTTGTGTATAGTATGTGTAAATACTTCGAAAGAAATACAAGCCTATATGTTGTAGAGCTAGAGCGTCAAACTGCGGGCAGAACTAGTAATTTCGCATATAGTGTATCCGGTCAAAAATTGTGACTTTTAGAGTGATTGAAAATAGTGAAGCGTGAGTGGAAACAGTTCGTTACTAAATTCCATATATTATTGCTTATTTGATACATACAAGTAATGAATGTGGTGAATAACTAATAATAATTAACTTCCAAAACATTTAAACTTGAGCTGCAGTGAAAGATAGCACGGCTGTGATAAGTCGGACGTAAACAGTTAACCTCAAAGAACGAGAACACGTGTTTACTGGAGGAGCGATACCGACCACACTTCCCCAATTTAGACTGGAGGGACTGTAGAATTTAATTAAACCACTTCTGCAAACGTTTATTTCGAATAACTTGAATCAAATTGGAGAGTCAACTTCTGCAAAACTAGTTTCTTGAAGAATGGCCAAAGAAAGTAATGTGAATGCTTTAGCACATCACCGTTTTTGTTTGTTATGCTTCGACTTTGCAGCAGTTTCAGAATTAGAAAGCAGAAAAGCTTTTATTTTGAAGTAAACATTTCTTGAGTAATGATTTGGAAGCAGACAACTTTCTTAGATCTCTTAACAGGACAAGTAAAAATTTCAACTGCTAACCTATACGGACAATAGAAAGTTGGCAACATTTAAAGTTAGAGTTTTGCGAGTTAGGTGATTAGGAAGAAACAGGAGGTAAGAGCGCGGATATCGGCAGTTCTTTTGTTATGGTCTGTCTCATTAACGTGAAGCGGGCATGTCGCCCTGGGGGCACGATGGAGAGGTTTCCCATGTCGCCCCGCGGCCCCCAACTTCGCTACAAGAACCGTGCCTGCCTACTCAAGATTCCCTTCTTCATCTTCGCACGCACTTCTCTTCTTGGCTGATTTATTACTGCGAGTTCTGCACAACCACTGACGGCAATGAATCTCTGATATCCAAAACTACAAATTAATTTCTTTCACTGCTTACTTCCTCTAATACGTACTTACAGTAACTACCAGGTCTTTTCAATAAAGAATGATCACTGTTTTTTTTTTGTTTTTTTTTTTTTACAACGTACCTTTACTCATAGTCATAATGTTGATGGTCCTTCTCAACATAGTTTCCCCCGAGTGCGATGCACTTGTCCCAGCGTTTCTGCCAGTCATCAAAGACATGCTGGAAACCATTTTTTGAGAGATCCTTCAAAATCGCCTCCGCAGCCTTCACCACTGCTTCTGATGATGGATAATACCTCCCATGAAGGCGTTTCTTCAAGTTAGACAATAGAAAAAAGTAACATAGGGCTAAATCCGGACTATAGGGAGGGTGACGGATGCACTTCATGTTGATTTTTGCAAGATTTTCAGTAACAACATTAGCAATATGTGGCCGCGCATTATCGTGGTGCAGCATCTAGTCTGCTTCACCGAAATGTGGCACACAATGAAATGTTCAGTATTTCAGAAAGTGATCTTAAGGTAATTCATCGATCCTCTCTCACAATGGCAGCAGCAGTGTTGATGTTTTCTTCCGTAAGAGTAGTAACTTGAACACTGGGTCCACGTTCCTTAGAAATTGATTGACTCCCCTCTTTAAACATTTTAAACCACCTTCGAGCTGTGCTGTAGGGAAGAACAGACTCTCCATAGGCCTCCTGTAATATTGTATAGGCCTCAACTGAAGATTTGTTGAGACGAAAGCAGAATTTCAAAGCCGCATATTGTTCCTCGCGTGTTACCTCCATTGCAGCGGTAGGCGATACTGAACATGTCTGAACTTGCCTGGTTTCCACTACTACGGCGTGTTTGTTTCACATTAAGCTAACAGAATATAATAAGATTGAATTTTAGTGCGAAAAATTATGACCGTAAAAAGTTATGATCTTTCTTTCCTGAACAGCCCTCTGATAATGTTTTTCGAATAGGAAGAGCTGTAGTCTACAGCGAAAGGGATGAATTTGAGTGCGCAGCGTTGCCGCCTCGTAACCCCCACTCTTTTCATATTTCCCTCTCTCTCGCACACATTCAAGTCTCCTTGGCGCTACACTTACGGAAACCCGAATTGAATTCTCCAGATTTTAAGAACAATGAAGTTGTTGAAATCAAAATTGAAACAACGATATTCGCAAATTATGTTTATTTTTAAATATTATAGTTATGAATACTTGATTTTATTTCCAACCACCATGACCTTTAATTGTAATAAAACCTACGACGGGATATACCAAAAGGGGGGCAGAAGCAATGCTCACTAAAAAGAGTATAATCGAGTAATTCCTAAATTTTGCTAACCAAAGTAGCCATTTTTTCAAATGTATTTATTCCAACTGGTTGAATAAATCGTTTGTAATTGTTATATTTAATAAACAAACGTTGGTGTTGGATGTTTGCTGCTACAGTGGATGTACGTGGTGCGTTGATCTTCCTGTTCGGAAAGAACATAAAAGATTTGTCTAGAACAACAGAAGAATTCAACATGTAAAGACAGTTGGTGGGCAGAGCTAGAGAGAACGCTGGTCAAAATAGGGGTGGGGGATATCTGGCATGAGAAAGAAAGAAATGTAAAACGTTTTCGGATAATTATTAAGAATATGATAGAGGATATTGACAGACAAGTGACGTGGGTAAATTTGATAAGTATGAAATCACTAAATGTATTCCTGAAAATAAAGACAGCATGGGGAAGGGAAACATATATAGACATAAGTGATAGATATGAGAGGGAGGGTTTAGCTTGGTTAAGGACAGGAGCCATATTGAGAGCGGGTTCACCAAAGGAGTGCATTCTTTGTGGAAAGAAAATAAACTTAGAACATTATGTAGTGGAGTGTAAAGAAATTGAAAACTGGAGGAAATTAATATGGGATAAGAACTGGGATTATAATGGGACTTGCGTAATAACAATAAAAATGCTTACGTTGAAAGGAGAGAAAATAATATGGGAGGTGGGGAAATTTGCTGACAAAATCAAAGAGAAATGGTTGAGAAGAGCAAGGAAGTAATAGAGAAATGGAAGATACAATCAGAAGATTAGGTCAACGTCGTATAAGGGCTTGGATAGAGGTAAACGGCCAGGGAGCCAACACCAATATCACCCCGTAATATAAGCAGCTAACAAATTTGTACCTAGACTACCCAGAATACTGTTCGGAATAGTTTCTATTACTGAAGTTCCAGTGTCATCTGGCAGAGTTCTTCTCTGCGGCATGCCCCCAATACACCCATAATTTATCATAATATCATAATAATATCATAACAATAATATATCATAATAAGTAGTATTGTGTAGCTGGAGGTGTCAATTTTTGATTAGAATTTTTGACCTTTTGGTTGGCAACTTTCAGACATACGTTTCAAAATTACTATACGAGGGGGTGTCGTAAAGTTTTATCAACCTTTAGAGAGAGAGAGAGAGAGAGAGAGAGAGAGAGAGAGAGAGAGAGAGAGAGAGAGAGAGAGAGAGAGAGAGAGAGAGAGAGAGAGTTTGTGTTGATATGTGCTTGTTAGTTCTTCTCTGCGTAGTCACCATCCAGACTTACACATTTTCCCCAGCGTTTCTTGACCTTCCGAATACCTTGATTGTAGAAATCTGTAGAATTCGCTTTAAACCACTCTTCCACTTCATTAATGACGTCATTTGTGTTGTCAAATTGCCGACCATACAACGGACTGTTCATTTGCGGTAACAAGAAGTCACTTGGTGCGAGATCGGGCGAATAAGGTGGATGCTGTAAGGTGTCAAAGCCACATTCCCTTGTTTTTTCAACTGCAACTTGAGATGAATGAGCTGGTACATTGTCAGACAGTTAAGTGCAGAGGTTCTACTCCCATTAGTCCTGGACCCGTAGGACCAAGGACCCGGACCTCCTTCTACCCGGGAGCGATGGAAACTCCGGGGCTCTTTCCATAGGGCAATACCTGATTTCTTAAAAAAGCCCCCCGTTGAGCACAACGTCAAGACGGGATGGAAGTGGATACGCCACTTACGCGCGTCAACCTCGCAGGAAAGACTACCGAAAACCTCGGTGGGGCCGCAGGTGATCTAGCACACCCACTACTAGCTCTGCAGGCTAGCACCCGGGACTATTGAGGCAACCCTCTACCCCCTCCGGGCGGCCCTGGGCGGCCTGGCCGGAAGTACCCATTTACCCGTGGGCTAACGGGAACACACTGCCACCTCGAGTCCAACCCAATCCGAACAACTCCCATTCGGGAGGGGCTCGGCTGTTCGGCCCGAGGTTCCTCTAGTAACGTCAGAGGTACCACGAGAGCTAAGGGTCCGCAGCGCCCACACTTTGGCAGCTGAAGGGGACGGATCCCCTCCCCTACGGGAACATTGTCAGACAGAAGACGAACAACTTTGGAGAGCATACCGCGTCGTTTCTTAATCAGAACTGCTCGTAATTTGTCCACAAGATTGCAGTAGTATCTGTCAGTGATGGTTTGACCCTTGGCAAGATAATCTGTAAGGATGACTCCACGACACTCCCAGAAAATTGAAAGCATGACCTTCCCAGCTGATTTTCGCACCTCTGTCTTTTTGCGAGGAGGGGGTGGGGGAAATCGGCATGTTTCCATTCAATGCTCATAGTTTCTGTCTCTGGATCATACTGATAGATCCAGGATTCATCTATGGTTACCAAACGATCAAAAAATAATCTTCATCCTGTTCCGTGTTTACTTTTAGAAAAGAGCAAATGTGGAACCCACCGTGCAGACACCTTAGACATGTGCAGTTCGCCATGAATAATTTTCCACACACTATCATAACTTAGATGTGTCTCATTCATGATCATTTGGATGCTTGCTCGTCTGTCTTCTAGAATTAAATATTCATCTTTCTTCACTGTGACAGCATCGTCTGTCATTGACGGTCTACCAGCTTTTGGCTTATCTGTCAGGGACATGTGACCAGTTTGAAAATTCCTTTTCCATCTCACAATAGTGTCATACGATGGGCAATCATATCCATAAACAGCCGTCATCTCATCAAAGATTTCCCGGGCAGTTTTGCCCTTCAAATGCAGGGACTTGATCACACTACGATCCTCAATTTTCTCCATCTTACACCTCAGTCATTTCTAGCACTCATTGTAAACAAACAAAAGGACTCAAATCACTGAAACTATCTAGATTAAATCCTGATGGATTAAAGATGACACTGCAAAAGTTTCATCACTAGCATAAATACTACCGGTTGCAAACTTACCTCGTAAGTTAGCAGTATTTACTGATGTCGTGGTCCTTATTTACATTAAGACTAGTTTGCCCACAATGTTGAACATCACCATATTTTAGCTTATTCTTCAAAGAAAGCTAACAACAAACTATTTTGTGTATTCTTTATTTTGCACCAGCCAAGAACTTGTTGTATACGATGTCGTATTGGTTTTCGGTTACAATTCTAATCTCTTGTTTCTTGTCCCGCTGACACGTATCACTCCGCGTGCAACTACCTTCACCCTCACCCTAATTGGCAAATGCTTTCGCGCCATAGGCCATAGGCGACGCCTTCCCGTTATATTTCAACCTGCAGTAAACGTCATAATAATTGGTAGGAAGATAGATAAAATCATACAAATAAGAATATGAAGGCATGCAAAAATAATGAAGTTTATATGAAACAGTAAGTTGAAACTGAATGAATGAGTAATGAAACTGAAACAAGTTTATAATGAAAGCCTTCGGCCTTTTCCACTGGGAATTTTTAAAACCAGCACATATACCTTACAAAAAAGCTTGTCTTTCAGTCTTAAAAGTCATGTCGCGCCATACTTGTCATGTGTGCTTCATTCACCCAAGTGTCGTCAAGGTAGTATATTTTGCGATTTGTATCCCGCTACAGTCTGATTGTCCTTAAATAACGTCTTCGCCACGCAGCAATGTCGCCCCTAGAGTGATAAGTTCTCCTGTTGTCTCAGTTTCATGTCGCGATGTTCCTACGCATCTAACACACCTGTAAGTTCAGAGCACAGCTGTTTGACTTCTCTCACTGACAAAGACGGATTATTCTCTGTAAACGCTTTAAACACATGCACCACAATTCTTTTTTCACCGCTTTGTAAAGGTTTTCCCTTGCGATGCTTTAGCGAAAAACTGGCAGTACACTCTGTCATTATACATATAATAAGTACACGCGCAATAAACGACCAATAAAATAATTTAGCTCTCGCACTCGGCACAACACACGTTCGAATGGCGATATATGACTAATCCAGTTCAAAACAAGGTCAGTGATAAAAGTCATATAAACAAATATGTCATCACTACCGCTAAATCACGTGCTATCGTACCATGTGCTTGGGAGCAAAGGAACCTCCTCTTTACTTCGTTTAAGAATGAACATGCATTTCAGATAAATCAACTCTGTTGCGTAATATATTAATTTAAACAGTTACGAAAATATAAATTTGACAATTGTCTTCCAGCATATAAATATATATCACCATGTTAAATAACGAACTAATTTTTACCGCACAACAGTCTATATTGCAATAGCAGCCAATGAGAGGTGATAAGGTCACGTGATCGTTAAGAGATACGGGGAAAGTTTGTGAAACAAGGATTAGTTTCACTCTCTCTGCTACTTGTAAAATGTCAACAGGTTCAGTATAATTCATATTTACATTCAAATCAGCCACCATGTTATACAAGTACTATTTAACTCAGATTCATGTCCTCCTTGAAAGAGGAGAAAGAAACCAAAGTTGGCATTGCAGTCGTAAGCTACCAAAAGGTCCAATTTTAGTATCAACTGTATAAAAATATTTTCGGTTATTCTATATTCTTCACCGAAAGTAACTTTCATGACCTTCACTACTATAAAATACAATGATCGCCAAGAAGAGACGTTTATTGTCCAGGGCGACTAAAAGAAGTAAGAAACGAGACAAACCTAATTGAAACATCTGATAAAGATCTTGTTGATGTTAATCACAATAATATCATGTCCACGACAGACAAGATTAAGCTTAAAGATGCTCCTAATGCAGTAAACTTTGTGTTTTAAGAATACAGCCGTTCATAAACTGGGTAAGTTTTTTTCTTCTTCCCCTCCTACAGTCCATGAGGACTTAATTAAGGTTAACTTGAAAGATCACGTAGTTCCAAGTCAAGTCGTACACCATTTCGCTTGACATCATATTAGTTAAGACTGGCTTTTGGCGTTTATAAACGCTTGTTTTGAACATATACTCTCCGTGGGTTGTAACGTGAGAGGCAGCTTTTTGGAAACTCGCCAGACAAAACACCAATCTTCGAACAAATGACAGCCATCGCACCAACACATTTTTGCAGCTTTTTTTGTTTTGTTTTGTTTTTTTGCAACGGAATGACTTCGTGGTCTTAATGCACATTTGAAGGGAGGTTAAGTGCCTGACTAAAATCCAATGATCTGCTGGAATGTCGCAAATATTCACACGCAGTCTTTCATTTGGGACTTTAACACTTTTAGAGGGGTGTGCATGTGTGCGTGTGTAGGTGTGCGTGTGTGGGTGTGTGTCTATAGCAGTGTAACTTAAAAAAACACAAAAGCGTTCTGAACTAATATTTAGTTCCTAATCTTTTAATGACACTAAGAATTTCAATCTGCCCTATACATGGAACATTTTTTGAAAATTTTGGTTTTATTATAAATGAATTAGGAAAGTTTAATCAAAATATCATTTTTGTAAATTAACGTCCTCCAACGTTGACTCATAGCGGACGATGAATGAAATGATGTCCAAATGAGACCCGGGAACATAGAGCTTAAGAGTTACGTGACATTTTCCAGAATAAGGAATAACCTCCAACGTTAAGTCATATCGGACGATGAATGAAATGATGTTCAAATGTGACTAGGGAACATAGAGCTTAAGAGTTAAGAGTTACGTGACATCTTCCAGGATAAGGGAAACCTCCAACGTTAAGTCATATCGGACGATGAATGAAATGATGTTCAAATGAGTACAGGGTGCATAGAGCTTAGAGTTACCAGACATCTTCCAGGATAAGGGAAAACCTCCAACGTTAAGTCATATCGGACGATGAATGAAATGATGTTCAAATGAGTACAGGGTGCATAGAGCTTAGAGTTACCAGACATCTTCCAGGATAAGGGGAAACCTCCAACGTTAAGTCATATCGGACGATGAATGAAATGATGTTCAAATGAGTACAGGGTGCATAGAGCTTAGAGTTACCAGACATCTTCCAGGATAAGGGAAAACCTCCAACGTTAAGTCATATCGGACGATGAATGAAATGATGTCCAAATGTGACTAGGGAACATAGAGCATAAGAGTTAATAAGAGTTACGTGACATCTTCCAGAATAAGGGAAACCTCCAACGTTAAGTCATATCGGACGATGAATGAAATGATGTTCAAATGAGTACAGGGTGCATAGAGCTTAGAGTTACCAGACATCTTCCAGGATAAGGGAAAACCTCCAACGTTAAGTCATATCGGACGATGAATGAAATGATGTTCAAATGTGACTAGGGAACATAGAGCTTAAGAGTTAAGAGTTACGTGACATCTCTCAGGATAAGGGAAAACCTCCAACGTTAAGTCATATCGGACGATGAATGAAATGATGTTCAAATGAGTACAGGGTACATAGAGCTTAGAGTTACCTGACAAATATTTCAGGATAAGGGAAAACCCCGGGTAAATCTCATCAGCCTGACCGAGATTCGAACCCGAGACCTCTTGAACGTGGGGCAGACACGCTTCCTCCTACATTACAGAGGTGGGAAAATGATTAACATATGTTCTTATCTAGCGGAACGCTTCAGGCGGTTTCTTCCCAGGTGGTTTTATTTGATTCGGTTTCCATGGTCGACCTACCTGACCCATAGGCTTTTTCAGGGGTTTTCTCGGGTCGGTAGGCGAATGCTGGATAGGTTAATTACGTCCCCTGAATTTCCTGTCCGTCATTTCACTCCATTGTCATTTCATATCATCTCTCATCTGGTGGTCTCTTTCAGGGTAGAAATGTCGGCGGGAGCCTCGGCGCTGCATGGCAGGATGTTATGTTTCCGGTAATTACTTCCTCCTTCGGTAGCAAGGATTCCGGGCCGGCCTTGAAGGCCATTTCAATACTACGATGGGTGGAATACCAGTTGTACTAGCCTGGTGGGGATTTGGGATCCTGGCGTATACAGTCTCGTAACTCCTTGGCTGGCCGACGTCTATCCTTCCTCACGGAGATGCCCCACTTGGAGGTAAAGGTGCAATAGATTAAAACCGGTTGTAGTGCCAAATCCCTCCGTACGATTATAACATATGTTAATGATAAAGTAATATACGTAATTCGGTGATCGTTTTATGAGCTTTTTTCGAAATGCAGGTCACTAAAGCATTCCCTTTAATTTTTAAAGTTTGGTATAGATATGCTGATGATATTTTTGCAATTGTTCCTGATAAACTCATAAACTATGCTTTAAAATTACTAAATTTGCAAGATAAAGCTATAAAATTTACATTAGAGATTGAAATTAATGGATTTCTTTCTTTTCTAGATCTAAAGGTAATAAGAAATAATAATTAAACTTTTGTATTTATACGAAGTCTACTCGTATTGATAACTGCATAAAAATAAAAGTTTTAACGCTTTTTCACATAAATTTGCTATTTTCAATAGTTTGATTTATAGATTAATAAATATACCCCTGAGTAAAGACGAATTTAATAAAGAGTATAGACATATTATGAATACTGCTTTAATGGTTTTAATAAAGACTTTATAAAAATTCAAATATCAAAAACTGTTAATGATATTTCTACCCTTAAAAAATGAAAGCCAATTATAATGTTTAAGAAAATTACTTACTATCCTTGGGTTATCAACAGTTTCATTTTTTTTAAAGAGTTTGGTATAACTTTAGTTCCTCAAAATAAATATATTATTAAATATATTGTATTTCTCTACAAAATATAAAATTCATGATAAAAAATCTGATATTTATGAGTTTAATTGTTTCGATTGTAAAAAAGTTTACATTGGAAAGACAGAACGTAATTTAGAAACCAGAACGAAAGAACATTTTCCTAATATTAAGTATAAACAAACTGATAAATCGGTCGTAGCAGATAAAATTTGGTCATTTTTGGTCATTTAACCATGAAATAAATCCTGAAGTTGGATTATTAAAACAATTAAATGGTCCGATAGATTTAATGATTTGGGAAAATATATTTATTTTAAAAACAAACACCGCGTAATGAAATTTGAAATAGTGGCAGTGTTTTTAAATTTGTTTTATTTTCAGATTTTGGTAGTACTAAGAAGAACATATCAATATCTAGCGTTCTTAACGATGACGATATCTTTGTTGTTTCAGGCTGAGGATGCGTAAAAGTTTTACATGAAATCGCGATCCCGGACAATTTATAAGAAAAGCATCAACATTTCTTATAAGACAAGTGAAGTTTTAAGTTACAAATTGTTATATTTGTATATACGTAATGTATGTTAACTTTTCTTAAAATAGCCTCTTAATTCTCCTTCATTCTGAATAAATTTTGCGTAACTGGTAAACCGACAAAATCTGGAATGAACTACGTTCTTCGGAGATTATTTGCTCAATTGGAAAGTCTTTCTTTTTCTTTTTTCTTCGTTTTGATCTCATGACTATGCAAAGCGAACGCATTGTCAAAGCCCCTGCCACAGCGGTGAGCTTTGAAACATTTGACTATCGCATAAAGCGCACTGTATTTATATCCAAGAGTAGAGAAATGCATGCAAGTGCAACACCTATTTTTTGTTACAGTCGGAAAGTGGTGTTTTAATTCCCGGAGTCCGGAATCCACAGGTTGCGTGCGCAGTTAATGTGAGAGCGGACTGTAAAAGATGCCTCGGCTTATATTGAGGTCATGACTTCCCTAGTTGCGTTGTTGTAACCCAATATTCTCTGCTAAGTTATTGTTGGCTCTAATGGTGTTTTGTCAGAGACCAGCACTAAAAGTCAACCGATTTTAAGCCGGACCGTATAAACCTGCCCCGACTATCTCACACTTAATCTCTACCGGGGATAGATATAAATGGGGAACAAGAAAGGGAAGAGGACAAGCACACGATTAAGGAGGAATGGAGACAAAACAAGACAAAAATTAAAAAATGCACTCATAGTGTTAAACAGTTAAAAGAGGTACATAAAAAAGTACAACCAAAAGTTGTGTAGTGAATTTGAAAACTAAACGTTAACAGAGGCGGTAGAGAGTAATAGGAGGGAGGAACATAGAGAAATAAAAAAGAGATAGAATGAAAAATAGTGGAAAGAAGAGATCTATAACCATTGGAACAAAAAGTATGATGGAGGATGATGGGGGGTCGCGCCATGGCTGAGTGGTTAGACCGTTCGACTCATGATGGCGGCCCAGGTTCGGTACCAGGCGACCGCAAAGTGAGATTCATGATGGACAAGACAGCTTTGGGGAGGGTCTTCTCCAGGATCTTCGATTTGCCCTGCCATCTCATTCCACCGATGCTCCATCTTTATCTCACTTATCATCAGTGTCACTGCCTGCGGTGCCTTATGTGGTAAAAGCGAGTTTTAAACACTACAATTCATTTTCATCCACATAACTTTCTCTATCCATTTTTCAACTATTCTTACAAAACCTATTATTCTATTTATTTCATATTAATAGAGATAAACACCTGCGAAAATGATATCAATTGTTCTGCCACATTATCCGTGTGTAGGGCAAGAATTGGAGAGGTAGAGTCATGCTGAAAAATTTAATACCAGAGTCGGGATTTGAAACACGGATCTCCCGGTCTCCATCCATCGCTCTAAATACTGAGCTACCACGGCAACATGCCAGCAGACATTAAATTATCCAAAATGCCAGTCTGTTGGAGAATTTAACGTCGTGCTGACACGTTGCCATGGTAGCTTAGTGAATAAAGTAACCGGAGACCGGGAGATTCGTGGTTCAAATCCCGACTATGGCACTAAATTTTCCAGTTTCTAAAAATGATTTTATTAATAATTCCTTATAAGAAATTGGATGTAAGAGAAAACAGAAAGCTTAAGTGATACTCAAATCTTTCAAGAGCTGGTTGTCATGTGATGGCTTGGACATTTCATTGCCTTGCATGACCAAGAGAAAAAAGAATAAATAATAACTTCCCATTTTAAAATAACCTCACTCCATAAAAATGTATTTGACTTAATGAGATCTGCAGTTTTAATATAGTAAGGTTTCGTCTATTTCTTTCGGGATGGGATGGTTGCGTTTTAGGGCGCTCAACATCTGGGTCATCAGCGCCCTTAAAAACAAGTGGGCTAAAAGCTAAATCAAAGTCTAAAACACAATCAAATAAAACCAAGGTAAAAACACTGCCATAACGAGGAGGCCTCGTTTAAAATAGAAGTTAAAATCGTAAAACCAGAATAGGGATAAAATGGCTAAAAAAAAAAAAAAAAAAAAAAAAAAAAAAACAAGATACTTGAGATTAAATTCTAAAATCCACAGCTCAAACAAACGCTAAAACTTTGCCCACCGCCGTTTCGTCATCCGCGAGGATCTCCGCCAAGCTGGCCGGCAGCTGGAGAGACGTGCCAATCTATTTCTTTCGGTTTACCAGCCATGCAAGCTCACCAAATGAAGAAAACTTCAGAGGCTATTATTGGAAAATTAAGTATATGCATTGCATTTGTTATAAAAGTAGGTATATTAGACAATAGGTACTTTAATCAAAGTCTTCAGAGTTTCCATTTACTGCCACTATATAGGAGAGAAAGTTTAAATAAAGAAAGAGAAAAATATAAGAAAGAAAGAGAGAGAGAAGAAAGAAAGAAAGAAAGAAAGAAAGAAAGAAAGAAAGAAAGAAAGAAAGAAAGAAAGAAAGAAAGAAAGAAAGAAAGAAAGAAAGAAAGAAAGAAAGAAAGAAAGAAAGAAAGAAAGAAAGAAAGAAAGAAAGAAAGAAAGAAAGAAAGAAAGAAAGAAAGAAAGAAAGAAAGAAAGAAAGAAAGAAATACACATAGTGGTTAAGCGGTCATAAATGGGTTACATAAAAAGTAGAACTGAAAAAAGTGGACTGAGACGGAGACTGAAGAATAGAGGCATTTTTGAGGCTGCTGAATAAAAAATTAGAAAAAGGCTTACAGCATAAATAAATAATTTGATACCGAAATTACTGACTAAAACATTAATAATTTGATAAACGAAGGACAAAGAGAATAGTAGTAATAGCAAGATGTAACTTCCATGTATGAATATATATATAATTTATGTCCTCCAACGTTAAGTCCTATCGGAAGCTGAATGAAATGGGTGAAATGATGCTCAAATGAGCCCAGAGATTAGAGTTACCCGACATTCGTCTTTCAGAATAAGGGAAAACACCGGAAAAAACCTTATCCAGGTAACTCACCCTGACCGAGATTTGAACTCGGGACCTCTTGAAGGTGAAGCAGACATGCTACAACCACGCTACGAGGCGGGCATTAAAATCAATGCATGAGGCACAAGAAGCCAAAAGAATTATGGGCTGAAGTTAAAGCATTTAGTTATAAGTCAGAGTACCTAACGAAATTAATTAGGAATTCTAATAACTTCAGCCAACAACAAATCCGTTTACTCAAGGTTGGGATGTTTAGGAATCAGTACATTCAGACATCACAGAAATGACTGCAAATACGTACAGGTCCACTTTTGAAAATTGGAAAACGAAAATAACTATTTTGTGCTTAAGACAACGCTATTTGCGGATGATCAAATAATTATAAGTAAAACTGAAGACAAGTCAGGTGAGGACTGCAATTTTAGAATTTCAACAAGAAAAACAAAAGCAATGGCATTCCAAAGTAAATGTACTGTTAGAGCCAAAACTGTAGTTCATGATACTACCTTAGAGTTTTAAATACCTAAGAAACCACATCAGCTATAAGGACGAAAATAATTTAAAAAATAAACTACATATGTTTCAACAGATATGCGGCGCAATAAACAGAAGTCATAAAAGAAACTCGAATGAAGTTTTAGAAAATAATGGCCATCTCCATTATCATTTCACATCATCTCTCATCCGGTGGTCTCTCTCGGGGTAGAAGTGTCAGTGGGTGTCTCCTCTCTCCTCATCCTTCCTCCCGGGACGCAAAACTTGGGCCTTACGTACAATAAACTACAGGTTTCGGTGCCGAATCCCCTTCGTAGTAATCCTGATCCTGACAGGCTAAAGGTAAGAAGGCATCCAGGAATGCAGAATCCTTGAAATGCAGAAGAATTCTTGGACTATAGAAAGCAATTGCTTAAATGCGAACGACAAATTTAACATTTACAAACGTATAATGTATATAAGAAATACGATAGGGTAGACATGCAGTAGGCGGAAACTTATTTTGATAACAATGAGAGTATCTCTAAATTTTGTGCCCCTCGTGTACTACAGGTTTACTTATTAGTGGTTGCAATTGCGAAATCGATTATCGGTAATCCGCAGCGTCTAAAGATCGCGCTGGGTTTATACATACTTGGTGCCAGCAGCAAGACCATTCTCCTCTTAACATTTGAGCAATTTACACTTCTCATTGCTATTACATAAACAGTTAAGTTATTGATATAGATATAATACTGCAATAGTTACACTTTCTAGTACTATCGGGTTCCAAGTCCTCATTCGGTAAGTTTCGTTTAACTCCGTAAACATAGATAACAACTTCGAAATTTGAAATGCACTATACACTGACATCTAGTAGCTAATACACTAAGCTTCATCATGTCCGCCATATTTCGTTTTGATCAATTTCGAGGTTAATTAGCTAACCACTTTACAACAATCATGTGTTAGAATTAGAATTTTAGTTCGTCCTTGGCAACATATACATGTTATGAGACACGTCAAAATGTATAAATACAGTATATACATAAAGTCAAATTGATTACATACGATATACACAGTAAGCAGCTTTTATATGGTTTCATGTGGTATTTTCATATATTAATTTACTACAAGAAATGTCATAATATAAATATTACAGGTTTGTGAAATTACTATGCTCCCAGTGCTCATTTACATGGTTATAGTTCTAAAAATTCATTAACCGTATAAAAACAGCGTGCATGCAAAAATGTCTTATCCTTATTCTTAAAGTGTTTTAATGATGCAGCTTCTTTAAATGAGTTTGGACGTTTATTATATAACATTATCCCTTTGTAGTTAAAGCTTCCTTCATAAACGCTCGTTTGGTACCCTCGAATTGCCAGTTTATTCTTGTTACGAGTGTGGTGCTAATGTACATCAGCATTTACTTGAAAATGATTTATATTTGTATGAACATTTGTGGATGTTATGGCTCTCGAAAGGGGACACATTATTATTCGTCTGACTCCGTATAACTGTGATCTGAATGCAATTGAGCTGGCGTGGGCAAAACTAAGGAATGTTTTCAGAGGATGCAACGTTACTTGTAATCTCTTCGCTTATCTTACACGGTGTGTTTTTTCAAGGTTGACTACACTGCAGAAACATAAGAGCGTTAGCTGTCGCTTGTTCCCCTCTGACCGCACCACACCGTAAATCCAGCGCTCAACTTATTTGGTGCGTACTCTACTAACAGCTTAATACTACATCCTCAAACAATTGAAAACTTACTTTTAATAGTTAATTTATCAGTCAACTTAACTGATGTTGTCTATTGTTGACGTATACCCTGAGAGAAACATCACTTTTCACCTCTGTAGCAGCAAAGAGCAGATTCATTAAAGATTGAGATATTGAAGCGGTATGAAAACTGTTTATTGCGATACGAGGCAAAAATGTCCAGGATTAGATTTAAGTAAAAGAGAATGTATAGCAGAAGTGTTACTTTAGGCACTACGCCACCACAGTGGGGGATGTTTGGTGATGAAGATCTCCCCTTATAATGAGGTTTATACTTCCCTGCCCTTCAACCTCCCCCACACTTTGCTACAGTACACAGCTACATTATTCATGCAGGATCTTTGTGTTTTTCATCCATATTAGCTTTCTCCTTCATCTACATCTCTCGTGTTGTTCTGGCTGGCTCAGTTGGTTAGGCCCTGGTTGATCCCAAGGTCACCGGTTCGAACCTGGGGCAGACCGATGATTTTTAAGCGTGGTTAACAGGATCAGTCCAAGATTTAGTAACATGTTTAAGAACTCACGTAGGATAAAATTCAGTCACACCGACGATAGGATTCTGATAATTAACATCTTTAAGGAACATAACAGAGGTGGTACCGCCGCCGCCACCGCCACCGCCACCGCCACCACCACAATTATTATTATTACATCTTTCGTCATACATGGAATTACCTTAGCAATGTTGACCTCAAACTCACTCCAAAGACCAAGCGAGTTATTTCACATTTAGAAAGTATTGGGTTCGATTCTCGAAACTGATATTCATTACATTTCTTTCCTCGGGGAGTTCCCGGGTTGCGATGCGACTCGTGGGAAGGATAATAACATCTCCCAAGTTTCCTGTCCCTACAGTTCAGGGTTGTAACTGTCGTTGCATGGGAGGTAAAAAGGATGCTATATGTAAAGCTCTAGTCTCAAAGTCCCGCTCCCCTACCCGCTCTGCTGTCTTGTCTAATCTTCACCTCACCTTTCCTTTCTAGGTGTTACCCCGCCAGGGAAAGGGGCACAAACGATTTTCCGTAGGTCGAGGTGTTTTAAGAACCCTGTCAGACTCCGTACCTCAAAGTGTGGGGTTCCAAGTTCAATTCCTAACAGGCTGACTTATCTCACTATAGGTTTCTTCTTGCTTTAGCCGGATTGGTAAGCGAAAACTTGTTTGCTCTTCTACTAAATGCCCTATCTCTATCGTCTCCTTTCATCTGTTTCAAGTTTGTATGATCTAGCAAAGTGAAACATAACATACCCTGTAGAAAATAATTTGTGTAAAATGAATGAACAAGATTTAAACAATTTAATATGAAGTTGAAATTTTGAAAGAGATTTCGGGTTATTAGCAAGTCAATGTAACTAAGAACATCAGATGTTGCGATGAAGTCAACTCAGCAAGAAATCCGTTAGTTCAAAGTGTATCTGGAACTTAAAGAGATGAACGCAGGCCAATTCTGAAAATTGGAAAGGAAAATGAAATCAAATAGAAAACATTTAAGTCTATAAAGGAGTTAGTATTCTCACAATTTACGCCTTCTCTTGTGTGCTATAGTATTAAAGAAATATTTTACAGCGATCGATTATAGGTAGCCGCTAGTGCTTGAAGACCACGCTTTTCTATAAATAACATCTTTCTTCATTCATTGGACTGTGAATGAAATGGCTCAAATGATACTCAAACGCGCCAAGGATCCACAGAGATTAAAGACACCAGACATTCATCTGTCAGTATAAGGGAAAATTTCCAACGTTGAGTTATATCGACGATGAATGAAATGATGTTCAAATGAGTCCAGGGTCCATAGAGCTTACAGTTACCAGACATGCATATTTCATAACGGAAAACCTCCACCGTTAAGTCATATCGGACGATGAATGAAATAATATTCAAATGAGTCCAGGGTACATAGGGCTTAGAGTTACCAGACATTCATCTTTCAAGATAAGGGAAAACCTCAAACGTTAAGTCATATCGGACGATGAATGAAATGATGTTCAAATGACTACAGGGTACATAGGGCTTAGAGTTATCAGACATTCATCTTTCAAGATAAGGGAAAACCTCAAACGTTAAGTCATATCGGACGATGAATGAAATGATGTTCAAATGAGTACAGGGTACATAGAGCTTAGAGTTACCAGACATTCGTCTTTCATAAGGGAAAACCTCCAACGCTAAGTCATATCGGACGATGAATGAAATGTTTAAATGAGTACAGGGTACATAGAGCTTAGAGTTACCAGACATTCGTCTTTCATGATAAGAGAAAATCTCCAACGTTAAGTCATATCGGACGATGAATGAAATGATGTTTAAATGAGTACAGGGTCCATAGAGCTTAGAGCTGTCATTCATATTTCAGGATAACGGAAACCTCCAACGTTATGTCATGAATGAAATGATGTTCAAATGAGTCCAGGGTCCATAGAGCTTAGAGTTATCAGGTCTTACGTCTTACAAGGTAAGAGAAAACCTCCAACGTTGTCATATCGGACGATGAATGATATGATGTTCAAATGAGTACAGGGTATATAGAGCTTAGATATTTATCTTTGAGGATAAGAGAAAACGGCGGAGAAAAAAGCTTACCCAGATAACTCAATTTGACCGAGATTCGAACTCTGAACCTCTTGAACGTGAGGTAGAAGGTTATACTACCTAGGTCACAGAGGTGGGCAGACCGCGATTGGGTTATACATACTTGACATATTCAGGGACTTACGACAACTTACACTTGTTATTAGGTAAATAGTAAAGTTATTGATAATAATAGTTCAATAGTTCAATAGCTGTAGTTTCTAGTACTGAGATTCAGAAATAACAGTCGTATTTTCCTATTATTATATCTTCCAGGAAATATTCAATAAAACCATTTCTGCAAAGGCATATTTCCATTAATATGTTGTCGTTACAAATAATAGGGCTTTTGTAAGAGTACACTGTTAAACAATATGTGTAGAAATGCAATAATGTGAGGGCGTTAGTGGGTTGTTATTTTCGACCTTACATATTGAAGTTGCAGGTAAATGAATGAAGACATTAATGGATAAGCCAACAACGTCTGGATACCCCACGTCAGACCAAGAAACATATTACTAAGCAAATCGAGTTGGTCATATTATCCTTGTACAGGGGAATCCCCCCTTATTGTTTGTAGACCAATCTCATCCCGAGTGTATTTATTACAAGGGGAGAGACAGAGTCCACTACACTTCTTACTATTTTAATTACATTCCGGCACCCTACAGCATCTCTGCTACAAATTACTCGCATATTTAAGATGCACAGTGCTGATGTAAAGGCTTTTAGCAGAAATGTTTGTCCTGCTATTAAACGCAAGCAGTGTGTAAAAAACGACGAGTATGTAATTCACTTTACTCTGTGACAAGTAAGCTTTTTACGTTGCTAACCCCTTCAAATTCTGTGTACCGAAACAAATGGAAATGTCAAGAGCAAAAAGTGTAACATGTTGCTCTCATATGTCTTTTTCTGCTTGCTCTTGTACAATATATTCTTACAAAGGTTGCCTCTACCTTATTTTAACATTTTATTATATATTTCCTTGTACAATAGGAACTGGATAGTAACCGTAGAACAGACAAACGAGTCAAGTCTCTTAAAGGACAGAAACTACAAGATGGCTTGAATTTCCGCTCTCTTTGCATACCCAACAGATAATAATGACACGAATGAAAGCTTCCTATTTGAGAAAGGTATATGTATGTGTACAGTAAAATTAAAATACCGATAAATTGCTGTTTAACGAAAACTAAATTTCTTGTGTAGTAAGATATTGTCTATCTCTTGCCATTTAACAACTTTCAAAAGACTCGAGAAATGATGAGCTTATTGGATATTCCCAGAATTCTAAATATCTACTGGCGGAAAAGAAATGGCACACCATCAAGAATTGCTTAACTTTAATGCAGAGTTAAATGAAACATAATACATCATGATAGCATCATATGATAAAATCAGGACAAATGAAGCAGACGGTGTACCCTACTTGGACTGAGTCCAGAGGTTCTACTCCCATCAGTCCTGGACTCGTAGGACCAAGGACCCGGGCCTTCTTCGACCAGGGAGTTACCGAGCTGTCCCAAAAGGGCGCCCGGCGCCTTCGAGGGGTTATCCATATGGTAAGATCTAGACTAACGTCAGAAGTACCACGAGTGCTAGGGGCCCGCAGCGCCTGCACCACGGCAGCTAAAGGGGACGGATCCCCTCCCCTACAGCACAGACGATAGTACAGGGGGTGGGGGGAATGGCATCCTGTGATACACTTTCCCAAGCATCTTGTACCTGTTGTCACAAGTTCGGCAATGTTTATGGCTGACCGTGGAGAACTATGTTATGTCCCATACATGCTCATTGGGAGAGAGGTCAGCGGACGCGCTGGGGAGGGCACTTAAACACCATGAAGAGCGTTGCAGCAGCTGTATGGGTACATGGGTTATCCTGTTGCACTGGTTTCATGTCCCTGCGCAAACAGCAAAGGCGAGTGAGCAACTGTGAGTTGTAAGTGAGGACACTCCATAACATGATGCCAGGAGTTGGGTCTTCATGTCGTGGGCGAATGCACCCTGGACTGGTTCGCTCACCAACTCTACTCGTACATGTACGCGACCATTAGAACGTACTTTCTTCACTGAGTAAAACAGAGCGCCGTTTTACAGATGTATTTTTTTATCTTGAAAAGTGCAGAGCGATGCGCAGTGGTATCTGGACGAGTCCACCTCAGAACGGTTGCAACTGGAGGGGAGGGCAGATCAGTTGCCTACCAGTTGCGAGCAACTGAACACGTGCAGAGCTACTCGGTAACACTACAGCTTGTTTGAAAATGTGCTTGTCTCCTGGTTCCAAGAGGGCATTTATAAATGACGCCTCCTAGCAGCACATTAGGAAATAAAGTGCTACATTTAAAAACACGAGAAGTAATAACCAATATCCATAGATTTATAAAACAGGAACAATGGTCTGGGTCAGCTATAAAAATCTGGGGAAGGGTATCTGAGGCAACAGTTGTGTCTGAAATCAGTTTAGGAGAGTTATTAAGAAAAGAAAAGACATTGGTGCTAGTGCAACAACGTCCTTCTCTATACCCAGTAAACAAAGATTAAGAACATGCACAAAATCTAATTTGGATGTTTTAATTCAGAAGTAGTTAGGTGAACTATGAATAATTTTGAAAGCACAGAAATACAAACACCAACTTTGAAGAAAGTGCTTATGAAGCTAAAAATTCTACTGACTTCCAAGGCAGTGTCTGAACATTAAGAAGAGTTCTTTTGAAGCTAGGATTACTTGAAAAAAAAAAAAAAAAACACTAAGCGTGACAGACAATTTTTAATCGAACATTGCACCATACGTGCAAAAAGGCTTAAGTATTTACGAAATATTCGGAGATATCGAACTGAAGTTTATATAGTTTATATGGATGAAACTTATATAAATACAGCACATACTGGACGATATGCCTGGAGTGAAATACCTTACAGGGACTCTGCAGTGATACTGAAAGGCCAACCGTTGTTTATCATGCCTGCTGGAGGAGAACAGGGTTTTGTTCCAAATGCCTATGTACTATTTAAGATTCAACAAAAGCGTGGAGATTACTACCATAGTAAGAATTACAACTTAGTTTATAAGAGCTGCAAAACTGGCTTCGAGAATAAAATTTGTTTTTAGACACCTTATGCACGGCCCTCCCCTCTCGTAATCTTACGCGTGTGATGCATTGTGGCGATAGGTGCACTATCCCCACCACAGTTGCTACTCATCCCTACCGCGCAGGATTCCTGTCAAGATAAAATAATACTTGTATTAAGTCTTTCTCGACACCAGAGAAGGCGTACATGATGGTGTTGTGATGTAAGAGGCACCTTAGCCAGAAGCATCTATGATTTGGGTTGTGCTGCAAGAAGATGGTTTCCAATAGTCCGCGCTGACACGCCAGAAGCTCCTTGTGTAACCTGACTTCCCTGATTACTGTTTGGACACTGAATGAAGCCAGTACAGTGCGTCGATCTAGATGTGTGTTTGTAAAGCGTGGCCGCTCAGACCCTGGCCTACGAGAGTGAGAATAATCAAACGATCATCTGAAAACACCGATGCAGTATAGGCCGCGCTATGGCTGAGTGGTTAGATCACTCGAACTCTCATCAAGGCGACTCGGATTCGAGCCCAGGCAACTGCAAGGTGAGATTTGTGTTGGACAACACGACGCTGGGCCGTGTTTTCTACGGGACCTCCGTTTCCCCCGCCATCTCTTTCCACCGGTACTTCATTTTCATTTCATATATCAATAGTGTCACAAATACACAGCAGTAGATGTCGTTGAAGGATAACCCTTCTCCTAGGAGGAGGGGCCTGTGACCTTTTGCCATTCCGGTTGATTGTCCCTTGCTGGCATTATGGTGCGATTTAATGAAAGACTGTGGGGAAATGGTGACACTTATTTTTAATAATTTGTTTAGTTTGGTTAGGAATTGTTAGGAGTAATTCATTGCATTAGATTATGTTTTGGTGCGTTATGGCGTTGCTAGTACCAGCCTGGGTCGTTTATATGTTTCTCCTGGGTCAAGATCATACTCCCCGAGGCCACTGATGAGGGTGTTGAAGCTGATAGAGAGTTTTCTGTTGTGGAATATATGAATGATGTAGTTAGTGATCTTTGGGAAGGAAAGGTCGGAATGTATGTTGTCATTTGGGGTGTACCAATCGGCAGCATTTGCTATCCGAAGGTAACGGTTCCTTAGGACTTGTAGTTTGTGGAGGTGGGATTTTGCAGCAGCCCCCCAGACTGAATATGCACATATGTCAGGGCAGGTCGGAGAACAACAGTGTCACCGCCTGCGGTGCCACATGTAGTATAGCGGGTGTTAAACACTACACCGATGCAGCAGTTTGTTGACAGGTCCGTCTAGCTGCATGCAGGCCGTGTTCAAATGGTTCACTTTGTAGTGCTATGGCTTCACCTTAGACTGTCTTTTGACACTGTTATTCAACATTGGTGGTACCACAGTGACTGCTTGCCAAGTGGACACAGATCAGAGGGACACACCTCAACAGTGTCATCTATTGTCCGCTGACCGCAACACATCATTCACCAATACTATAACCCCTCAGTTTCCACATACTATGCTCATGTTTCAACGATCAAAGCCCTATGTTCCCAACAATGTATACATTTCATTTGTTATGAAAATGTTAACGTTACACATATCCAACTTTAATTAAAATCATTGATGAAATAAAAATTTGCAAAATATTTTACATGTAAAGGGTAGTTTGAGATGTGGAATTTTCTTGAAAATATTTGTATTAGACATCACATTTAGTTTAAGTTAATTTATGGAAATTATGCATTTCTTCACACTAGCCATTGGATTGATAGAGTCTACATGAAAAATTCAGTGCCACGGCCGATATTTGAACCACGGATTTACTGGTTTCCGTCCAGTCGCTCTTACTCATTGAGCTATCATGGCCAATTTGCCGTCATGACAAATATCTCCATTTGACTCGTATATTTCCCCGGTAAACCACTAGGGGCTCTCGCATCCGAGATACACCGTTTGTGGCGACTTACTATCGTAAGTATTTGAGTCCCAGGCTTCATCATTTAACTCTTGGCAAATTGGCCATGGTAGCTCAACGGGTAAGAGTGACTGGACGGAAATCAGTAGATCCGTGGTTCAAGTCCCGGGTATGGCATTGAATTTTTAGTTCGACTCTATCAATCAAATTTAGTGTTAAACTACTATTTGTTTTTAACTATAAGTTCATAGATAAAGTGTAAACAGATCTTTTTCTAAATTTGCAGTTTCCGATAAGAAGTTCTCAATAAGTTGGCTATAATATAGACAATAGAAATATCAATCTAAGTACAATAATTTGAATAGATTTGTGTATCCTTTATGAGTTTACCGAGAGCCAGTAGTACTGAACGCTTCGCGCCAGAAGTCAAATGGAACGTGGGAAGCTTCGCACCATGACTTGCTACTTTTTAATCGGAAACGGAAGCAGATAGCATGCTCTACTGAATGAAAAAGCGTTCTTTTGAAAATGTCCCAACAGCTAACGTCAATGCAGTATTAGAAAGCTCCTGGTCTCGCTTTAGATACATGTTTATATTCAAACATACTTTCGTCTAACTCTACCACGAGTATTGATAGTAGATAACTTCTCTTTTTTTATATATTTATTAGATCGGTCAGCAATAATATATGCTTTGCAGATCTGAGAGAACAGATACAAAATAATCACAGAGTAATAACATTGTAGAGGCAGGACAATGTGCCTCCTCTGAACTAAAACAAATGTGTTATTGCACTAATATAAATGTGATACTGAACTAATAAAATGGTATACATACTTCCATAGTGAGAATTTACATAGTAGAACAGAATAATAGAAAAGATGAATTGAAACAGTAGATCATTCAGAAGTAGAAGTGTCATCACTGTAAAGCAGGTCCTGTGGTAGTCGTCGCTTCAGTCGCGTTGGCCGGCGACTTCGGACGCCGATGTTATACGTCACAGCTCCTGGAACGTGGCGTAGATTGTAGAAGAAGCGTCTTGCAGTCTGTCGGATGAAATGGTGGAGAGGAAGAAGTCCCAGCTGGTGATGCAGCTTCTGGTTGCGGTCAAGGCGGCCCGGGTTCGGTCCCAGGCGACCGCAAATTGAGATTTGTGGTGGACAACATGGCGCTGGGGCGGGTTTTCTCCGGGATCTCCGGTTTTCCCCGCCATCTCATTCCACCGGTGCTCCATCTTCATCTCATGTATCATCAGTGTCACCGCCTGCGATGCCATATGTAGTAAAAGCGGGCGTTAAACACTACACATTTCATTTCACACATTTTGTTGCGGACAAACCAAGAAGCATTGGTGGCGATTCGCAAGAATCAACTCTGGATGACCTGTAGACGCCTCAGGTGACAAGTACTGGCAGCCCCCCAGACCTGGCAGGTATAAGTAATAAGAGGTCGAACCAGAGATTTGTATAGGAGCGGTGAAGATTCTAAAGCAAGTGAAGTATGTTTGTGAAATAATGGAGACAGTTGTGAAAGACGAGCGGATGCCAGGGTAATGGTGCGTTCAATATGAGGCTTCCACGTAAGCCGAGTGTCCAGTAACACTCCAAGGTACTTGACTGGTGTAGGTGAAAGGAGCCAGGGCACATGATCAATCAGAAGGCGTATAAGCGGAGGGGGATTATAACGGCGTAAAGTAAAAATCTTGGCTTCAGTTTTCTGGGTATTAAGGGAGATGCACCAATTTTGACACCATTGAACGAGGCGATCAAGAGAGAGCTGTAAGCTTCGTACAGCAGAATGTAGATCGGAGTGAGAGTAAAATAAAACAGTGTCGTCAGCATATAGGGCGATTGAGGTTGGAGCCATGTCTAGAATATCAGAGGTGTAAATACTAAACAGCTTTGGTGCCAGTATTGAACCTTGTGGAACGCCTGCTGTAATACGACGCTCAGTTGAAAGAGTGCCTCCTATGCGCACCGCAAAAGTGCGATCAGTGAGAAAGCTGGTAATAATGTGGATTAAGTAGTCCGGGAGACCAATGCGATAGAGTTTAAGTAGCAAGCCAGAATGCCATACCTTATCAAATGCCTGTGCTACATCAAAGATAATATCTAGGGTATGTTGACGGTGCTCGAATCCAGTGACAATGTGTTGAGTTAACCTCAATAGTTGATGAGCAGTAGAGTGTTTCGGGCGAAACCCGAATTGAAAATTGAATTGACCGAATTGACTATTGTTGAGGTACTGCACGAGACAGATAACTTTTGAATAATCACGACTCGGCTCCTTACTCAGAATACAATAAAAAGATAACTTAATAAATCACTTAAGCAATAACTTAGGTATACAATAAAATATTAGGTAAAAATTGTTGATTGAAAATGTTCCGGAAATAACATTAGATATCAGAAAACACTAAAAATCCCCATTTAGAATAGTCTATGAGCAAATTCCGTTTGCCGATCGAACTGATCGAGTCTTTAACGCCGTTTTCTTCAATCATCGAGGTAGAAACTGGAATGAATATTCAATTCAACGATCGATAGTTTTAAAGTCTGAAATCATAATAGTTAAAATGTAAATGAATGATAATAGGAATATTCTAGCATCTATACAGGGATAAAGAAGGCGAGTAGATGGAACCCTAATGCCAGCTCTCCGGCACGTATAGAAACAGAAATGCACTTGCTCAGCATTGAGGTTTCTGTCGACACGTAATGAAGGTCCCATGTGCGTGTCTCACATACGAAAGATGCAGGTGCCTAACACTAAGGCCTCTGTGCGCATTTGTTGAAGCGTCTATCACGTATAGAACCTCAAATGTTGCCTAGCACTAAGGTATATATTTTTAAATCTATATCCTCCAACTTTAAGTCATATATGACGACGAATGAGATGGGTGAAATGATGTTCAAATAAGTCCAGGGTACTTAGAGCTTAGAGTTACCAGACATTCATCTCTCGGGCTAAGGGAAAACCCCCAACGTTAAGTCATATCGAACGATGAATGAAATGATGTTCAAATGAGTACAGGGTACATAACGCTTAGAGCTACCAGACATTCATCTCTCGGGATAGGGGAAAACCGCCAACCTTAAGTCATAACGGACGATGAATGAAATGATGTTAGAGTCCAGGGTCCATAGAGCTTATAGTTACCAGACATTCATCTTTCTGGATAAGGGAAAACCTCCAACGCTGTCATGTCGGATGATGAAGAAATTATGTTCAAATGAGTCCAGGGCATATAGAGCTTAGAGTTACCAGACATTCATGTTTCAGGATAAGGGAAACACCAGAAGGAACGTGAGGCAGACACGTGGGAAACGAGAGGTACGGTACAGAAACGACATCTAGAAGGTCTCCCTTAGCAGATAACAGAAAGTAAAGACATTTAGGATATAGAAAGAGAGAGAGAGAGAGAGAGAGAGAGAGAGAGAGAGAGAGAGAGAGAGAGAGAGAGAGAGAGAGAGAGAGAGAGAGAGAGAGAGAGAGTCACTTTTATAATATAACGAAGTATTACATAAAGTCAATTTTAGCAGTTAATTTTTCACTTGAATTTTATTTATGGTTATGCATTTCAATGAATCTTAATCATAAATTGTCCTTGTCAGTCATTTCTAAGAGTCGCTGCGAAAGGATATACATGCAAAGATACCTCAAGATAGCACTCATAATAATGACATAACGGGACATGTGTTCTTACATGACATTTGGCTATCGATGGTAAGGAAGCGTCTTCTTTTTCTACTTCAGTGTGGTATATTTTGAGCGTTTATTATGATTAAATGCCAACAGCAATACCTTTAAAAAAGGAGTTCAATTGTGATTCCACAGACTAAAGTAATGGGTGTCTAAATTGGTCTCTAAATAGTGCCCAGAGGCCATAGATACGTTGGTGGGCCCCGAACTTGCATAATCCATGGAAGAAAATGGCATAAAAGAGAGAAAAACTTTGATAGGGAAGAGCAAGATAAACGAGAATAATATTCCAGCCGATGCTGGCCCCATAGCTCAGTCGTTGGAGCACCTGCCTGACGTGCTGGGGGTCCTGGGCTAGATTCCCGGCGGTGGGAGTTGGGATTTTTCTCCGACCAAAGATAATTCCTCATCTTGCCCAGAGTCAGGAAGTATGAATTAGAGTGCAAATGTGTGCGTGATGTAATGATTAAAACCTAACGAACAAGAGTTGATATGTTCCAAAGGAGAACCGCTGCCGATATAGCCATTGCAGTTAAAGGCGGCGTATAAATGGAAATATATATTCCAGCCGAGAGTTTTGTTCAGGGTGCAAGTAAACGTGTATAAACTGCTGTGATTGTTTGTTATTTTGTTTTAATATCTGCAGTTAAATGAATTGAATAAAAAGACGTAAGAAATAAAGAATAAAAGGTCAATCAATGGTAACTGTTCTTCACAGCTGTTGATTCGTGGTTCAAATCCCTGCTCTGATAGCAAACGGAAGTAAGGGGAAAATTGTGGAAAGTATATGGTGATAGAAGGTAAATAAGGAAACACCACAAACAATCCATGATCAGAGAGTATTGGAAGGGTTTCGAACGTGAGATTTCCGATATGGGAGCTTATAACAGTTATTTTTATTTATATTTTAAAAGGGTTTGAAAAATTTATAAATTTATAAAAGAAAAACAAACAAAATTTTGTAAAACATATATGTAATTTTATGATTGACGTAGTAATAATTGTATTACGTAATGTAGTGACGTAGTAAGTAGTAAATCGGCCAATCAAATAAAAGTAATATATGGGTAGCGATAGTAACGAAGGATTAAATAATCTTGGTGTAGAAACCGAAAGAAAATTCCCCTTTCTTTCTGGAACGCCGAAGAGATCGGACGCTTTTTCAATTGCTCAAAAATATTTAAGTATTAGTTCAATTTGAAGTATTAGATTGATTCCGATCACAGTATAAAGTTTTGTGATAAGAATTGTAAAGGTTTTGGTGTTAAAAGAAATAAACAAAACATTGATTTCGTATAGAAATTCGAATTAAAAGTCATAATGATTTCTTCACTCGTTACCACCCTTGTAACTTAGAGTTTTCATTGTTCGTAAGTAAGAATATAACAGAAGAATATTAAAAGCTAGCCGAGGCATAATTAAGGATTTTCCTGATAACTTCGGGGAACATCTTCTTCATCAAGTCATAAGGTAAAATCAACGAAGTAAGATCAACGACGGGAAACAAGATACCTGCACGAATCTTGATATATATGTTGCCACAACTTTGGGGCATCAAAACCCACAACAACGGAGAAATCCTGCTACAAGCTTCAATTTATGCGGGTGAATTTCCCTCCATACGTCATGTGATATGAATGGATACGGCGTTATAAAACCTTGTGGTTTGACAGTTCCATAGAAGAAGTGAAAAAGTATGAACTTACTTTGGAGAAAATGGGAATAGTATTAAAAGGAATGAAGAACTGGAAGACTACAGGAGAGGAAGGAATAAATGTAGAATTGTGGAAAAGTGGTAGACCGTCACTAAAACAGATATTTCTGAATCTGATTAATAGTTGCTGAAATTGATGTCAAATTCCAAAATCTTAGTCACATGGACAACTTATATCTATATTTAAGAAAGCTCTTAGAAATAAATGTGAAAATAATAAAGGAATTAGTATTTTAAATGCTGGATATAAAATATGTGCAAGAATTCTAAACAAAAGAATAATAGTTATGTGTGACACAAGTAGGAAAAAAACAGAATTTTATAGTGTGAACAGGATAGCTTGCAGAACGAGCGAAAGAAAGTGAAGCAGTTCCTGCGAAAAGAGTAAAATTACTTTGAACACAAGTGGCATATAGTATTTTTAGATAGTACTGAATATTTATGGATATATTGTGGATAGTAAGCAGTTTGTTTTACGTATTTCTGAGACCTGAAGCTTAACATGCTGCGATGCTCAATTATTGCCTTGCTTAGCATCATTGTTGGATAAAGGAGGCAATGAAACCAATAAAACGAAATTAATGTAATAACACTTTAATGTATTAATACGTTAAAACCTTCACAAACAACATGTTAAGTTATTAATGGGTTACAATTTTCACTAAACCTGCTGTTCTTTTGAAGAAATTGTGGTATTCATAGTGCAATTACTGCAAAATGAAGTACTTATTCCTCGTGTAGAGGAAGTGGGAATGGAAATGTTAGTTACACTATTTACTATAGGCTCATTGTATGAATTTGAAAGAATCTGTGAAACAATTTTCTTCTTGTTTTCGATTGAAGTTTCTGCATAGCCTTCGGCAACGGTAGATGGTTTCCAGAATCTGCCAGAAGGGAAGCCTACCTGGTTGAGCTAATAGTTACATTGCACAAGAAACTAAAGTTGGCTACATTGGAGTGTTACATTTTTTTTAACACTGCGTGGCAGAATTACCTTCTTTTAACGGTACTCAGAGATGTCCAAAGCCGGACTTTTAACGCCATCGGTCCACAAAACTATTACGAATGTGTTATTGCTAGAATAACAAAATAGTTCAGGAAGGGACGATGCTATGCAGATGCCACTTTTACAGGTAAGCAGATAGAGGAAAAAAGAAGGAAATTTAACCTTGAAACTGGCATAGTTTGGGAGATTATGACTCGAAGAGGATATTCCAATCACTTAGGCCCGATTGCATATAAGATAATCTAAGTTTAAGCACGTGAAAATTATCTTCACACAAGCTGAACTTAGAATTTTGCTTGTATAAACATTTATCTAAGTTCATGGCGTCTTTATCTAAGATCAAATCTAACTGTTGGATTTTCTCCAGTTAACTTTATTGAACTTAGATCAGCAGAACTGCAGAATTTATACAAGAATAGTTTGTGAGAAGAACCAAGAAGTAGTAAATAAAGCATTTTTGTGGTTACTTGCATAAATAATTGGCCTCTTTATTTCACAAATGTATGTTAAAATGCATTGTTTGTGTTCATAACCTATACATTTTTATTATTTTCAGATTACAGATTACTCTGATGATTAGAGTATTCAATTTGAAAGGTCTCCTCGTGTTTTCCAACATAGAGGAAATGCCATCTCAGAACTAATTGACAAAAAATTCAAAATGAAATTTCGAGTATCAGAGCATGTAGTTGAACTGAAGCACAGGCTGCATGTACAATTAAGAACACAAACCCCGAGAAAATATGCACTTAATCCAATATTTATGATCCTTTTTGCATTATGGCTCTATGCAACTGAAATCTTCCAGATGGTGATTACGAATATATTTAATATAAATAAAGGGACTGCGTTTAGAACAATACACAAAATTATAATGAGATTGCAGCTTTAAGATTTCATTTCATCAGGATGCCTATGGAAACGGGTGAAAGAAGAAGGGTTATGCGAGATTTAAAGTTAGCTGAATGCATCTTCTCTTTTGCTTGAACTTCCATTTTTTTCCAACTCACAGTATTGTAAACAGACGAAAATGAAAAAGATGTACATTAGGCATATAATGGAGATAAAGTAAGTAAAATAATTAACTTTTGATAAATATTGTTTCAATATGGAGTAAATTCTTATACTGTTTATTTAAAATAACATTATTTCTAAGACAAATAACCATAAAGCGAAAGATTTTGTTTTTGTTATGTCTAGATTGGCTACTCTGTGCACTTGAATTAAACATAGTCGAGTAATTCCGATAATTTTCGAATCCTTTCGATACAACACGAAAGTTACAACATGTTTGGCGATGTTGTCGCATTTGTTTTTGTGATCTCAGATCAGTACTAAACAGCGTTCATCTGACCTAAGATCAGCATTTTACAACCCACGTGAGTTCACAAACTTTGTTCAATTTTGATCTTCGATTACAAATGAACTGCAGTTAGCGATTTTTATGCATCCGGGCCTTAGAGTTCTAAAATGTATGTATAAAGACAGGACAGTCAGTACACACGTTGTAAATGTAAGATACAGTAGATACAGATAAATTAGGTATAAGGCAGATATGTAGTTTATCTTCTATGTTGTTTTCTATTTACACAGATGATTTGTTTACACAATTGATGTTTAAAGCAATGGGTGCATTTGTATTGCACAAATGTTTCCCGAACAGGTATTTATGACCTAATGGTTGTAGTGCATAAGAAGAAGAAATGTGAAAGCGACTCAAAGTTTCTAAACTGTCATTTCTTGCAGGGAGTCTTAGCTGTCACTGTTCTGTACCACGTGGTGACATAGAGAGTGGAGCTAGGGGCGGGAGTCGAATCCCGGTCAGACAGCAAGGACTCCTCTGAAGGAGGCGCGTGGAAGGAATCAAAACGCTGCTGCAGATGATGAGGAGTTACTTTATTGAATCAGGAAGGAAGTGGGAGACAGGGAAGGGATGTAATAACATTAGTCTGCTTCACTCACCCCCACCCCACCCCTAGTAGCTCAAGTGGCACCAGGCTGACTGACTTCCCCCCTTACCTTACTTACAATACACCACCACATCCCCCTACCCTACTACTTTAAAGAAATATAAAAACTAAGCAAATATACCTCGCGCTCTCCTTGCTTCTTACGCTAGGGGAGATTCTGCCCCTCACAAAATTCTTTTTTAACTTACTTATCTTTCAACATCGTTTCGGTTTATAGGAATGGCGCTGCTAAATTACACATTCCTGGCACGAACCTTTTGCCAGTTCATCATCACAATTTCTCCCTGGCGTCAACAACAATTATTGCATCTGAAACAATTTCTCCAATGCCATGGGTCGCTCGCACTTGCCCATTGGCCCCAAGGTTCAAATCTAGCTCAGACCAACAGTTTTAAATGTGACAGCCCTATATCAAACAGCCCAATGAGGTTTGAAACAAATCTGTCACCGAGTGCTAAAGAACCATCGAAACATCTGATAGTTCATCACTGGAACAGTTGCTGGCAGACTGAAGTGTGACGCACGAATAATATTACCATAACTTACCAATACGAATGTAAACTCGATTTTTCACCTAGATAAGCCAAATGTGCTGATTCAGATAGATTCTTCACTTGCTTCTCTTGTATCCAATTAAGAAATACATTGTATTTTCATTTTTCAGACAGAAGTTCCAACATCAAATAATTTGTTGATTTCTGTATACCACCGATGACAGTCTTTTTTCTCTTTTCGAGCTTATATTACATAAATCTAAATATCGTTAGGTTAAAATAACTGGCTACCACACAGAACCTTGCTTATTTCCCAAACAACGAACTCCAAAGAGGAGTTTTGTATTGAATCGATTGTAACAATTATCAGAAGGTTTTCGACAAGGAAAGTATTTCATCAAATACCGCCTTGGAAGCTTTCATTACTAGTCTTTCACTTGCAGATGCTCTCTCACATCAAATGTGAAACTTCTATTACGTATAATCAACTTTTCGTTGAATTTCAAGAGCTTCATCGAAATGATTTACATACGAGGGACGTAGCCATGGTCACTAAAGCGTATGTCTCTAGTGTTCCGCCGCGTAGATGGTCGCGGGTTCGAGTCCCGCCTTGGGCATGGGTGTTTATATGTATAGTGAATATTTGTGAAACTAGGAAAACAGATAAGAAAATAAACGGAAATAATGAAACGTCAGTTAAATAAGGAAAATAAAAAGAAAAATATATGTCTACATACATAGATATATATTTTTTACTAAATAAAAAATATTAAAAAGAAAGCTGTTCAATAAACAATGATCAATTTTTTTTGACAACTCATCCTCATAATTTTGATGGCTCCCTGAATGCGATGCACTTGTCCCAGCGTTTCTGACAGTCTTCAAAGACATGCTGGAAACCATTTTTTGAGAGATCCTTCAAAATCTCCTTCGGCCTCACACGAGGGCATTTCTTCAAGTTAAGGAATACAAAAAGTCACATGGGGATAATTACGGACTATAGGGAGGGTGAGGGATGCAATTCACGTTGATTTTTGCAAGATATTCAGCAACAACATTGGCAATATGCGGCCGCGCATTATCGTGGTGTAGCATCCAGCCTGCTTCACGGAAATGTGGTATTTTGCGCCTTATATGGACATGCAATGTTTACAGGACATCCCTGTAGTATTGTCCAGTTACTGATGTGTGTACGGGTACAACATACTGATAAACCATTCCATGAATATCAAAGAATGAGATGACCATAACTTTCCCAGCAGAAGCAACCACTTTTGCTTATTTGGGGGTTGGTGATGAAGGAGATTTCCACACTGAGCTTTGCTGTTTGCTCTTACGATCAAAATGATGTAGCCAAGTTTCATCAGCAGTTATTACGTTTGAAAGAAACTCCGGATCTTCCTCTAACATCAACTTTAACTGCATGTTACCTCCATTGCAGCGGTAGACGATACTGAACATGTCTGAACTTGCCTGGTTCTCACAGGCAGGTACCAGGAGTACCAACAATGAAACTACTACGGCGTGTTTGTTTCGCATTAAGCTAACAGAATATAATAAGATTGAATTTTAGTGCGAAAAATTATGACCATAAAAATTATGATCATTCTTTATTGAACAACCCTCGTATATACACCGATGGTTCTATTGTTGATGGAAAATGCGGATGTGCAGTTGTTTACTCTGAACACAGAGCAGTATACAAACTACCTGATCATTTCTTCATTTTCTGATGTAAGTTATTCGCCATAAAAGAAAGTTTGCAGTTCATTTTAGAATACGACAATCCTAACTCCTTTTTGATAATTTCTGACTCAGTGAGTGCAATTCTAGCCATTAAGGATAAAAAGATGCATTGGTTCGAGAAATACAATCCTTATCCAATGAAGCTCTCAACTCAGGCAAACAGATTAACATACTGTGGATACCATCAAATAGACAAATGAATGGCAATGAACGAGCAGTCCGCGAAGCAACCAGTTCACCTCCAGATGAAACAATTGCAAGCATAACTTACCAAGATTATATTGTCTATATTAAAAATGACATCAGAAGAAACTGGGAAAATCAGTGGTATGACAACTCAAACAGCAAACTGCATGAAGGAATGACTAATGGAATATTAGGATCTCCTCTTAAACAACTGAAACGTAAAGACTAGACTAAGAATTGATCATTGCAGAATCACGCATTCACACATCATATCCAAGGATCCAGCCCCCATATGTGAGATATGTCAGTCAGCTTTAACAACTGTACATGTGTGCCAGATAGACAAAGTGGCGGGCGAAGATGATTCTACTGTACTTTATGATCCTAAAATGATCAAAAGACGCTTCAATGATTCAGGTAGGTCTTCCATGGTTTCTCCAAATTCATGAATAGGTTTTCCTATTTTCAATAACCTGACGCAAATTTTTCTCTCTTCTTTCGTAGTTTCATGACGCTTTCGACTCATATTGCTTAAAATTACAATCAACGGCTTTGAAAACAGAGATGGAACTGTCAACGACAGTGGATGAAACACAACTGCATAACAAAAGGGAAGGGGTGTGTCAGCGAGACACCATACCTGGAATCTTGTTTACTAGGAGTATCCGTAGAGCCCGCCTCAGTAGCGTAGATGGTAGTGTGTCTGCTTCACATTCAAGAGGTCCCGAGTTCGAATCTCGGTTAGGGTGAGTTACCTGGATAAGGTTTATTCCGGAGTTTTCCCTTATCCTGATAGACGAATGCCGGGTAACTCTAAACTCTATGGACCCTGGACTCATTTGAGCATCATTTCACCCATTCCATTAATCGTTCGATATATCTTAACGTTGGAGGACGTAAATTACAAGAAGGATCTGTAGGCTTTTCCGGCTCTCCTTAAGGTAGAGGTGAAACCGGAACAGTCAAGTGGCCGTATCTAAGAAAAGAAAAAGAAAAAGTCAAGTCTTGTCTTGTCCAAATTATCAAATATTTTTCAGCATTTGACAATGTCTTCTAAACTCGTGAACAGAAAAACAAATTTTATCATGTAAAAGAGTTTAATAAACATTATAGCAGGTGTCCTTTCCAAGTAATGATCAAAGACGTTCTGTATACACCCTTTTGAAAAACACTCCCTCTATAAACTAGCACAGGGCCACAATTTGTATATCCAGTTATAAATTCGCTTATACGATAAATTAACACACGTCGTCCTACAGAAACCTGAAAAATTATAATACCTACAGCCAGCAAATACTGGCATGAATATGTAAAAGAATGCAAGTGAAGGTGAGAGCTTCAGGCACTAAGGTGCGGGGGTAGAGCTATCCGACAGATCTTAGTAACTACAGGGTGCCCAGTACAACAACTACACCCAAGTGTTTTCACCTTAAATCTGCTTTAGCTGACTTTAATAGCACAGAAACTGCCCCCTGCAGGCAAGTCTACTGTGAACATATTACCCGTCTTCATTATACAAACCGGCTTCGATTCCCGCATTGTTTATGTTTCATTGCACTTGCTCGGGAGTCGAGAAAACATCACACTACACTCGTTCTGCTTCTCGTATAGCCTTTTATCCTTCATTTCATTTGTTAAATAATCCAAGTATTTTTGTTTCTACACGACTCCAGAACTAAACTTAAATTCCTACTTATCCGCAGACAGCATTTGTTACCTCCTCCTGCTATAGATGCATAAAAATGCTGCCAAAATAGGAATAATAAATCCCGCTACAGATTGACAAAGGACAAGCGTCATGTTAAAGCACGCGAATCTTGGATCAATTAGCAAGCAGTGACTGGACCAAAGCACGCAAGCCAAGCCAGCATGCGTTCCTTAACTTTGCTTACAATTCACGGTTTATATAATAAGCCTAGGTCTCTGATTCATGCCATTCTTTACTTGTAATGCACTATCAAGAATAAAATGTGGCCGTTTCTGTAGAGTAGGTGGTGAGTATCTGCCTCACGTTCAGAGGTCCCGAGTTCGAATGTTGGTTAGGTAAGTTACTGGATTAGGTTTTCAGGGTTTTCCCTTATGCTGGAAGATCAAATAGCGGTAGCTCTGTCTGGTAACTCCAAACTCTATGCACCCTGTACTCGTTTGAAAATCATTTCATTCATCGACCGATAGCACTTAACGTTGGAGGTTTTCCCTTATCCTGAAAGATGAATGTCAGATAACTCTAATCTCTATGGACCCTGGTCTCATTTGAACACCACTTCATTCACCATCGGATATGACTTAAATAGGAGGTTTTCATTTATACTGAAAGATGAATATCCGGTAACTCCAAACTATATGAACCCTGATCTCATTTGAAAATCATTACATTTATCGTCCGATAAGACTTACGTTGGACGTTTTCCCTTATCCTGAAAGATGTATGTCTGGTAACTCTAAGCTCTATGTACCTGTACTCATTTGAACATCATTTCTTTCACCATCCGATATAACTTACGTTATAGGCTTTCCTTTATCCTGAAAGATGTCTGGTAGCTCTAAGCTCTATATACTTGTACTCATTTGAAGGTCATTTCATTCTTCGTCCGATATGACTTAACGTTGGAGGTTTTCCCTTATCCTGAAAGACAAATGTCTGGTAACTCTAAGCTCTATGTACCTGTACTCATTTGAACATCATTTCATTCATCGTCCGATATGACTTAACGTTGGAGGTTTTCCCTTATCCTGAAAGATGAATGTCTGGTAACTCTAAGCTCTATGTATCCTGTACTCATTTGAACATCATTTCATTCATCGTCCGATAGGACTTAACGTTGTAGGTTTTCTCTTATCTTGAAAGGTGAATATATGGTAACTCTAAGCTCTATTTACCCTGTACTCATTTGAACATCATTTCATTCATCGCCCGATATGACTTAACGTTGGAGGTTTTCCCTTATCCTGAAAGATGAATGTCTGGTAACTCTAAGCTCTATGTATCCTGTACTCATATGAACATCATTTTATTCATCGTCCGATAGGACTTAACGTTGTAGGTTTTCTCTTATCTTGAAAGGTGAATATATGGTAACTCTAAGCTCTATGTACCCTGTACTCATTTGAACATCATTTCATTCATCGTACAATATGACTTAAGTCGGAAAACGATAATATATTTGAAGAGATTGTTTGTCGGATAGTATATGTCATGCAGCATTCCATTTTGAGTTACAATTTTGAGACTACACTGGAAATGTTTTTTGGTGTCCACTGAATCTGCAAAATTGATTTTTACGTTTTCTGATACGTAAAAGTAACAGAGACACTTCCTCCAGAGACAGTACAAATTTGATGCGAAGATTTCATCCGTAATAGCTTTTTGGGAGTACATAAAATAAGAAAAAAGGACACGCATACAATGTTTGAAAATATCTGCGTGTGTAAGGAGCATGAGTCAAAAACGCAAAGTCGGCTAAACAGGAAATGTAATAAATAACATATGAAGCTATTAACAGTGAAGCAAACAAATATATACAAATATAATAATTTGTAACTTATCATTTCACTTTATCTTATAAGAAATAGTGATCATTCTTATAAATTCTCCAGATTCTTTTACTAATTGTTATGAAATCTTCACCTTGAAGTAAAATATTTGCTCTATTAATATAATCAGATTTATATAAAATTACAATTATATTATCTTTATGCGCTTTAATTAAATCTTTTTAATTTAATGATTTAATAATATATTTATTATTATTCTCTTGGGTTTCTATTTATCATATATATCTATTTATATAATATTTTTCTAAATTTCAATTTAATCAATGATTTATTATTTTCACTTAAATCTTGACTAGCAATGCTTATATCTGCAATATAATCATCTATATTTTTTTATAAATCAACACAAGCTTTTAAACCTTGATTTTAAAAATTTAACTCTTTTTCATTAAGGTTATAATTTGATAAATTAACAACAGTATCTTCATTATTTTTAATAACTGAGTATAATTTGTTTCATACGCAAATTATATAATTTGTTTTCTTAATTTAGCAGTTTTATTTTTCATATTTAAATTAAGAATATGAAATAAGTTGGATTCTAAATTAAGTCAAATTGAATTACCTAAAATCCTTTGTTAAATTTAGATGCAAATTATATAATTTAAGTTCAATATTATTTAAGTGTTTAAAAAGTAAACTTCTTTCGACTGGAATTACTTTATTCTCTGTGGCTTTTTGATGAATAATCATTTCTTATACGAAATCCAATATTTTAAGTTTGGGAACGTTCAAGGATAGGACACAAAGATTCTCAAGAAAATCCCTCTGCCTCCAATCTCGTTAAAGTATATAGTTTATGTCAAATACGCCTTTAGGGGAGTTAACCATTTCCGAGCTATTCGCAGTCATGTGTTTGAACTTTGCAATAATTTAAAACATCTTCTGGTTCATGACGCAAAAGACAGAAGTGAAGATGTGGTACACTACATAACCGTGTAGTAATATTTGTCCCACGTGTGCAGTCGACCGATTACATATTAGGTTCACGAGTTCAGAATATAGCTAGCGCTGGGGTATCGAACCTAAGACTACCTGATGGTAAGGAAGGTGTTAGTGGTGCTCTTTACATAACAACAGCACTCAACTGTGAAACAGGTGTATCTTGTCAAAGAGGCGGTCTCAACTATATCAAAGCCCTTTCTCCTCGAATTTTCCTTCAGAAATAATAAACCGAAAGTTTTATTACTACTGTAATGTGGAACACAAAGAGATTATGAAGCGAATCATATAAAACGCGTAGCAGTGACGCACCTGGTGGTCCACAGAGACAAGCTGTTCAGAAAGGAACGATCTACTGCCCCAATGTCTCAACAGTGTGGGCGTAGCTGCGTGTGGGGGTGTATGATGGGCGCCCCATGGTGACTCCAATTAACCCTTGGGGTCAGCCTGCCGTCCACATCATCACCTAAGTCTCCAGAGAGACTTAACAGTAGAATTTTCTTCTCCAAAAACCATGACTTATCAAGTCTTATGACGAGATTGATACATTTGACTGAGAATGCAGGTCAAAATCCTTCGTGAGAATTTACTCAGAGTTATGTAAAATATTCTTACAAGGCCTTATACTTTTTAAGGGTTGTCATGGCTTATATTTTTTCTAATCATCTTTCCACCTGCCTTGTTTCCCGAGACTTCAAACAAAGTAACAAGAAGCATTTTGGCATGGGAAAAAATGTAAGTGATATAAATTGTGTATTTTAACCATGTTTTTGAGTTTTCGGTTTACCAGTTATGCAAAAGTCACTCAGAGTGTAAAGGACTTCAGAAACTATGTCAGAAAATTTAAAACGCACTTTTTATTTGCCATGAAAAAATTTTAATATATTTTATTTTAAATCTATTTTTATAAAATAAATATCTTTTAAACTTTTCCATTAAAAAGGTAGTTTAGGATGGAAGGGTTTTCTTAAAAAATCTTTGTTCCTCATTCCTTGAAGAAGCTGAACTTAAATAAGTTGGTATTTAACCTAATTTAGGAATTATGCTGCTGATTCAAAAACACACAGAGCTCTTTCTAAAATGCAATTTAAGAATTCAGAGTGTTCAAAAGCGTAAATTTTCAAGGAAATGTGTATAGGGAACCCTTGGAAGGGATGGAATATCTTTTCTATTTTCTATGTGTGTGCTTTTGGAGCAGAAAAACATAAATATTCTAATTCTGCAATAAATATATTATTGTTAGTGCTGCGTGACTTAATCGATTAACTAAAACAATTAATTTTTTATTTAAGATTAAAGATTAAAAATTTTAATAGAATAATCGAGTTGAGTAAAATAAATTTATTATACAATAAATATTACTAGGAATGTTGTACTTGGTATTGAGAAATCAAAATAGACAATGTTAGGTGCTCTGCGCATACTTTACAATTAAGTTTCAACAAGGCGATTAGAAGTGTTTCTATAGATGTCCGCCTAAGTAAATGCAGAAAAGTAGTGGGCCACTTTAAATAGAGTCCGTACTTAGAAAATGAGCTGTCTAAAAAGTTGACGATCTTAATATTCCACAGATAAAATTAAAACAAGACGTAGTAACCCGGTGTAACAGTACTTGTATTATGTTTGAAGGTCTCCTCAAAGCTAAGAGAGCAGTTATTGATATATTAGACACCCAACCTTAAAATATTATTCCATTAACTGAAATTGAATGGGAAATAACACAAAGAGTGTTTGAATGTCTGAAACCTTGCCTGGATATTTGTGATTTTCTTGGGAGAAGTAAATACGTCACAGCAAGTTTTGCTACCTGCAATAACTTATCTAAGGTTAAGTCTCAAAGTCGCTGACTCAGACCCTCTGTATGTGATCAGGTTCAAAACTATTCTAGTCGAAGATTTAACAGAAAGAATTAATAACTGGCCTAAATAAGATGTGTATGAAGAAGTTACCGCTCTCGATCAGAGATTCAAATCCTTGAAAAGTCTTCCAAGAGCCACAAGAGAATTAGTATGGGAAAGACTTTCAGAAAAATCTTTGGCAAGTGCGAAAACTACGACAGAAGAAATTTGAAGAAGAGAAAACTGATTTTCAGTGACAATGACGATGTCGAGGAAAGCACCCCATTAACACCACTTGCTACAGAAACTGGCGTCTACAAGTCTTTGGGTGAAATAGATGACGACTTCACAAATCCTCTTCTATGGTGGAAGACACATTCTATTCAGTTGCCAATTTTTTCATCCATAACGAAGAAATTACTTTATGTACCAGCTACATCGGTTCCCTGTGAACGTGTGTTTAGTGATGCAGGAAATGTCACCAAACGAAGAGCAGCACTTAATTCAAAGCATCTGAATACACTTATGTGTTTAAAAATCATAGATGAAACTACAGTGATTAGATGAGTCTTCGTGTAAACTATTATTTCCAGGTCAGTCTCACAAATATTAGCAGATATTGATATAATATGTCTCTAAATAACTACTTGCAAAAATATTGCTGTTCAATTTTTTTTCTTGACAACGTACCTTTATACTCATCTTCATAATTTTGATGGTTCTTCTCAAAATAGTCTCCCCTGAATGCGATACACTTGTCCCAGCGTTTCTGCCAGTCTTCAAAGACATGCTGAAAACCATTTTTTGAGAGATCATTCAAAATCGCCTCCACAGCCTTCACCACTGCTTTTGATGAAGGATAATGCCTCCCACGAAGGCGTTTCTTCAAGTTAGGGAATAGAAAAAAATCACATTGGGCTAAATCCGGACTATAGGGAGGGTGAGCGATGCACTTCACGTTGATTTTGCAAGATATTCAGCAACAACATTAGCAATATGCGGCCGCGTATTATCGTGTTGTAGCATCCAGCCTGCTTCATGGAAAAGTGCTCTTTTGCACCTGATATGGTCTTGCAATGATTTCAGGACATCCCTGTAGTATTGGCCAGTTACTGATGTGTGTGATAAACCATTCCATGAATATCAAAGAATGAGATGTTCATAACTTTCCCAGCAGAAGCTACCACTTTTGCTTTTTGAGGGTTGATGATGAAGAAGATTTCCACACTGAGCTTTGCTGTTTGCTCTCAGGATCAAAATGATGTAGTCAAGTTTCATCAGCAGCGATTACGTTAGAACGAAACTCCGGATCTTCCTCTAACATCAACTTTAACTGCATGTTACCTCCATTGCAGTGGTAGGTGATACCGAACATGTCTGAACTTGCCTGGTTCTCACAGGCGGGAACCAGGAGTACCAACAATGAAACTACTATGGCGTGTTTGTTTCACATTAACCTAACAGAATGTAATAAGAATGAATTTTAGTGCGCAAAATTATGTCCGTAAAAAGTTATGATCACTCTTTTTTGAACAGCCCTCGTAGATCTAATTCAGTACATATATTAAACATTAGCACTTGTTGCAAACACAAATTTTGAATGTAAATGTGTAAAAGCTTCATAAATAATTAAATATACAGAGTATTAAATTACTTTATATACTCCTTACACTTAATTTTCGAACAGATTATATCTCGATTAATTGATAGTTTACTCGATTAAAGTAACATGGTTAATCGATTAAACATTGATGTATCTACAGCACTAATTATTATTATCATCATGCGGGAGGACTTGGGATGTTCTTGACCGTTTGCAGAAGGACCATAAACTCCACAGATATTTCAGGCAGTCACCTACGCCTTCATTTGTTCAAAAATATGTTTCTTAGAAGGTGTTTCCTTGCATCTAGCTGGTAGCTATGACGAGGTTAAAGCGACCGAATGACAGCACAGAGGAGCAGTTTCATTCAAATGACCTACCTTGTTATTTCAAACGGTCAGGACAGAGCCGTTTGAACTTTATTGCTCTCCTTGCAGCCCGAAATGTTTTCACAAGGCTTTGTAACAAGCGCTCCACAGAGTCACAAAGTACCTTCATCTAAATGTTTGTTTCATGTAGCCCCCGGGGAACATCCACGTTCATTATGCATCGTCACACCGCCCGCCAAGAATCGCAATCGGGGATGGCGCCCGAACATTGCGGTTTGGGTTTTATTGAGTGCAGTTCTAACTGACACTCAAGAATAATAAGACAGGCACTAGGGCAACAAAGTCTTCACTCACGTAACACTTCTCATCTACAAATTATTCTTACAAACGCTTAGTCTTACATATTCTTCATATTAATCAACATAAACATTGGTTTGAATTTTTATTATATTTTCTTGTAGGTCTAAGAGGGATATGTTAATACAGTAAATTGTAGTGATAGTTACATTTTTATGAGCTCCTCATTATGTGATAACTTTGAGATTACGTGGTGTTTGCATGACCGGCATATTAAAAAATAAACAAGTACCGACTTCCCCTAAGTATTGGAACTCAAAACATATAACAATGAATATCAGCCACTTACGATTATAGAACTTTCCTATAATTGTCGGAAAGAATTTCGAATATATATATTTACAGTTTCCATGTAAAGGGAAGTTTGGAGTGTGAAATTTCCTTAAAATCTTCGTGTCTTATCCTAATGAAATCGACCTTCGACACCAGGAGTATGTTTCATCGACTTTTCGATTTATACTTATGCTGTTTAGAAAGAAACGTATAAATCTTTTTCTAAAAATAAAAAAAAAAAAAAAAAAAATGGGTTCAGGAGACCTCAAAACATATTTTCGATGAAAGCTCGAAATTAAACCATTGAGCAGAATAAATTGCATTTTTAACGTCCTCCTAAAACATATCGGTCGGTGAATGAAATAATCGGTAGCGTAGATGGTAGCATGTCTGCCTCACGTTCAAGAGGTCCTGAGTTCGAATCTCGGTCATGGTGAGTTACTTGGATAAGGTTTTCTCCGGGGTTTTTCCTTATCCTCAAAGACGAATGTCAGGTAACTCTAAACTCCATGGACCCCGGGCTCATTTGAGCATCATTTCATCCAATTCATTCACCGTCCGATATGACTTAACGTTGAAGGACTTAAATTACAAAAAAAAAAATGCTCAAATGAAAATGAATCCAGGGTCCCTAGTGCTTAAGAGTTACCAGACATTCATCTTTCAGGTTAAGGGACAACCTCCAACGTTAAGTCATATCGGTCCGTGAATGAAATGTTCAAATGAGTCCAGTCTCCATAGAGCTTAAGTTACCTAGCAATCACCTTTCAGGATAAGGGAAACCTCCTGAGAAATCATATCCAGATAACCCAAGCTGACGGAGGTTCGAACTCTATACCTGTTGAACGTGTCCTGCGCCGTGGCGTAGCGGGCTAAGGCAGCCTTGGTCCCTGGTCACGGAAAGCGGCCTGAGCTCGATCCCACCCATGTGGTGGGGATTTTAGGTCCCGGTTGTAGGACGGTTGTAGGATCGTGAGGAAAGTGAGGAGCTTACGCTAGGTAAGCGGTCCTGGTTACGGAAACCAACATTCCGGCTGGGGGATGCCGAGATGCTGACCACACGTTCAAGAGATCCCTAATTCGAATCGGTCAGGCTAAGTTACCTGGATAAGGTTTCTCTCCGGCATTTTCCTTACCTGAAAGATGACTGTCGGGTAATTGTAAGCTCTATAGATCCTGACTCATTTGATATCATTTCACCCACTTCATTCATAGTCCGATAGGACAACGTAGGACGCAAATTAAAAAAAAAAAGTAACAACTGAAATGTTATATCTGCTGAAGTATGAATAACTTTACGGTTTACAAAATAACAATGAGAAGTGTATGTCGTGTGTCGCTGAAACGCTAAGCGGAATGTTTGATTTAGCGACTGCCAATGTGTATAACAGGAGAATGATTTTAGGCACTGTGTACTGCCGACAACATAATCGATCATAGTAAAAGTCTTCTGTGGGATTGTATAAAATACTAGTTTTGGGCGTATACGCCCTTTTACGTAAACTTCTACCCACCAAATTTCCTACATTATACAGGAGGTTTCCAAACGACACCGAACGAATACATAGAAGTAGTTGCTTAGCTTCCATGTGACACATATAGATAGTTTTTACGGCAAATAGAGCAGCATAAAAAACGCTCTAAAATGAGTGAGGATTAGGCAGTGACAGGAACAACGCCGCATGGCTCACGTTATCGAAGTTCGCAGGCAGGTGACACGTGGTGTCGTCTGCTGTAACTGTTTGTAAACATACCGACATACTTAACGGTAACTTGCTACTATTAAGAATTTCTTTAGCTTATGAAACTGCAATAAAGAAGCTATTCTTTAGTTATTTGTTTATGAATGTTAAACGTGTTCCAACATTCCGTTATAACAGTCGATGACAGCAAATAAGCTGGTGGACATATACAACTTAAACCTTTTAGGAGGAAGTTAATGTTAGTGGGATTGAGGATGGAAGCATTAAATGATAAAAAGAACAGAGAAAAATATAAAAGAATTGTAGATAAAGTTAGCTAAAACTAAATAGCTTATACAATAGGATTGGGATTTGATTACGAAGGGTATTCGGTACGTAGGCCACTATGCTGGGCACTTTGTTCCTATGCCCCCAAGTGGGGCACCCCCAGGAGGAAGGGTGAGGCGAAGGAGACAGAGGGTGGCCGACCAAAGGAGCCACGACAGTACAGAGGGCAAGGTCCATACAGTTTACTTGGATAGAGACTTCCCCCGACAGGCCAGGAGAACGAACTTGATCCCTCACAGCGGGACGGCAACGAGCCCAGCAACAGAGCTCTAATGGTCCCAGTGCAGGCGATCCGAGTCCCAAAGGTCTCTGGCTGGTGGTCCCGAAATGGTCCCAACAGAGGAGCAAGCGGAGACCGGCAACTGACCTACCTGAGTAGGAAATAGTTTTCCTCAGAGTATATCATCCTGCTATGCACTTCCCAGACACCCGCGAACACTTCTACCCTGAAAGAGACCTCCGGATGAGGGATGATATGAAATGATAAAGGAAATGAAATGGAGGGACGGGAAATTCTTCTTCTCCTTCTTTCTTCTCCTTCCTTAACGGGTTAGGCTTAAGCCTGTTCCGGTTTCTCATTTCCTGAAGCCATCTCTTTAGGGGGTGTCCTATTGATCTTCGACCTATTGGTTTATAATTGAAGGCTTGTTTTGGTATTCTTTCTCTTGGCATGTGATTAAGGTGTTCGACCCATTTGTTTCTATATCTTTGGATTTCTTCTAATAACGGTTGTACTTCTAATTCTTTTCTAATAATTTCATTCCTAATATGATCTTCTCTTGTACATCCTTTGATTCAGCAACTTGTATTTTACTCTTCTCCTTTTCCCCTATTATCCATGCCTCACTTCCATAGTTTAGTATTGGGATTGCCATCACTTTGTAGAATCCTATTTGAGTTTATTTCCTTGCTTTATTCCTGAGGGTTCTCTTAATTTCTCCGCAAACTGCTTGGAATTTTTGTATTTTATTCCTTATATCTTGATTTTCCGATTCATAGGTTATGCCACAGCCAAGGTATTGAAAGTGCGCTACGTATTCTAATTTCGTCTACTACAATTTTGGTCCTTATTGGGTATTTTCCCTGGAATGCCATTGCTTTCTTTTTTTTTTGTCTTTGAGATTGTCATATCATATTTTTTACAAATTTGGTTTAGTTGATATATTCCTTTCTGTAGTCTATCTTCCTTGTCAAAGATTAAAACTATATCATCTGCAAATATAAATTCGGGGGATGTAATTAACGTACCCTGCATTTGCCTAGCGACCCGGGAAACCCCCGAAAAACCCATGGATCAGGTAGGTCCGCCACTAGAATCGAACCCGGGCCTTCCGAATGTGGGCTACAGACGAAATTGCCTGAGCCATCCCGCGCGGTATCTTATAAAATGCGACAAGCATTTTATTTCACTGTGTTTAATAATACTAAATAACGGATTTGTAACTGAAAAGGAAGCTCTTGTTGATTTTACAGTAACTGCTTCAAGTACTGTACAATTATAGCAGAATGAGTAATTTTGGAACTTTCCGAGTCCTTATCGACTTTTACACAAATAACTGCCCTTTGTCCCATTACCTGAAAGCGAGGTTAGGGTCACTGATAAAGAATAAGTAACAATGTTTTTGTTTTCGTGACCGGTGCGTCCCAATAACAACTTGTGAGGTTCGCACACCAGTGGTTCCTGCGCTTCCTAATCACAGAATGATGTAATATTTAATGCTGCATAAAATTATACCTAACAGAAGTTCGACGTTGCGACACCGAAATTCGGACTAAGCTACGAAACGGCTATAGTCGTTCCGAAACAACTTGTATTGCTTGTCATTTGTTGAGGGAATACAGTGTTATACTCCGTGACTTCCTAAACTGTAAGCATTTTGTTTGCTTTGTAATTTTCACTACCGTTCTACGTGTGTTTTTGCATGCAATTCTGATTTCTGAAATCGCTGAGTTTTCATTAGCCAAACTTTGACTTAAGGATGTCTCGCTGACTAAGATCACCGAATACCTAATTGCCTTACTGCACTGAGTTATAACTAATTGCTTTACCTCAATGCTGGACTTAGTTATTGCCTTCTAATTGCCCGGTACAATCGAAACACATGCATTTGATGTTATGCACTGATTTAAAACAGAATCTAATGCACAAAACCCAAAGAAAACCTATTGTATACGAGCTACCACATTTGCATACAGGCTATATGACTAGTGTAGTTCATGGAACAAATAAAACAGAAGATATACAACACGTACTGGGTGGAGAAGTGCAAATGGATTGTAAGGAACGAGCGGAGCAGGTTGTTAGAACATTTTGCACGTTCCAGAAGAAGCACACCTCGTGTCCGGCAATCAACCGGTGTTAACTACAAGGGAAAACAATTGGATTCGCTCCAGTCTGTAGACCTTGAGATAATTCCACAAGGACACGCTTCCATTATCTCATGTTTTTGTACAGGTAGAGGCGGCATGCTTTTGCCCGAGCCCACCTGTTGGCTGCAAATGCAAGGCGAAAATAAAAAAGCGATCTTCCGGAACAGTGACAAATAAAGCAAAACAAGAGGTGGCAAGAAAACTGCCTGCTTCGCTGGACAGAACAGACAACAAAAAGAGAAACAAATGCTTCATTTGAAAGCGGTTCTATTGTCCCCGACAAAGTGGATTTACAGAGGTGGTCAAATTATTAAAACCTGCTATATCCTCTATTAGTTACTGGGTAGAGTTAAAGGGAGTGCACCAGCAAATATAGTAAATATCGAGTAATCCATAACTGCAAAAATACTTACTGACTGAGGGTGTATTTCAACTAGGACATAATTTAAAGTATATGTAATTATAGGGATCATATTCATGAGTAATTATATCAAACTGCAACACTGTATCTCGCAATATTGTAAATCTTATGTATAGAAAATAATCACCTATGTGAAAACGTTCCTGATTCAGTGGTTTACGAAAACTTAAATCTGTCATTGGAAGCTAGAAGGCAAGAAGTTTAAAGCATTTGATGAGAAACTTCTTTGAATTTCATCGAGGGGTAAACATCTATTGCACTATTATGGTGCGTTCAGAGGACGTGACCAGGAGAAGGTCTAGTACAGGGATGCTCAATTGTACAGCACACGCTTCCTTCCCCTACGCATGTTGTTTTCCCCACACCAGTGACCAAGGCAGCGAGAGACAGAGGTAGCAGTCAGAGGCGCTAATACTAATTGACCATAACTTTCCCAGCAGAAGCAACCACTTTTGCTTTTTTTGGGGGGGGGGTGATGGAGATTTCCACACTGAAATTTGCTATTTGCCAAGTTTCATCAGCAGTGATTACGTTTGAAAGAAACTCCGGATCTTCCTCTAACATCAACTTGGGAATCAACGGTCTTGGAACAAATAACGCACAAACACGTCTCATGAGTAATGTTTCTGACACCAACGTGTGGGTTGCACCCAATGAATTGTACAGTATTACAGAAAGTGGTCTTAAGGTATACTGGTCGCTAAACTAGAATGTGACTGACAGTACCTACATGGAAGAACGCTCTAAATAAATGGGAGGGGATGAGTACATCATAACGGTTGTCATGGTAACGATTAGAGGGACCAATTAGAGCCGAGACGTTTCCATGACAATGCTAGATGCTAAACCTTGGTTGCCGATATTCTAACACGTGCTTAGCATGACGGTGCGGGCAAGCGAGTTACGCAAACGCTGCAGTAAATACAATACCTAGGTTTTTATTTCTCTTCTGATAACGATGCATAAACAGAATGCCCTCACAGTTAGAGATCCTGTACTGGCAAGTTACTTTGCATTTTATTTGTGGCAATTTGCCTTGGTTTACGTGTGTGTGAGTTGGTGTATCTGTGCGCGTGTTGTGATCATTTGCAATTCTGTTTAATGAATGTTTAATTATGTATAAATATAGTGATAAGCGAAAACCTGAACGTGCTCGGGAACCATTGAAACTATATTTGGTAAAGGTATTCCATGGGAAATAATATGCTCTGTGAGAGAATACTTCAAAGAGGAGAAATTGAAAGTGGAGTCTACTATTCCATTCTCTGAGTGCTTGATAGGACTTCCGGTGCTGTAGGTATCAGTAAGGGCATTAAGGTTAAGATTGGGAAAGAAAATTATTTTAAATAAGAAAGACATTGGGGTATAAATTAGAAATTCCCGGGAAAAAATTATGTAAGCGGCATTTTCCCACTTCAATTAGCAACAAAATGTCACAGGTACGCCTCTTTTGTTACGATGATCTTTACATTGATGTGTTCTTGCATGTTCTAGCCTTTGCATGTAGATCCACGACTGTACTATTGTCTTTGTGTACAGCATTATAAATAATAATAATAATAATAATAATAATAATAATAATAATAATAATGATGATGATGATGATGATGATGATGATGATGATGATGATGATGATGATGATGATGATGATGATGATGATGATGATGATGATGATGATGATGATGATGATGATGATGATGATGATGATGATGATGATGATGATGATGATGATGATGATGATGATGATGATGATGATGATGATGATGATGATGATGATAAAAATACCCATTGCAGTCACAACTGAATCACCTTCGCACGCGTAATCCTATCGGGCTCTCCACGTGGCAGCAATAAGCGGCAACGTCGTCTCTCTCTCCGTACGAAATGTCAATCACTTTCTAGAATGGCGACCAGCATAATTAGTCGATCCTCTCACACAATGACAGCAGCAGTGTTGATGTTTTCTTCCGTAAGAGCAGTGCCTGGAGCAACGGGTCCACCTTCCTTTGAAATTAATTGTCTCCCCTCTTTAAACATTTTAAATCACCTTCGAGCTGTGCTGTAGGGAAGAACAGACTCTCCATAGGCCTCCTGTAACATTGTATAGGCCTCAACTGAAGATTTGTTGAGACGAAAGCGGAATTTCAAAGCCGCATATTGTTCCTCGCGTGTTACCTCCATTGCAGCGGTAGGCGATACTGAACATGTCTGAACTTGTCTGGTTCTCACAGGCGGGAACCAGGAGTACCAACAATGAAACTACTACGGCGTGTTTGTTTCACATTAAGCTAACAGAATATAATAGGATTGAATTTTATTGCAAAAAATTATGACCGTAAAAGGATTATGATCATTCTTTATTGAAAAACCCTCGTATTTTCGGCGCGGGTGGCATTGCGGTCACCTGTCCTGCTGAAGCGGGTGGCTGGTGAACCCTGGCTTCGAGGCTGCCGTGACTTGTTACGGCACGCCTGCAGGTCGCGGCCCAGAGGTCTGGCATACCTGTATATAGGTTCACTGTCCCATATAGCAACAGTAAAGTTATTTTGTATTGAAGGCCCTATCGCACAGGGATGATGTTGTATATGTATATGTATATATATATATATAATGTTATGACAAAAAGGCCTCAAGCATACCTTCTCGCAATACAGACAGAAAGGAAATATAAGAAAATGGACACAAAAGACTATCTACTAGAGATATTTTCTGGTTTAGACTTGGATAAAAGCTCTGTACATATTGTAACACTAATTTATTTTTCATTCCTAGAACATGTTCTGCTAATTTTCTGGTTTGTAATGAAGTTACATTGTGAGGAAACTGTGGGTGATGGAAAAGAATTGAGATCAAATTAAATATTTCTATTTTATGTGACACGTTTACAACATGCATGTATGTCTACTATAACAGAAAAACAGATGTTCATTGTGAAATAAGTGTTCATTGACTTATCATTTTATATTCAAGGTCTACTTTTATGGCTGCAAAATTAGCTTTGCAGTGCATTGCAGTATATAGTTTTTTAAAAACAGTTATCTATCTACGCACCAGGCGAAGTTACACACCTTTATATTACGCGGGCAGACCCACCTCTCAAATAGTATATTTACTGCCGGTAGAGGGAGGCCTCAAAGCTGCTGTCAGCACATCAAATACGATCACAAGCCGCTGGGGGAAACGTATACAAACTCGCTCCATCGGCGATGCTATTGATGACGTCAACGTTTGCGCGGTAAAATTACAGATAAAAATGAACACCGTACATACTGTAACTTAGTCATTTTGTAATACATGTATCCAAAATAGATGTACCAAAATAATAATAAATATGTAGTAGTTTAAAAAGAATGTCTGCTACGCATTAAGAGTTAATCATATGCTTTGAGTATGTATGTCACATTATATAATCAAGAATTATGCGAATAACAATATAAGTTTAATTATTTGCAAACTTCTGTAGATAATCATAACATTTTAAAAATGAAATTAACTTTTGATGCGTTTATTTATAACTGAAGCGAGAAGACTTCGCAGTGATGTGAATGCTTGCATTCGGGTTCGACTTGCAGGTAAGTAGGAAAATGCTGGGGTTGTTTTCTACCACGATTTTGTTGTCCCCAACATTTCCTTTCATCTGTTTCATCTTCACACGTTTATATGAAAATGAGGCTTAAGACTAGGTAGCGGCGGTTTGTGCGTTGTGGCGGTGCAGCTTCTGCTTATTAAAACTACAGTAACAATTAAATGTAACTCCTTTTGTATGACATGAATTTTATAACTGTACGCTACTTTATCAAAAGGGGAAGGGAGCCGATTATAGGATGGTTTCCCATTATCGGATAGAATGATTTCCTAATCTTGAAACTTGTGCACTCAATCGCTGAATGCATGAAATCCTTTGCTTTTCACTCCCCTGCGGCCATTTTGTGTTCGCTTGCAGGAAGAGAAGCACATGCAAGTTTTGTGAAATGGTAGTCGCCTAATATTTTGTAGCGTTCAGTATATCTTAACACATCAGCTAAATGTAAATAATTATTCTAAATTGATATATGTAATCGTAAACTATATGTTCTCGATTAGCTATCTCGTTTACAATTTATTTAATATATAATATGTTTTCTCCTCTATGTGCATTTGTTTGTTTTGTGTGGAGGGTTCTCATTATCGGATATGCGATATTAGACTTCAGTTAGTAATTTCATATTGACACTTTTATTTTACAGATGTCAACTTTAAAAAATTCGAAACAGCGAAAAAATGGAATCACAGTCCATGATCGAAACTGTTTATACTGTTAAGCAGAAAGAGTGTTCAAGAGCTTTCTAAATACACAAGGCCTGTTCAATAAAGAATAATCACAAACTTTTTTCACAACGTACTTTTACTCATCCTCATAATTTTGATGGTCCTTCTCAAAATAGTCTCCCCTGAATGCGATGCACTAGTCCCAGCATTTCTGCCAGTCTTCAAAGACATGCTGGAAACCAGTTTTTGAGAGATCCTTCAAAATCGCCTCCGCAGCCTTCACCACTGTTTCTGATGATGGATAATGCCTCCCACGAAGGCGTTTCTTCAAGCTAGGGAATAGAAAAAAGTCACATGGGGCTAAATCCGGACTACAGGGAGGGTGAGGTATGCACTTCACGTTAATTTTTGCAAGATATTTAGCAACAACATTGGCAATATGCGGCCGCACATTATCGTTGTGCAGCATCCAGCCTTCTTCACGGAAATGTGGTCTTTTGTGCCTGATATGGACTTGCAATGTTTTCAGGACATTCCTGTAGTGTTGTCCAGTTACTGATGTGTGTGCAGGTACAACATGCTGATAAACCATTCCATGAATATCAAAGAATGAGATGGCCATAACTTTCCCAGCAGAAGCAACCTCTTTTGCTTTTTTTGGAGGTTGGTGATGAAGGAGATTTCCACACTGAGCTTTGCTGTTTGCTCTCAGGATCAAAATGATGTAGCCAAGTTTCATCAGCAGTGATTACGTTTGAAAGAAACTCCGGATCTTCCTCTAACATCAACTGTAACTGCATGTTACCTCCATTACAGCGGTAGGCGATACTGATCAGGTCTGAACTTGCCTGGTTCTCACAGGCGGGAACCAGGAGAAACAACAATGAAACTACTACGGCGTGTTTGTTTCACATTAAGGTAACAGAATATAATAACATTGAATTTTAGTGCGAAAAATTATTACTGTAAAAAAATTATGATCATTCTTTATTGAACAGCTCTCGTATAATGTGCCGAAATCAACTCTTGAGGTCTATAAAAGGGTGAATGTCTCATGTTCCAAATTCAAATTCACCACAAACACAAGGTCAGTCTAATAGGCCTAATACAACAGGAAGAGCTTTCCGTACAGCAACTACCATAACGAATTCCTCAATGAAAAGGGCCCTTGCACTAAAACTGCAAAGAAATGTCGAACCAAGTCTAGAACAACACTGGTAACACCTCAAAATCATCCAAGAATGCTGTAACTGCGATTCTTAAACCATCTTCGTCGTCTATCCAACAAAACAGGCCAAAACAAAAGAAGCTGTAGACCATCATCGAGTACGATATTGTTCCCCTGGTCTCAACGGAAGAGGAGGATATTGTGGATGACGAATGTCTTTACTGTAACCATCCCTACCGCTTAGACAAATGTCGGAAACAGTAAATATGCTGTACCAAATTTCGTAGATGGGCTCATGAGCTTTATTCTAGCGTCGAAAGAACGAATGGAAGTTGCACTGAATAATATAAGGTTCTTTATATTATTATTGTTACTATCCGATATTAGGCACCCTAAAATATTTCAGCATATGTGCGTCTCTTAGAGTGTATATAACTTTTTTGAAGAAAATTATTCAAATTAACAAGCCTTTCTTCTTTGTTACACTGCTATAGTGTTCCCTAAGTGTCGTGAACGCATTGTTGATTAGAACCGGCGCGGGCGACGAGTTCAAAGAGACGGGCGGTGCAATGCGGATATAAAAGCTCGCCGAAACGGTGGGGGAATGAGACGGATTTCTAGAGAGTTCGTCTTTCTTCAATATCTAGAATGATATTGAAGTAGGAAGAAGACTACACCAATTTTTCCTGAACATACGTCAACGTCTTAGAATGAAACATCTACAACAAAGCAATACATTTCTTATCAGGACATGGACCTATGGTACGTATTTTATGAACATTAGGATGAAGGAAACGGATAATTGTGGTATTTGTGAACTTTAGGATACTCCGGAACATGTACTGTTTGAATGCAAAAAACATGAAGATCAACTTAGTAAACAAAAGCAACTTTTAGAAGGCAAACTATTAGATGATATCCTTAAAAAGAAAGAAGATTGTGAAGTCTTTAGGTGAACTTGCAGGCAAGGTATCAAGACTAAGGCTGGAATAATACCTAGAAGAAAAGCGAAGAGGGCAACATAGATTATTAATAGGACAGGCAGATCACCAACCACTGAGGAGGTCAGAAAGATTGAGGCAGAATATTAATCCAATGGACTAGTGTAGGATCAATCAATTCTACCGAACCCAGTTCAGAACCAGAAGGAGCCCGTAATGATCAACCGATGATGACAACTTTGGATACTGAGGACAACATACATTATAATTGGGGTAAGTGGATCACCAACAACCGAGGATGTCAGAAAGATTGAGGTGGAATAGTAGCTGAATGGACTAGTGGAGGAGCAGTCGTTTCTACACTCAGATGACAATCACTTCAGGATCAGGAGGAGCCGTGATGATCAATCTATGACAACTTTGGACAGCCATGGAAGGATAGAGGCTAGCAGATGAAGAATGGAACAATTCGTGATCGACAGGAAGAAATGTGATAAACCCAATTTAGGTTAGGTCAGTAATCTTATTAAAGAATGAAAATAACATTTTATTTTTTAGGCAGATGCTTGTAAATATTTTAAAATTTTTAGTTGTATAATTTTTATAAGATTGCCGAAATAAGTTAGATTTATATTGTAAGCTGCTGGAAGTCAGCAGCATTAGGTTTATTAGTTATTTAGATTAATTATAAACAAAATGTTTCTGCACAACCCTGTTTTGCAAGAGCATAAAAGAATAAAGTTAAAAGGCATAAAATCGGTAGATACTATGCTTTGGTATAGCTTCTAGAAGACAAAGCTTTGGTAATGCAGATTTTTTTCTTTCTTCTAGCGCCGTCTTGATTGTTTGAGAAGATTCTCTATGGTCAGTAATCTATAAAAAGGGAGCCGCCGCCTGCCAGAGTCAGTCAGTCGGTAATTGGACTCGTGCGCGTGAACAGCTGTGTGAACTGTGTTTGTGGTCGATGACTTTGCAAGTTGTATTGCGTATGTGACGTAATGCTGGACTGTAAGATTTATTTCTACCGAAATAAAGAGCAATTGTTAGTGTTTGTTACCTGGATTTCAATATCACGAACCCACAAACTCACAATATGTATTAATACGGTTTCTTGACATATAATAGTGAAATAAAATATTATTTAAGCCACTTTAAAAAAGAAACTATGCAATACTCGGCTGCTCTCCCCTATAAGTCTCACCTACTTCATAATTTCCTCCACCAAAGCTCCTACATCATATGTTTTAATTTATACATGAAATACAATTACCACATTCTAAGAATTTTATTACCTTTCTAATTTTCAATGTGTCATACTTGGTATTGGCAATTCTCCTTGCTCTGAACTGAATGGATCTGAAGACTGTAGTGTTTATTTAAAATGCCTGAATATAGAGTTGACAAACACAGAGACGGGGTTAAGACTTCAACTGTCCGCAAAACGCTAGCATATTATTTTGCTGGACGGACGGGACATTTTAATTGCATCGTGTGTGTGTGTGGAATTCTGTAATTGGAACTTCCGTGTTGTCCCCGGTGCTTTATTACACTGGACCTTATTACCACGTTCTTATTAAAGCTGCAGCAGCAACATTTTACCTTTCTGGCATCCAGTGGCGTTTACAATATATCTCCCGAGAAGGTTATTACACCTCAACATTTATTGTTTATTTTATTTGTTTTGTTAATGCGTAGCCTGCTGGTGCTCCCTTAATTAGGGATTCGGATCACGTCTGAAGGGAGGTTCGTTGGTAACAAACCCTGACGTTCAGTTTTTTACTTTTCTCAGTAGAGGAAATAATGAGATGTTGATACCGAAAATTCACTGGAGATACAGATTCGTCTCTCGAATGAATAAATAATAATAAAATGTCTGATGTCACTTTTCTACCACTTTCTCCACTCATTCTTGTACAAACTACTGTTACAAACATTCATTCTGTTATCAACCTCACGTTAAGCTTTATAACAAGTGTACCAGAAACTTCAAGTTACGGGAGCTGTGCAATAAAGACTGCTCATAATTTTTACGGTCATAATTTTTCGCAATAAAATTCAATCTTATTACATTCTGTTAGCCTAATATGAAACAAACACGCCATAGTAGTTTCATTGTTGGTACTCCTGGTTCCCGCTTGTGAGAACCAGGCAAGATCATACATGTGCAGTATCGCCTGCAGCTGCAATGGACGTAACACGCGAGGAACAATATGCGGCTTTGAAATTCTGCTTTCGTCTCAACAAATCTTCAGTTGAGGCCTATACAATGTTACAAGAAGCCTATGAAGAGTCTGTTCTTCCCTACAGCAGAGCTCGAAGGTGGTTTAAAATGTTTAAAGAGGGGAGACAATAAATTTCAAATGAAACTGGACCCGGTGCTCCAGTTACTGCTCTTACGGAAGAAAACATCAACACTGCTGCTGCCATTGTGAGAGAGGTTCGACGAATTACCTTAAGCTCACTTTCTGAAATACTGATTCACATGTTAGTGACAGAAACATTAGACACGAGACGTGTTTGTGCGCGATGAGTTCCAAGACTGTTGATTCCCGAACAAAAGGACATTCGCATGCAGGTCTGCATGCAGTTGAAGTTGATGTTAGAAGAATAGCCGGGGTTTATTTCAAACGTAATCACATCTGATGAAACTTGGCTACATCATTTTGATCCTGAGAGCAAACAGCATAGCTCGGTGTGGAAATCTCCTTCATCACCAACCCCCAAAAAGCAAAAGTGATTGCTTCTACTGGGAAAGTTATGGTGATCTCATTCTTTGATATTCATGGAATGGTTTATCAGCATGTTGTACCTGCACACAAATCAGTAACTGGACAATACTACAGGGATGTCCTGAAAACATTGCAAGTCGATATCAGGCGCAAAAGACCACATTTCCGTGAAATAGGCTGGATGCTGCACCACGATAATGCGCGGCCGCATATTGCCAATGTTGTTGCTGAATATCTTGCCAAAATCAACCTGAAGTGCATCCCTCACCTTCCCTATAGTCCGGATTTAGTCCCATGTGACATTTTCTATTCTCTAACTTGAAGAAACGCCTTCGTGGGAGGCATTATCCATCATCAGAAGCAGTGGTGAAGGCTGCGGAGACAATTTTGAAGGATATCTCAGAAAATGGTTTCTGAGATATCCTTTGATATCTTTGAAGACTGGCAGAAACGCTGGGACAAGTGCATCGCATTCAGGGGAGATTATTTTGTGAAGGACCATCAAAATTATGAGGATGAGTAAAGGTACGTTGTCAGAAAAAATGTGATCATTCTTTATTGAACAGCCCTCCTATCAAACCTATCTGAAGAATGAATGCAGATGGTCAACAGAGGAGGCTTGGGGGTATTGCATCACCATTCCCTGTACCGTTCGGTAATACGTCAGTTGGGTCTGTTACAGTGGACGGGTTCGAATCAAGTCAACATGTAACCACGGCCATAGGTTCACAAAGTGGAAAATTAATATTCAGTATGTTACAATTTTGTAAATAAGACAAAGATAAAGGTCTAATTGTATTGGGCAGCAAAATAATAATAATTTTTTAATGTTTCGAGCACTTCATGAGGTAATTCCTACTAATTTTGGGAGAGAAAAACAAATATGACAATGAAAATTTTTTATTAGTTCTAGTTTCTATGATACACACAAGGTGGAAGTATTACATATTAACGAATTGAGAGAAAAGGATACATTTTAATTACATACATTCTAACATCAATGAAAGTGCATTTAAATTTTTTAACTGGTAATTACATGCTGAGAGTTCTAAATTACTGGAAAATTACTTCGCAGATAGTCGTGTCTGAAGAGAATCATGTGGTGGCCTATTGACTTCGTCGTCTTTAAGCTTGCCTCTTGTGATGGAGTTCGGCAGAATCCCTATACAAAGACCAATAGTAATCCGCAAGCATTACTTCATTCCAACGGCCCTGATATCTTTGTTCCATAACAGAAATGTCCTGATGGAATCTCTCCCCATGTTCATCACTAACAGCTCCACAACTAGGAGGGAAAAAGTCTAGGTGGGAGTGGAGAAAATGGATCTTAAGGGACATGTTACATCCAAGGTTACAGTATTTTTGCAGGAGCACTGTCACCAAATGCTTGTAGTTGTCATCTCTTTTGTCGACTAAAAATCCATGAACAACACACTTGAAGGCTTACCAAGCTTCCTTTCCTTTCCCCTCCAAAATTTGGACAAATGCAGGATCCTAAGTTCTCTTATTTGTGGTCCGTCAACAATGCCTTCCTTAACTTTTGCATCACTTAATTTCCAAACTTTCTCACTGATTATGTTTTGTTATTTGACAGATGTGCCAACTCCCCCCCCCCCAAAAAAAAAAAATCCCCCAAATTTAAAATCTTCACTCTAAAAATGAAATAGCACTTTATCTTCAAAATAAGAGCTAGTCTATCATTTTAATGGTGATTTTTTAATTCAGCGGATGGGAATACATGTAAATTCACTATTTTTAAGCACGAAACTTTTTCATTGTTGTCCAGTAATTACTGTCGCGAGCCACTGTTGTGACTGGCGCGGCCGGCGCGTACAAAGGGACAGATAAAAAGCTTGCCGAAACAGATAAAGATAAATGACTGTAAGGTTCGCTTTCTTGATTGTTACAGAAAATTCCACTAATTTCTAGATCATTGAGTGGTGTTATAAAATAAGTCGTGGCTAGTTTGTCGGTACAGTCGTAATTGGAAGTGAACTCTTGTTTATTTAAGTGTGCAGAAGCCACTAGGGATTGTGTTGGTTTATGTTATGCAATTTTGCTGCCAAGGGTGTACAAACTATCTGTCTACGGAAATTAAGAACATTCTGAATTTCTAAACCTGGTTTTTTAATTCTACAAACCCAAAGAGTCACATTACGTTAAGTAATGCTACAACAACAAACTGTATATAATATACTGAAAGAGGTTCAAAATTCCGAGTGTACGGGAGATAAACTTTCAACATCGTCTACATCCAAAAAGGTCCGAACTCGACGAGTTTGAAAAATGTGTTTGATGCAGAACTTTTCTTGAGTTTTACGAACAAAGAAGAGAAATTCCTACAATACCTAAACCTATTAAAAACTCCGTTTTGAAGGTAGAAGGCGAAATTCTGGAGAATACGTAAGAGATGGGATATAGATTTAGCAAGTACAAAAATACACACGTGTTACGTACGCTGTGCTGATGTTTTGATAGACTGTACTGTAGTATATTCCCGCTTTCTCTGACGTCTCTAAACCGAGACATACTACTCCAGCGAGCTCCCCAAACAACTGCACTCATTCATCACACGGGTAATTCATTTCATTTGTTTTGAAAAAGAAGTTCTAAAAACTGCATTTTAATCAAATAGAAATTTTTTCGGAAAATGAAAGTGTTGGAAAATATTTCCAGGTACTTTGAGCAGGGGATTGGGATTAGTGTTTCATTACGGAGGGGATTCGGTACGTAGGCCACCATGCTGGGCCCATTGTTCCTATGATCCCAAGTGGGGGTACCCCCGGGAGGAAGGATGAGGGGAGAGGAGACAGAGGGTGGCTGACCCAAGGAGCCACGACAGTACAGAGGGCAGGGTCCCTACAGTTTACTTGGATAGAGACTTCCCCCGACAGGCCAGGACAACGAACTCGCTCCCCTACAGAGGGACGGCAATGAGTCCAACAGCCAAGCCCTAGTGATCCCTGGCAGGTGATCCGAGCCCCAAAGGTCCCTGGCTGACGGACCCGAAATGGTCCCAGCAGAGGAGCGGAGACCGGTAGCCGACCTACCGGAGGAGGAAGTGTATTCCTCCACAGGAGAGAAAGTCTCCGACGGCTGAGACGCAGGGGGGGGGGGGTTGGCGAAGGTTCCCACACCCTCCTTGGACATGTTTATGACACCCCATGTCAATACAGTTACAGACCATCCAAAAACTTTCTGATGGCTTTTACTTTTGTGAATGAATCTTTTCGGTTTTTGAGTACAGAGTGAATAGAGCGCATGTTTTTAACGGTCTGCTCCTTGTGTAGCAGGCGTTCTCTGTCACACACATTCGCTGTCCTTGTCCCACTGAGTAGCACAGCACATTCCTTACAGGGACCTTCTTTGCGTTGCTGGACTATAGTTTTCCTCAGAGCATATCATCCTGCCATGCACCGCCGAGACACCCGCCGACACTTCTACCCTGAAAGAGACCACCAGATGAGAGATTATATGAAATTATAATGGAGATGAAATGGAGGGGCAGGGAATTCGGGGGATGTAATTAACCTACCTAGCATTCGCCTAGTCACCCGAGAAAACCTCGGGAAGAAATTCATGGGTCAGGTGGATCGGCCACGGGAATCGAATCCGGGCCTCCACAAAGCGGGTTACAGACGAAACCACCTGAGCCATACCGGTCGGTTTGGGGGAAGAGGATATTCTTGAACGTTTTTGTGTCGTGTCCCTGAATTTAAATTCACTTTTGATATGTAATCACTTTCGCTCTCTGAGTTATGCTGTTTGCGGGCGTGTAATTTTCTAACAGTACTTATTCTGGTAATTAGGAAACCCCACAACGTGTATTTCACAGTGAAATATCGGTATCAAAGTGTTAGGTGGACTGCAGTACCGTCTCTACTCACTATGCACGTGGTAGAGAAAGCAATAAAGCATGCCTCAATGGTTTCCCAGACCTTAGGGCAAATCAAACGAGAAGTTAAATCACAAAATAAATGCATGCATAAGCAAATAAATACATATATGCATAAATAAGTGTATTGGCGTTCAGCCCGGAGGGGAATGCTATCGATGTGGTCGACAGCTTGTAATATCCTGCATTACTTCCATTGCGACATCACTGGCAACCATTCCCATTTGTGTTGCATTAATGTGTCTTTCTCTACTTCATCTTCTAAAAAATATTCTTCACTTAACTTCTTTACTATTTCATTAATTTTGTAAACATTTTACACAGAAAGATAACTGGAAATTAGTTACCCAAAAATGCTGTTTACTATCATTATTTAAAACTGAGTTTTATAGAAGAGACGAGAGTCTAATTTTTCCCTGATTTTGTTATTAATTTAATTCATTTTATTATATGTAGGTACTTTTGTTCCAAATACGAGAGCTTTTCAATAAAGAATGATCGTAACTTTCTTACGGCCATAATTTTTCGCACTAAAATCCAATCCTATTATATTCTGTTAGCTTAATGTGAAAGAAACACGCCGTAGTTGTTTCGTTGTTGGTACTCCTGGTTCCCGCCTGTAAGAACCAGGCAAGTTCAGACATGTTCAGTATCGCCTAACGCTGCAATGGAGCTAACATGCAGTTAAAGTTGATGTTAGAGGAAGATGCGGAGTTTCTTTCAAACGTAATCACTTCTGATGAAACTTGGCTATATCATTTAGATCCTGAGAGCAAACAGCAAAGCTCAGTGTGGAAATCTCCTTCATCACCAACCCCTCAAAAAAGCAAAAGTGATTGCTTCTGCTGGGAAAGTTATGGTCATCTCATTCTTTGATATTCATGGAATGGTTTATCATCATGTTGTACCGGTACATACATCAGTAACAGGACAATACTACAGGGATGTCCTGAAAACATTGCAAGTCCATATCAGGGGCAAAAGACCACATTTCCGTGAAGCAGGCTGGGTGCTATATCACGATAATGCGCTGCCGCATATTGCCAATGTTGCCGAATGTCTTGCTAAAATCAACGTGAAGTGCATTCCTCTCCCTCCCTATAGTCCGGATTTACTCCCATGTGACTATATTCTATTCCCTAACTTGAAGAAACGCCTTCGTGGGAGGCATTATCTATCATCAGAAGCAGTGGTGAAGGCTGCGGAGGCGATTTTGAACGATCTCTCAAAAAAAAATTTCCAGCATATTTTTGAAGACTGGCAGAAAGGCTGGGACAAGTGCATTCAGGGGAGACTATTTTGAAAATTACCATCAAAATTATGAGGATAAGTAAAGGTACGTTGTAAAAAAAAAGTATATTGAACAGCTTTCGTATATCTGAAGAATCATTTTGTGTGCATATTTTATACTATTTAATACAGTAAAACAATTTTGCAAGTGGGTGAAGTTTTAGAACTTCATTTATTTATTTGTATACATTTTGTTTTTGTAGAATTTTTGCTGTTGTAATTTACGTCCTCCAAGGTTAAGTCATATCGGACGGTGAATGAATTGGGTGAAATGATACTCAAATGAGTCCAGGGTCCATGGAGCTTACAGTTACCCGACATTCGTTTTGAAGGATAAGGGAAACCCCCGGAAAAACCCTTATCCAGGTAACTCACTCTGACCGAGATTCGAACTCGGGAGCTCTTGAACGTGAGGCAGACACGCTGCCACCACGCTACCAAGGCGGACGTTTATGGAGATAAACCATCATTACACGCTTCTTTTTAATTATAATATAGGTGCAGCAGGCTAACAATAATTGCGATTTGACATTTGAGAAAATTATATGTATTGCATGTTCAAAGCAATAAAAAATAATGGCACGGCCGGCGCGCTCAAAGGGACAGATACTGCAATGCGGACATAAAAAGCTTGCCGAAACAGATAAAGTTAGATGGCTGGAAGGTTGGGTGTTTCGTCTGGTGTCGTCTTGTTTATTACAGAACATTCAATTAATTTCTAGAAATATTAGTAGAGATATATAAAGATGCCGCGACTCGCCAGCTGAGTGAGTCGTCATCGGAACTTGATAAACGTGCGCGTGCAGCTGTGTTTTGAAAGTGAACTCTTTGTGTTCGAGGTCCTCGAAGAGCGTATTTGTGTGTGTTACGTAATTCTACTACTGTAAGAGGTGGAAAGTGTATTTCTACGGAAACAAAGAACATTTTGGATTTCTCCAAATTGGACTTTAAATTTTACGAACCCACAATGTCAAAATAATGTTTCAGATTTGGTGAACGCTACAAATCTTTACGACATTCGTGATTGCGTGCTTTGAAAAGATCACTTTTTATGTAATGCAATTTGTCTATGTCTTACGACTTAAGAATAATGCAAAACTCATTCAGAATGCACAAGCCATTCGCAGAAATCGTTAGTCACTTTTGTTAAAATAAACAATTTGGAAAAATTTGCTTTATAAAGGTTATTTTGTCTGCTGTGGGTGTGTGTCCGAACAAAATAGCTCATTCGTTAAATAACAATCTTGGCTTCTCATGATGTGAAAGGAAGCTTTTATTAGTTTATTTCCTATTTCTTATTACGGCCGCGCCGTGGCTCAGTGGTTAGACCGCTTGGCTCTCACTAAGGCGGCCCGGGTTCGTTCCCAGGCGACCGCAAAGTGAGACAACACGGCGCTGGGGCGGGTTTTCTCCAGGATCTCCGGTTTCCCCCACCATCTCATTCCACCGGAGCTCCATCTTCATCTTATGCATCATCAGTGTCACCGCCTGCGGTGCCGTATGTAGTAGAAGCGGGCGTTAAACACTGCACACACACCTACACACTATTTCTTATTACAATACGGGTTTTCTCCGGGATTTCCGGTTTCCCCCGCCATCTCATTCCACCGGAGCTCCATCTTCATCTCATGTATCATCAGTGTCACCGCCTGCGGTGCCGTATGTAGTAGAAGCGGGCGTTAAACACTGCACACACACCTACACACTATTTCTTATTACAATACGGGTTTTCTCCGGGATCTCCGGTTTCCTCCGCCATCTCATTCCACCGGAGCTCCATCTTCATCTTATGCATCATCAGTGTCACCGCCTGCGGTGCCGTATGTAGTAGAAGCGGGCGTTAAACACTGCACACACACCTACACACTATTTCTTATTACAATACGGGTTTTCTCCGGGATCTCCGGTTTCCCCCGCCATCTCATTCCACCGGAGCTCCATCTTCATCTCATGTATCATCAGTGTCACCGCCTGCGGTGCCGTACGTAGTAGAAGCGGGCGTTAAACACTGCACACACACCTACACACTATTTCTTATTACAATACGGGTTTTCTCCAGGATCTCCGGTTTCCCCCGCCATCTCATTCCACCGGAGCTCCATCTTCATCTTATGCATCATCAGTGTCACCGCCTGCGGTGCCGTATGTAGTAGAAGCGGGCGTTAAACACTGCACACACACCTACACACTATTTCTTATTACAATACGGGTTTTCTCCGGGATCTCCGGTTTCCCCCGCCATCTCATTCCACCGGAGCTCCATCTTCATCTTATGCATCATCAGTGTCACCGCCTGCGGTGCCGTATGTAGTAGAAGCGGGCGTTAAACACTGCAGACACACCTACACACTATTTCTTATTACAATACGGGTTTTCTCCAGGATCTCCGGTTTCCCCCGACATCTCATTCCACCGGAGCTCCATCTTCATCTTATGCATCATCAGTGTCACCGCCTGCGGTGCCGTATGTAGTAGAAGCGGGCGTTAAACACTGCACACACACCTACACACTATTTCTTATTACAATACGGGTTTTCTCCGGGATCTCCGGTTTCCCCCGCCATCTCATTCCACCGGAGCTCCATCTTCATCTTATGCATCATCAGTGTCACCGCCTGCGGTGCCGTATGTAGTAGAAGCGGGCGTGAAACACTGCACACACACCTACACACTATTTCTTATTACAATACGGGTTTTCTCCGGGATCTCCGGTTTCCCCCGCCATCTCATTCCACCGGAGCTCCATCTTCATCTTATGCATCATCAGTGTCACCGCCTGCGGTGCCGTATGTAGTAGAAGCGGGCGTTAAACACTGCACACACACCTACACACTATTTCTTATTACAATACGGGTTTTCTCCAGGATCTCCGGTTTCCCCCGCCATCTCATTCCACCGGAGCTCCATCTTCATCTTATGCATCATCAGTGTCACCGCCTGCGGTGCCGTATGTAGTAGAAGCGGGCGTTAAACACTGCACACACACCTACACACTATTTCTTATTACAATACGGGTTTTCTCCGGGATCTCCGGTTTCCCCCGCCATCTCATTCCACCGGAGCTCCATCTTCATCTTATGCATCATCAGTGTCACCGCCTGCGGTGCCGTATGTAGTAGAAGCGGGCGTTAAACACTGCACACACACCTACACACTATTTCTTATTACAATACGGGTTTTCTCCGGGATCTCCGGTTTCCCCCGCCATCTCATTCCACCGGAGCTCCATCTTCATCTCATGTATCATCAGTGTCACCGCCTGCGGTGCCGTACGTAGTAGAAGCGGGCGTTAAACACTGCACACACACCTACACACTATTTCTTATTACAATATCTAGCATATACAACTTCATACATATTGTAACTTTGTGGGTTCGTAGAATTAAAAGGCCGAATTGCAGAAATTAAAAATCTCCTTTATTTTCGTCGAAATTCTCACGTAAGAACATTAAATCACATATACACAGTCTTACAAGGTCGATCACAAAACAAACAGTGACAGCAGATTACAGCTTTAGCTCTCGTTACAACAACACAGCTGGCTATCTCTCATTTCACAACAACTGCTTCACAACTACAACTGTCCTGCTAGCGTGTCACAATCCCTTTTATATCTCCATTCATGATTACCAGACTGTTCTGTCAATCACTAGAAGTTTCTGGCAAACAAGGCATCTAGTTACATAATTCGAACATTCTATCACCTGCGAGAAACGTAACCCTATCGGTGTCGGCGGGTCTTTTATCTCGCGCTATCATTATTTCTTTCGGCATACTCCTTATCTCCAGGCTTTTTGTGTACACAAGCCCCGCTATCGCGATCGGGTTCGCGACAGTATATAACATAATTAATATACCTTAAATACAATATCTTACACACTGCTCATTTTGGAGTTGCATATTCCCATGCTCCATTATAATTAACCCAAGTTGTGTATATAATGGAGCATTTAAAAACTTGGGACCTATATTTTTGTTTCCTTTTATACCTTATACTAATTTTCCTATTTGTTCTCATTAGTCTTCCCTGTTTTCCACAGCCATTTTGGTCTTACAAAATCAGCAGTTTGCTCTTTTCCCCGGTGTTCTTAAGAGTTCTGGATGTTTGCTGTTGCATTCTAACACTGCTTGCAGAAACACCAAGGAGATAGTCAGTTTCTTTCTCAATGTTTTTTTAGAAGATTTCGGGTTTCTTTCTTTAAGCACCGCAAAAGATTGCGCGATCATTCGCCTCTCGCCACTTTTTTAAGTTTTGCCTCGATTGCGTTTCATTTCGGCTGAAGCACTGGCCAGCTCCATGATGAAAAGCTTACTGAATTTTAATTGCATATACCTAAGTGTTCTTGGGTTTGTGAGCTACGCGAGATATACAGGAAACAGTGTTAAATATCAGAAGCAACTCCACACTATAAACAATATCTTATCATTAAACTCGAAACAGACCTCGTTCTGGTATAGCAATGCAAAATATTTTGTAACAACAGTGTCCTTTAGCAATTGTTAAATAAAATGCAGCTTAATTTAACATAAGTTAAAAGTGTTTATAATTTCACCTGCTTCCGTGCAATCTGTTTATAGCATTCTATTATGTATTTACCTGTTGTAAATATTCCTTTCAGGACTCACGAGCCCAGAACACATCTTTGTGGTATGTGAAGCACAAAGATAAAGTGTGAGGCTATTACTTCAAGGAGGGGTTTATCGTACGTATGCAAATAAAAGGAAACTCCCAATAACTTCGCTATAACAATCAACAGCTTAACCGTTATCTGTCGCAATATCTGTATCTCTCTTCGCACCCAGATGTTTACAGCAGGATTAAACTTGCTTGAGACAGATTATAATAACATTCTAAAGGATCAATCACAACTAAAAATATGAGAAAACCTTAAGGATAGAAAGGAATAAATGGAAATGGTCAAACTTGTATTTTAAAACGTCCATGGTCTAGGACTTAATGAAACAAAAGAAAATACAAATTGAATTAATTTTGCTATTAGTTATAAAACATATATAGAAGCTTTACCAGCACGATCTACCAAAACAAACCAATATAGCACTGAGGCAGATGTGATACCCTTTGGAGTGGTCCATTGTTGGTAGCACTCGAGGATCGTGGCGGGAGATAAAGCAGGGCGTAACAACAAAGTTTCTTTACGTCCATTAACCCCTCCCTGGCTAATGCATACATTACATCCATTGAAGGAACGTTTTTTGTTCTCCTCCCGCCCTGAAACAAAACGTTCCGTTAATCGCAGCTGACAGCTATTGAATTGGAACACGGGCTTGACTTGTTCACAGCTTCTCGTCACTTGTTGATTCCAGCCGATAACGTTATCACTTGCACCTTCACGTGTTTGCCTCTAATAGCTTTTTACTTTCTCTATTGCATTCCAGTCAAAAATTCGATTGCCAGATTTAACCGATGAGCGCGCTCTCTAAATAAAATAAAAACATATAAAAAGTGTGTCACGTGCTATCTTAACCCATTGTTCAACAGATTACTCACAGAAAGCTTCAATTTTCAATCGAGATAGGCTGATTTTCTTGTAGGTACAAGGAAATACGGTAATACAGTAGACTTTAAATGACAGTCAAAGGTTTTAAGAGCTGGTTGATATGGGATCGCTTTCTGTTTGCGTGATCAGAACAGATTGATGTGTTGCTCTCACAAGGTTTTCTGTACTCATGTACAAACTATTCTTATTCCTCCACGTACTTTCTTAGTGGAGCTAGAGGTAAATATTGGCTGAATAGCTCACTGGATCAGACGCTGGTCTAATGATTCCAAGGTCGCAGTTCAAACCCGGTTCGTATCGGTAGATTTTAGGTGTGCAGAAAGGCCTCAATCCCTAGTCAGTAGATTTATGACTATTCGCAGTTTTACGCAATTTCTGTACAATTTCCAGCCTATACTAGCTGACACCCACACAGTTTGTTGGCAATTCGACGTAAACTTGGCCCACAGAAGTAGTGCGTGTCGATTTTACCTGAGAGGATGTAGCGCGAGACTTAATGTAGGTCTCGTGATAACAAATGAACGGAGTTCAAATGGTATTTGCTAGGTTAATGACCCAACACTAGCCAGGCCAGCAGGAGGTGTGAAAGCAACGCAGATAGTGTATACTGAAAGGTGTTTTTCCTTTCGCAGAGCTGGTGCAACGAAAGCTTGCCTACCTCCCTCACGCGCAGAAGACTATTTTCCTAACCCACCTTGCACACCATTAGCTTACGCCTATTGCAGGGCCATTATCCCTCTTATAGGGCTCCAGTATCCAATAACGTATCGTGGTCTGCACATCACAGTGAATGAGTTGAGCGGATCTATTATTTTGTGTCAGCTTTTGCTGCTTGATAGGCGAAGTTTTATTTATTGGTGTAGAATATATTGTACAGCTACGAGTACCCTGCTTCCTTAAAAAAATTGCTGAGTTCTAACCACTGCATAGCCAAGCCAGGGATGTTATACACATACGTTTTTCAGTACCTTACATACTTATTTTACTATTTTATTCAGAGGTGTTTTTCTCTATGTTAGCAGTACCTTTTTCATCTAGATAATTAAATTTTTACTTTACATTATCGTTCCTCTTTCATAAATTAATTCTTGTCTTTCGCTCCAGAAAATGGGACAACAGAAAAGGAGATGAACCACAGTTTGAAAATCTTCATCACACATGCACTCGGAGTTGGATGTTAAGTGAAAGCGTGATAAGTATTCACCAAATTTACCATATCCACTTAAAAATTATGTCAAAACAAAATTTGATATAAGAGTTTCACATTTTCCTCTGTCATATACACTAGGGAAAAATAATGTTTTTGTTAAACTTCCATTTGGAGTTGTTAGCCATTGTTGGTTCCATTCTTCAAGAATATGTTGATGTATTGTTCTCCTTACATTAGAAATAGGACATAAAGAGTATGTCACAGAAAGAAATATTAACAAGAATTGGTTGTAATTTAGCCATCAATTAATATTTTGTATGGTTTCTTTGTTCTTAATTAACATTTTAAGTTTCCTATGCATGCTATGGACAACATCTTTGCAGTTTTCTTGGATTTCTTCGTCATGGTGCCACACTTTGATAAGACTTTCGATGAGACAAACTTTGTAGTAATTTTCTTTTGTTTCAACCTCCTTTTAAGAATAGAACATACATGTTAAATTGGATTCATATCTGGACTATTTCCTGGCCACGGCGAGACACTGATTTCTTTGCTCTGAAGAAAGTTTGTAATAGCTTTTGCCTAATGACATGGGGCACCGTCATGCATAAAAATGAATTCACCACCGGGATACCAATCTTGAACTTGTGGTAACAATCTGATCTGCAGAACATGCAGGTACTGATCTTGTTTCATTGTGTTTTCAACTATGTAGGGTCTCCCGGGGCCATTGACAGACATTACAGACCATAACATGAGCGATGTAGGGTGTTTGACTATCTGCTCTACAAAACTTGGATGGAGTTCTTCATTTGATCTTCGCCTCTCATAATTTTCCATCAGAAATCTGAAATATAGATTCATCTGAGAAAAAAACTTTTTCTCAGTCATAAGCAATCCAATGCTGTAATCCCTTAACCCATTCCAAACGTGTTAGAGCTATTTGAGGAGTAATTTTTGCCTTTCGGAGTGGTCTGCGAGCATTTAATCCTCTTTTAAGCGATCTGGTTACAGAAGTTGGAGAAACAGTGACACCTACGTCTTGGAACTGAACGGCTAACTCCCTATTAGTGTATCCACTATTCGACAGCACAATATTTTTTAGTTTTCTAACTGCTCTGTCATTGATTTTGCGTTTCCTCCCACACATTCCAATACGCTTTGGTCCATACACATATGAATTACATGCCGCTTGCTTAGTATGACTGATGGATTTTTGAGAAATTTTCAGTTTCTTAGCGATTTCAGACTGAGTATACGGGTTTTCTTCCAAAAGTAGCTGAACGCATGCAACTTTTCTTGGTGAAAGTTCGGCGGATTTACCCATAACCTCAAATTTATGATACTGCAAGATAACTAAACTTGCTGCTCAAACTTCTAGCACTTATCACTATTATTATGCCATTCGAGGTTCAAATTTTATTCTTAAAACATGTATCTTGTATAAAGTTACCAATACTCCATACATATTTCATAAAACACCAAAGAAATGATACTGTAAGCACTAAGCATACACCATAGCAAATATGGGCACAACTGACTATAAAATACATTGTTGTCAAATTTATGGAAACATATTACCAACATTGGCATGCAATATATCCTCAATGACACACAAGAGCTAAAACAATATGTAAAACAGTGTTAGGTTTTAAAAAATGTCATTTTATCTCTTTTCTAAGGAAAAACTGAAAAATATAGATTTAGTCTAATAATTTGCAAACCTCTGTAGTATGTTAATCAAAATCGTTAATGCCTTTTTGATATATAAAATAAATTAAAAACAATTCAAATAAAAGGGATTTTCTTGAAGATGTTTTTGTCGCATGTTTGGAAGATATAGGACATAAATATGTTTGAAATCGATTTTCTAAAGCTGTTTTAATTCCGGTGAAACAGGTTGTGTAATGCTACCCTGTGGTAGAGAAAATAAAGGTGTTTGAGGCAGCTGAACCCTTTACTCACTGAATGTATGCACCTACATTTATAACTCCAACTCGGAGCATTATAAAGCCTACAGTTTTATCCACTCATGCTGCAAGCTGTGTCAGTGGTGCAGTGGAAATTTAATTGCAGGTAGCTCTCAGCAAAAGATACATGTTTACGTGAACACTGACACATACTCCCCATTATGTTGTTTACAATAAACTGTTTACCTCATGCTTTCCTTAATGTGATGTTTAAAACATATATAGTATATATGTTGCATTCAAACAACTTTCTAGATAATATGTCATCACCAAAGTTCATTACATCTACAGTCTGATTTTTAAAAGAAGATACGTGAAGGTCATCTGTTTCTCCATGTGGGTGCTGCAATGTTGCCCAACAGATCCTCTTTCTTTATCCTCTCAACACTCGAAACATAAACAAGGGTTCCAGTTATCTCACCTCAACAAAAATATGCACAGTTAATCTGTATTAACCTACTTTACGTTGTTCACACATTTACTGAGTTGTAGGGTCTCCACATGTGAGTTCTTTTAAATAATTGTATGTACTATGTAACTGATATTCCATACTTACCGTTATTGTTGCTATGTATCGTAAGTTGACATTCCCGCACTAGTGCAGTGTTTCTCCATTGAAACACATATGCGCGATGCACGTTCTAAAATCTAACATTTATCTACAATTATATTTATTAATATTTCAGCTAATATCTTAACTACTAAAATTCTAATTCATATAAATACACATAGTGCAAAAAATAATGTGCAGCACACATGTAGTAAGCACATAATGGAATCTCGAGAATTGAAAAAACACGGTGCGAGCGCCTCGTTTTTTCAAACCTTTCCTTACATTAATATCGCAATATACTATTATTAACGACTTTGTTAATTGACATGTTCATATCAACGCCGCCGATATGCCGGAATTTTGACCCACAGGAATTCTTTTACGTGCAAGCATATGTACTGACATGCGACTGTCGCTTTTGGATAAAAGGAATAAGCTGTTCATTGAAAAGGAGCAAACTCTCGTCTTCCTGTTGGAAGAATTCTCTAAGAGAACAGACAAATTCTCTAGCTTCGCTATGCAATGTAACAACCCGAACGTAAGCTGATCTTTGCCTTGGGCCATAATTTCTCGGTCCACCTCTAATCCTACCACCACCACGTCTTGCTTCCATGTGTTTTAACAATGTAGGCTAACAATACACAGCGCAACTAGGCAAACTCTGTTTCCCGCATACAACTAGCGATAACTGAGCTGAGGAATATATGATTCACCCACTTCACTTGTGTATCGAATCTGGCAACCTTTGTTCTCGTTACCATAGCAACGACCTTCCCTTCTTACCCTTCGCGTCTCTTGGCTGATGACCTTCACGTATCTTCTTTTAAAAATCAGACTTTATTCCTTGTTAATTCAGATAAGTTTCAATTCACTTTTATACACGTCCTTGAGGCACATACAGGATAAAGGAGTGTCGAGTTTGAATGGAACAGCTTGTAATGACTTTGAAATTCTATTATTTGTATGACCACGAGGGAAAAAAAACAGCAACCTGGTACTTGACTAGATATTTTAAAACCAAAATCAATAACAAAGAGAATTTGAAGGTATGCGTTTAAGGTAACAAACGAATGAAAGAGAACAAAAGACAATCTGAAGAAGTTGAGCTCTACATTTTTGTAGTAACAGTTTGTTATCTCTTTTAAAATTTTCCATTTATACAAAAGTCATCTAGAAAGAACAGAAGTTCAAGACATGTTTATAAAAAATTCAGGATGTCTTTCATATCCTGCAAAATTCTTGACGATGAAGATGATGATGACGATAATGATGTGTGTAACAACATATCGTATACAACTGATTATTGATCGCTTGCTAGCATAAACTGAGCTGTACAACCTTGAACCGAAAACTTCGATCACGCAGCTATGGAAACAATAGCTGATCCCTCTCCTCAGGGCTGGTGCTGGTGTAACTTTGCTGTAAACTGTAGTAAGCCAGTAATGTTTCTGAGTTCGTGACAGTGAGTGAAAGTTTTGTGTTAAAAGAGAATAAGGAAAAACGTTATAAAAACAATTGCATGTCAATCTCACAAATCTTAGTAGATATTGAAATAATACGTTACTAAATAATTACTTACAAAAATATTGTAGATCTAATTCAATAATTATATGAAGAAGGTGCACTTGATGCAAACACAAATTTTAAATATAAATATTTAAGAGTTTCATAAATAATGAAATGTACAAAATGATAAAGTACTTTATATAATCCTTACACCTAATTTTCGAACAGTTCAATTATTCGATAGATTAATCGATTAAAGTAACACGGTTGATCGATTAAAATTTTGATCGATCAACAGCACTACTTTCCACAGTTACGTATGATAGGTAAACAATAGATAAAGTAAGTAGTGTAGTTATCATCCTGATTATTTAGTTTGTTAATCTATTTTCCTAAAGCAGAACCAAACAAGAAATACGAATTTTGAAACAATATATTACTTGCTTTTATTGCAACTGTTTTGGAAATTTGCATGCTAAGCATGAAATACTGACTTGTCAGACTAATAATTTAAAAAGTAGGTAAATAATTGCTATTAAAAATTTCGTAAGTTAAAATTACTGTAGAATGCAGAAAACCTAAGCTAAAATCATTAGCGAAGCAAATTAATGGTAGAAGTAAAGACAATTATTGTAAGCTGGTTCAGCTCAGATAATTAGGGTGCTATGAATACAGTTGACCATAAAACCATTAAAGGTCAGATCCCAGTAAATCAGGTATTCAAGCTTCAGGAAGTTTCAGCGAACAGTAATGTTTTATTCAAAAGGGAAGCTTCGATTTTAGCAGCAATAGAATTGGCAATATTGTATAAATCTCTTAGTGGGGAATGATTAGCAGGCAGGAGTAGGGTGACCATACGTCCTCTTTTTCCCAAACATGTCCTCTTTTTTGCTGTAAAAAAACCCGTCCGGGCGAAATTTTGGAAATTCGGCTAATGTCCTCTGTTTTTTGAAGCTACGCATACAATTTCATTTTAAATTACATAATCTTTCTTTCTGGCCACGGAGACATCGCATATCGTAGAAGCTTAAGCCACGGCAAAGGCTGTGTACCTAGTATAACTATACTCTTTGGCCATTGCATACTCTCTGACTGACCTATTAATTCGCAATAAATATGCTGTTATTCTATGCTTTCTTCCTGTTCCTGTGCAGCCGGGTAGGTAGTTTCCTTGAAAGCACGTGTTAAACTATACTCACTCAGTAGACTTAACAATAGAAGTGTTAAAAGAAATCTCATGTTTTGGCCTTACGACAGATGGAAGTAACCACGGTTCTCTCAAAGTATTTCCTATCCTCATCCAATATTTTGACGTAAAAATGGTGGTATAAACACAAAGGTTATTGAGTTGAAAGTAGCTCCAAATGAAAAGACTGAAATAATAGCTACTTATGTAACAGATACTGTTAAGAAATTGGGGATATACAAAAAGTGTATTAACATAGCTGGGTTTTGGTGGGCTGGGCAGAGTTTCAGCAAACAATGTGTTAACACGAAAAATTCAATGCCATGGCGGGGATTTGAACCACGGATCTCCTGGTTTCCGTCCAGTCGCTCTTAACCTTTGAGCTACCATGGTCATCAAAAACCTTAAAACCTTAGCCTATGAACGGCTAGTGTGGAGAAATGATTAATTTCCATCAATTACAGAACAAACTAAATAAAAAATTGGTGGGAATGGGTTGTCCAGCACATGTTCTAAATAACTGTGTTCAACTTGGCCTTGATTTTGGTCTTTCAGCTGAGATAGAATCCATCGCACTTAAAATATTCAGTTTGTTTTCTTTTATACAGTGCGTACTGAAGAGCTGAAATCTTTTTTGCGAGTTTGTTGACATAACATATCAGCAGTTGCTCTCCCATTTAAAGATATGGTGGCTATCATTATTTCCATGTGTTGGCAGAATACTGGAAATGTACCCTGCGCTCAGGTCTTATTTTTTAGCCCAAATTTCAGTTCCAGTAATAAGGTTTTTGGAAGATGAACTGAGTGAGGCAAGATTGCACTTTGTCCGGTCGGTTATGGCAGTCGTACAGAAAAATATCGCTGATATAGAAGTGGAAGCAAATTCAGTAGCAGACACACTTTCCATTTTGGAATGCACATTATAAACACTAAAAGAGAGAAACAATGAGCTTCAAATCACTTCAAGTAGAAGATATCTAAAGGAAAAAAGGGAAGCAGGGTACACTGTAGTGTGTGACTGGTTTGTGTGCTAGATTACAATAACCGTTTAAATGAAATAAAACAAGTGCCTACTTGTATTTTCTTTCTTAACCTCTTTAATGCTGGCTGATTTCTTAAACCTTAATCATGTGTACCGAAATATGTCTGTATGTAAACCTTACAAATCCTTATTACGGACATCAACAACTGGAATGGGGCAATACTGAAAGTGTCCTCTTTTTCTGCCCATGAGATATGGTCACCTTAGACAGGAGCTCATTAATAAGTCAGCGTTTATTTCTAAAATTCACACCATTTCTCTTCGTGTATAACTTTATAGAAGCGTTTGCGTAAATTCTTACTATGCAACCTTCCTTAACAACTAAACTCATTCGCCAGACAGCTAATATTTATCTTCACATCCGTCCACGCGAAATTATCTTATAGTTCACCACTCTAGCAGCAGGCAGCAGATTCATCGACACTGGAGATTTTTTTTTAATTTACGTCCTCCAACGTTTAGTCATATCGGACGATGAATGAAATTGGTTAAATGATGCTCAAATGAGTCCGGGGTCCTTGGAGCTTAGAGCTACCTGACATTCGTCTTCAAGGATAAGGGTAAACCTCGGAAAAAAACCTTATCCAAGTAACTCACCCTGACCGACATTCGAACTCGGGACTTCTTGAACGTGAGGCAGACGCGTTACCACCACGCTACCGAGGCGGGCACACTGGAGATGGAGTCAAAGGTGAGTCAATACAGAGCATGTTAGAAGAACAAATCGCACTGTTGCTTTACCAGGCTCCAGTCTGATAATTACGCTTCAATGACTGATGTTGGTGCCTTGTTTTGGCACATACAGAGAGCTAGGCATCTATGTATTACTTCGCGTTGTTGTCTAACGGAAAGCTTAATTATAATTTTCGGAGCAAGAAACGTCCCCGGGGTCCCGTACAAAGGGGCGGCAATGCAGGGTGTGAGGTAATTAAACGCCCAAACTGTATACAATTATTCTTTACAGACAAATTGTTTCGACAAACCCACATAAGTCACGTGTCGTGGAGAAAGTTGTGTGGGTCGCGCATGCGTACAATACAGTCCATGGAGGCTTCTGTTCACTGTTGGAAAATTCTAGGGGAATGCCCATTATGTTGGGGAAAAGAATATATACATCATTTGTTTATTTAATTTTTACTTAACTCCTTTAATGTTAAGTCATACCAGAAGTTAAAATAAAATAAAATCTGCATGCCTAATAGCCCGGTTTCTGGAATCTATACCACGCCTTATACAAACTTCACTTTAACTTTATTGATTTATAAATCATACTACACAAAACAATTTACAAATTTTGCAGATATAATCTACTTGCTACCTTAACGAACTAACTAAACCTACAGAATATTGGATTCCAGTAACGTTACAAATCTATTCATCTAATCTCTCTAAAACAGTCTTTCTTCTACCTTACTTCTACACCAACAATATAAATCAAATCTACATTTCTACAGCAGCTTTAATTGTTATAACAAACTACGAAATACTGTTTCCTACAATATTAAAGCTTTCTCTTCTTCAACTGGTATCCAAAGCTTCCTCCTACTTGTAACCATCTCCTAAAGGAACTGGCATCAGTAGATGGAGCTCGTTCGTCAGTTCCAGACATCCAGGTTGTCATCTTTCCGCTTCTACATAATCAGTTGTCTGTCCGCGCTCTGATACTCTCCATATATATCTTCTCTATACTGGTAATCTCTTTCTGTCTATGGTTTCTGCTCTTCTTTCTGATATCCATAATTGGCGTCTTCTATTTATCGGTTGTGCGTCTTCAAGTTTGGTAATCTGTATCTTCAGATTCTCTTGGTCCTATTTCCCACCGACGATCTCTTAAGTAATATTTTTTCTCGTAGACTGAAATGTTCCTATATTTCTTTCTTGGGGTATTTTGTCGCAGGTCATATATTCCTCCAAAGCCTTAACGGATATTATCTGAGAGATATATCCTATATGTGCATAATCTTCTGCGTCTCTTAAGCTGTTACATAAACATTTTCCTTGAAGTTTCCTTCGACCGTCTTCTACTAGTTCACTATGTTTATTGCACTAAAAAATAACATGTTCAGGCGAAACTAAACAGTTACATTGCTCACATAAATCTGAGTTCTTCTTCCATATTCTTTTTAAATATACATTATATGGGCCATGTCCTGTAACAAAGTGAAAAAATCCTTTTCTTGGTTTTATATGTGCCAATTTTAGCCTCTCTTTAATGTCCGGAAATAAATGATGCACTCTTCTTCCTACGTGTGCATTATTCCACTCTTCTTGTCATTCTTGTAATAAATAATTTTTCACTTCTTTCTTAGTATTACATCTTTTCCGCATAATTTCAAAAACATCCCCATATTCTTCCTTCTTTAGCCAATGAGTTGCACCCCTTAATGTAATGATATAGTCAATAGGCCAAATTCCCGCTTCTATTAGTAGGGACAAAGTAGATGTCGATTTTGTAGCTCCGCTGCTGCGAAGTAGTATTTGTCTCTGAGTTTTTCGGATTAAATTTGCGCAGGATTTGACCCTTAACCTATGTGCCCATCGACTTGCGCCATATCCTATTATACCTATTACAAAACTCATATGATATATCCTTGATGCTGTAAAAGGTATTCTATAGCTCTTTTGTACAACAACGCCTATTTCATAATGACATTTACTGCCTTTTCTCTCACGTACTTCATATGGCTGTTTAAAAGTAATCTTCCATCTAATTCTATGCCTAAATACTTAAAGGTTTTGTGTCTTTTTATATTTACATTACAGATTTTAGTAGTAGGGTCTCTTCTGACTTCTCCCTTAAACATTAAACATCACATATGCTGATTTATGTGGGACTAATTTTAATTTGGTTCTGACGCACCACTGTTCAAGGGCATCAATCATTCGCTTTGATTTCTGTCCTAGTTCTAATATGTTCTTTGCTTCTACCATAATCATTAAATCGTCGGCGTAAGCAATGATATCACATACCTCTTGCATATTCCCAATTTGCTCTAACATCGGTTCAGTTATTATATCCCAAAATAAGGGCCCTAAATCCAGAAGCTGAAGTGAAATGATACTCGAATGAATCCAGGGACCATAGATCTTAGAGTTATCTGTATTCATCACATCTTTGTTAGCTGCTGAACTTAAATTCACAGTTCTTTTTAGTTATGTTGTGCGCGCGCGCACACGCGCACACGCACAGTTTTTATCCGGGAATCTCAACCGTACATTTCTAGTGAAATGACGGTATACACTTTTGTGGTAAAATACAATAGCTTTCATATCTACTAAAAGTGGAAGAGTAAGTAAAAACCAGCAACAACTTCTATTTGAGAGAAGTGTAAGTATTTGAAAATTTAAGCAAATAACAAGGAATATCTCGAAAATAGTTAACTACAATTTTTTTTCAGCAAGATTTGGTCCAACTGTCACAGTTGGAATTATACAAATGTCATTGATAATTATCTATGCAAATGTTTTGGACTTAAAAATAGTATTGTATGTATTTCCATCTGCTGAATTGAAATATCTCCATAAAATGATAGATTAGCTCTTGTTTTGAAGATGAAGTGACACTTCATTTTTTAGAGTGAAGATTTTAAATTTGGGGAAATTTGTTTGAGAGTTGGCACACCTGTCAAATAACAACAGAATCAGAGAGAACTTTTGAAAATTAAGTGATTTAGAAGTTAAGGAAGGCATTTTTATCGGACCACAAATAAAAGAACTTGTAAAGGATCCTGTATTTGACCAAATTCTGGAGGGGAAAGAAAAGGAAGCTTGGGTAGCCTTCAAGAGTGTTGTTAATGGATTTTTAGGCAACAAAAGAGATGCCAACTACAAGAATTTGGTGACAGTTCTCCTGCAAAAATACCGTAACCATGGATGCAGCATGTCCCTTAAGATCCATTTTCTCCACTCCCACCTAGACTTTTTCCCTCCTAGTTGTGGAGCTGTTAGTGATGAACATGGGGAGAGATTACATCAGGACATTTCTGTTATGGAACAAAGATATCAGGGCTATTGGAATGAAGTAATGCTTGCGGATTACTGTTGGTCTGCGGAACTCCATCACAAGAGGCAAGCTAAAAGACGACGAAGTCAATAGGCCACCACATGATTCTCTTCAGACACGACTATCTGCGAAGTATTTTTCCAGCAATTTAGAGCTCTTATCATGTAATTGCCAGTGCAAAAAATCAAATGCACTTTCATTGTTGTTAGCATGTATGTAATTAAAATGTATCCTTTTCGTTCAATCCGTTAATATGTAATACTTCCACCTTGTGTATATCATAGAAACTAGAGCTATTTTTTTTGTCTAAAGAGAATCATGTCTTGGTCTACTGACTTCGTCGTCTTTTAGCTTGCCTCTAGTGATGGAGATCCGCAGAATCCTTATACAAAGGCCAACAGTAAACCGCAAGCATTACTTCATTCCAATAGCCCTGATATCTTTGTTCCATAACAGAAATGTCCTGATGGAATCTCTCCCCATGTTCATCTCTAACAGCTCCACAACTAGGAGGGAAAAAGTCTAGGTGGGAGTGGAGAAAATGGATCTTAAGGAACATGTTGCATCCAAGGTTACGGTAGCTTTGCAAGAGCACTGTCACCAAATGCTTGTAGTTGTCATCTCTTTTGTTGCCTAAAAATCCATGAACAACACACTTGAAGACTTCCCAAGTTTCCTTTTCTTTCCCCTCCAAAATTTGGTCAAATGCAGGATCCTTTACAAGTTCTCTTATTTGTAGTTCGACAAAAAGGCATTAACTTTTGCATCACTTAATTTCCAAAATTTCTCTCTGATTGTATTTTGTTATTTAACAGGTGCCAACTCCCAAAAAAGATTCCCCCAAATTTAAAATCTTCACTCTAAAAAATGAAATGTCACTTTATCTTCAAAAAAGTGCTAGTCTATCATTTTATGGTGATTTTTTAATTCAGCAGATGGAAATACATGGAAATTCGTGGTTTTTAAGCCTGAAACATTTTCATTGTTGCCCAGTGTAATCAACCTGTGTATGGTGAACGGAAAAATTAAAAAACAGCAGACAAAAATTGAAAATTTTTAGAGGCATATGAAGTGTACGGTGTATTCACTAATTTTATTTATGTAATTAACATGTATTTCCATACCAGATGAGAAAACCAGTTACACGTCTTCTCATTTATATATTATTTTAGTAGTCTCCCTTGAAAAACGTATAAGTGAGGTTCCACTGTATATTAAAGATGTACTCGGGCTTCAAGGCCGACGTTTTGGGAAGCTGCAACTTTACACCTGGCTTAAAGCCCAAGAATATCTTGAATATATGTATTCGTCACCAGGAAAGTTTTAGGCCTTGCCTTAAACATACAGTGTATTAATCAAAATAATTAGTCACATTTTTAACAAAATAATAATTTCCAGCATATGCTCTACATAAAGAATCGTTTAGGGTAGAAGGAATTTTCTTGAAGGTCTTGGTGTCGTATCCTTGGAAGATAGCGTACCTAATTGACATGTTCCAAACACATGGACACACGTGGACCTCAAAACGTGCATTTTCAGTGAAATCTCGGTATTAAATTTTTGGGTGGAGTGCAACAGAAGCAACATTTTCCTTTTTAAATTATGTTGTCCAACGTTGTGTTATCGGACGACGAATGAAATGGGTGAAATGATACTCAAATGAGCCCTGGGTCCATAGAGCTTAGGGAAAACCCCTGAAAAGTACCTTATCCAGCTAACTTCTCCTGACCGAGTTAAGAACTCGGGACCTCCTGAACGTGAGGCACACACACTACCATCTAGGGGACAAGGAACAGTTTATAAGACATGTGAATGTTAGTAGTACGTCAAATGCAGGTGTGCCACGACAACTTGAAGCAAAGTAAACATGATGGGAAGCTATCACCATACCCCCCTCAAGGTAAAAGGCACCTTGATCCATAATGCATCACGGTCCTTGTATTGAGTTGAAGCCTTGTTCCTCATGTTATTAAAATAACTCAATTACCCCCGAGTCTCGGGATAAAGCAATTATTGGAAATCATTTAGTAGGCAGAGCTTCTTTGTTGCTGGCAGGTGTTTTTCCTTCGCAACAATGGCTCTACGTGACTTGCCCAGTTACCAATCCGTCCTGCTCTGAATTTTTGGCAGGTAGTGTGCAATGTGACGCCACAGTTACTTGGTATGCAGCGCTCGATTTACAAAGCCCTTTTTCTAAGGAAACAAAGTCTTTTTTATAAATACTTTACTGGATAAGAAAGCCTACCGGATGGTTCACGTGTGCGACTTGCATTAGGGATGTCGTCGACAGCGGCCTCGCTTGTTTTTTTCGTGGTTTGCCTTCCACTCTAGACGAATGTTGGAGCAGTTGCTTTCATACTACGATTTCCTTCCCATCATTAGTCTTATTTCTATTTCTTTATTACCTTTTAGGTAATAAGGTGATTCCTGTGCCAAGGAAGGTGGGTTACCTGGATAGAGGCCTTCACGTATTATGCGGTGCATTACGATGAAATTGCAAATGTTATTAGCACTCTACTGATGCAGATTCATCTGCTATTGTAAATAAAAGGTCTCTGATATCCCATGAACTATCTGAACATCTTCGTTCATATCCCACAGTTTTGTAGTATTGCCCACAGCTATTAAAATTAGAAAGAAAAAAAACTGTTGTGGAAACGTACAAGAGCATAAGCATAGCTAATTCAATTAAAAGGATATCTCTTCCACATCTATTAAATTCTTAAGTTTAAGATCTAAAAACAGTTCTGCGAGTCAAATTTCAGCACACCGGCGACTTGATATGATCTTGGCAATGACAGCGTCGTTAATTATTATATTACAAGGGGCGTCCAGAAAACACATGCGCGGTAGCCGCTCTGTATCAAGGAGAAGAAACGCGCGCCTTTGTGACATCGCTGTCAGCCACGTACGCTTTGTTGTGCTTGTTTACAATGTCGGTGTTGATTGAAAATCCCGCCGCTTGTGAAATCAGAACTGTGATTCGTTTTCTGAATGCTAGGAAAGTGAAACCAATTGAAATTTATCGGCAAATTTGCGATGTCAAAAGTTGTGTTTCTTCACGACAATGCACGACCACACACTGCAAATGAAACGTAAAATATCGGACAGGGATTTGGCTGGGACGTGTTTGACCAACCCACGTACAGCCCTGACCACGCTCCAAGCGAATTTCATCTGTTTTTGCATCTCAAATCTTTCATTGGCGGTCAACACTTCTACAATGACGAAGAGCTGAAAGAAAATGTTTCCAACTGGTTGAAGACACAGGCAGCAAACTTCTATGAAGAAGGTATACAAAAACGTGTACCTCGCTATGATAAATGCCTGCAACATTTCGGCAGTTATGTGGAAAAGTAGTTTAAGAGTTGTAGAATTTTGTGCAATAAATATTTTTTCCGCATCTGTACACAATTTAATTTTATTACCAAACCGAACTTACTTCCTGGACGTACCTGGTATTTTTTTAAAATATATATCCTCCAATGTAAACCATATCGGGTGAAATGATGTTCAAATGAGCCCAGAGTACATAAAGCTTAGAGTTACCAGGCATTCATCTTTAACGGTAAGGGAAAACCAACAACGTTAAGTCATATCGGACGATGACTGAAGTGATGCTCAAATGACAACAGAGTACATGGAGCTTAGAGTTACCAGACATTCATCTTTCAGGATAAGAGAAAACCTCCAACGTTAAGTCATATCAGACGATGACTGAAGTGATGCTCAAATGAGTACAGAGTACATAGAGCTTAGAGTTACAGACATTCATATTTCAGGATAAGAGAAAACCTCCAACGTTAAGTCATATCAGACGATGAATGAAATGATGCTCAAATGAGTACAGGGCACATAGAGCTTAGAGTTACCAGACATTCATATTTCAGTATAAGAGAAAACCTCCAACGTTAAGTCATATCAGACGATGAATGAAATGATGTTCAAATGAGTACAGGGTACATAGAGCTTAGAGTTACCTGACATCTTTCAGGATAAGAGTATACCTCCAACGTTAAGTCATATCAGACGATGAATGAAATGATGCTCGAATGAGTACAGAGTACATAGAGCCTAAAATTACCAGACATTCATATTTAAGGATAAGACAAAATCTCCCACGTTGTCATATCGCACGATGAATGAAATGATGTTCAAATGAGTCCAGGGTACTTAGAGCTTCGAGTTACCAGACATTCATCTTTAAGGATAAGAGAAAACCTCCAACATTAAGTGATATCGGATGGTAAATGAAATGATGTTCAAGTGAACCCGCGATCCATAGTTCTTAGATTTACCAGATGTTCATCTTTCAGGATAAGAGAAGCCCCCGGAAAAAAAGAAGCTTATCTAGATAAATCGTCCTGAGCAATATTCGAACTAGGGACCTGTTGAGCGTGAGGCAGGCAGGCCTCAGAAGCTAAGAAGCTGGCGCTGTCGTAATAGCGAAACCAATAAAAAGATGATAATCCTTCGGAAAAGTTCTCATCAAAGGTGCCGTAAGCAGTGCAGATGTGTTTTATTATTAAATTACTGCAGACTTTACATCTGAAGGCCAAGATTGCTTCAAAGAGGTAATTTACAGGAAATCGGCCGTCGGGTTCATTTCGGCACAACATTAATCATTCTTTTTATACACGTTCGTGACCCAGCAATCCACAAGGTCAAGAAGAAAGGACACGATTTATCGCTTCAACTGAAAACGATACTACGTAAACGTTTTATGTAGCCTAATTAAAGAAACAGTTTCCAAAATAGGGAGAGTGTGTTCACGTTGGTGGTCCACATACACAGCACAACAGGGATTGTATTTTAATTACGTCCCGAAAGGTATACAGACATAACAGTAACTTAATTACCATTCCTTCTTTACAACGCCACGAATCCGTTTATGGCGGCCAGCTCTCGTATAAATGCCCCACAAATTGAATGCATGTGTTCTCTAATTTCCGCCTAGTTGACCACACATATTCTACAAAACCGGAATATTGTTTTGCACAGTAAATTTACCATTAACTCAGTACAATGAAATGTTCTTTTACTGTACGTACACCAGACGGGGATAAATTTAACAGTTTGCCCTATTACAAAATCCGATGTTTTGTTATCACACGACTTTATCTACTAATGTACAAACTACAGTTACACTTATTCCTTTATCTACTAAATGCTAATCAAGATAAACATTATCTTATTGTATGTACAAAGTAATACGGGAATATAGTACATTTTAAGCGATTGTCAAATGTTTCAAAGCGATCACTATTGTGGCGACCTAACCATGGATTGTAAAAGCTAAGGAGTACATGGCCAAATAGTACACGGGGGGAATTAGTAGGAAATGCATACCTTACGAGAGGTTGGGATTTTCTATTACGTTATAAAAGAACTACAAATATGTGGTAATGCTGATTAAATGTAGAATTCACTTAATAAGAATATTTACTACAGATAAGCAGATTACAAAAGTAGCCATAGCGGCCAGTTACCTGCCCTCAAGAGATTGTGTACAGATCCGTCTTACCCAGTCAAAAGCTAGTCCAACCAAAAAGACATGGTGACGTCACACGTACTACTGAAGTCACATGAACTGTTATTTGAATTATTTAATACAGTCACTGGTGACACTATGTCACTGTTTGGAATGCCGTTCCTGTTGCGTAGCAAATGAATAAAAAATGAATAACGAGTTCTCTTTTGAGAAAACAATAAAAAAGGGGTAAGATTGGGGCATGATTTTATGGCAGAAACCAAATTCAAAAGTTTTAAAATTTTATTAAAAATTTAAAAAGCAAATATTTCAGAAAATGATGTTTTAAGCATACCAATTTCAAATAAAGTAAAAATAATTAACATTTATGTTAATTTTAAAGCATGCATTTCAGATTGCCTACATTTTTATTGGAATAGAGGTGCCAAATTTCTAAGTGTTTTCCAAAGCAGATAAAAAAAGCTAACATTTAATATTTAGTTAACATATATTTTCAAAAAATATTTTTATTTTCCGTATTTATTTTAAAATACTATTAATCGTTTTTCTGTTTGTTCGGTATATACTTTGCAATCTATCTTGAACAACTTCTCGATGAACTAGATATTTGAAACATAAAACTTACCTCAGAACTGGATAAAATTGCAATATTTACCTCGCTTTTAAGAGTATCTTCTCACTGCAAACTATCCTTTACATGGGGAAAAATTAACTAACGTTAAATGAAAGATATTTAAATTACGCCGTGAAAAAAGCTTTTAAGAAAGTACCCTCACCCACGAACTAACTAACCTTCATAAGTATAACTTACGAAATGTTTGACTTTCTCAAAAAATATTAACGATTTTGATTAAAATATATTATGTTAAAGATATTTGCATGGCAAATGAAATGATATTTTAAATTTTCTGGGACACTGCAAGAAAGCATTCCACCCATGGAAAAATATTTGAACTAATTTCACAAACTAACTTCGAGTTTCCGCAATGCATTGTAAACATGAAATTTTAAACATAGAAGGGCTGTTCAATAAAGAATGATCACAATTGTTTTTCATCCTCATAATTTCCTGGTCCTTCTCAAAATAGTCTCCCCTGAACGTAATGCAATTGTCCAAGCGTTTCTGCCAGTCTTCAAACACATGCTGCAAACCATTTTTTGAGAGATCCTTCAAAATCGCCTCCGCAGCCTTCACCATTGCTTCTGATGATGTATAATGCCTCCCACGAAGACGTTTCTTCAAGTTAGGGAAAAAAAGGTCACATGGGTAATTTCCGACTATATGGAGGGTGAGGGATGCACTTCACGTTGATTTTTGCAAGATATTCAGTAACAACATTGACAATATGCGGCCGCGCATTATCGTGGTGCAGTATCCAGCCTGCTTCACGAAAATGTGGTCTTTTGCACCTGATATGGAGTTGCAATGTTTTCAGGACATCCCTGTAGTATTGTCCAGTTAGTGATGTTTGTGCAGTTACAACATGCTGATAAACCATTTCATGAATATCAAAGAATGAGATGACCATAACTTTCCCAGCAGAAGCAAAAGCTTTTGCTTCTTTGGGGGTTGACGATGAAGGAGATTTACACTTGGATGTAGTCAAGTTTCATCAGCAGTGATTACGTTTGAAAGAAACTCCGGATCTTCCTCTAACATCAACTTTAACTGCATGCAGACCTTCATGCGAATGTCCTTTTGTTCGGGAATCAACAGTCTTGGAACCCATCGTGCACGAACACGTCTCATGTGTAATGTTTCTGTCTCCAACGTGTGGGTGGCACCCAATGAAATGTTCAGTGTTTCAGAAAGTGATCTTCAGATAATTGGTCGACCCTCTCCTACAATGGCAGCAGCAGTGTTGATTGTTTCTTCCGTAAGAGCAGTAACTGGAGCACCGGGTCCACCTTCCTTTGAAATTGATTGTCTCCCCTCTTTAAACATTTTAAACCACCTTCGAGCTGTGCTGTAGGGAAGAGCAGACTCTCCATAGGCCTCCTGTAACATTGTATAGGCCTCAACGGAAGATTTGTTGAGACGAAAGCAGAATTTCTAAGCTGCATATTGTTCCTCGCGTGTTACCTCCATTGCAGCGGTAGGCGATATTGAACATGCCTGAACTTACCTGGTCTCACAGGCGGGAACCAGGTGTACCAACACTGAAACTACTATGGCGGGTTTGTTTTACATTAAGCTAACAGAATATAATAAGATTGGATTTTAGTGCGAAAAATTATAACCGTAAAAAAGTTGTGATCATTCTGTTTTGAACAGCCCTCGTAGGTCAGAATCGAATAATACTGCGATATTAATTTGCAATATATATATATATATATATATATATATATTCTAATACGTTTTAGATGGAAACATCATAGAAAATTTTTATTTTCCCCAAACTAGGTTTAACAATTTTGATTAAAATAACCACATGTTTAAGATAGTTTCATCAAAAATTAAATTCACGTCTGAATTTTCCTAGAATATCTCAGAATTACATTCATTTTCAGTGACTTTTTCATAACTGGAAATTCGCAAGATCTTTCACTATACAAAATATTTAGAACACAATGTATGTCAAATACATTGTATGATTTGTTTCTATAAAAAAATGTGATAGATATATACGAACAAATAATTTCAAAGGAATTAATTCCGCCGTCCCAGATCTTCATTTTTTGGCAAGTCGTACAGAACTCTCTAAGAAACATTCAAATTATGTAGGCCGTGATCTGAATGTTAATTCTGTCAACAATGCAGCGACTTTGTCGGCTTTGAGATACGGTCTGCTATGTGCTTCTTGAATACAAGAAGTGTGAAACTCGCATAGAAAGCTTATAGTTGAATTGTGGACCGTTATGCCAACACGGCCGTGAAGATTTCTGAACGTTTCATGACTCGCGTAAAAATGGTTGATGCAAACCCATTGGAACCGTTGCCAAATCAAGTGGAGCATCATTCGCTGTATTTCGTGTTGATTTTTTAAGCTTGCTCAGACCCCTATTATAGACTTAATGTTCTTTTAAGACACTGGACTATCGGTTTAACTTGCTGTTTTCGGCGTATGTATGGCAGTGTAGTCGCCTGTGCCGCTGGGAGGGCCGGTGTTGAACCCCGTGCGGCGGCGACGGCAGCATCGAAATAAGGTATCTCCGTCTCACGTTCTAGACACCCTCATGCACTTAACTTGGGTTCAGGCACCTTGTGGAGTGCTACCATCTCATCCCTTCTTCCCAGAACTGCCTATAGGTTCAGTGTGTAATTCTCCTCTACAATCTAATACACTGAATTTACCGCCCATCCGAAGGATGGGACTTTTACGCTTGAAAACATCTATTGTCCTCCTGGATTTGTACCAGGGATCTCAGGATAACGACGCCGGGGTTTAGGGAACTTTGGAAAGACTCGAGCTGCGGTTTATGAAGTGCATCTGGAAACATTAGGGACCGCTCTACACTTGCGTCTTTCCTTTTCCCGATATACCCCCCCCCCTGTCTCTTCATTCTCGGGAATATGATAGATGTAACAGGACTTGTAGTGCTCTTCTCCGATTATGGGGGTATCATAGAAATCAAAATATCTTCATATAGAGCTAAAACTTAGACTCCAAATCGTTACATATGTTGAGAAATCAGGAAAATAATTTAAACAAATGTGAAGAAAAGGCTAAATAAGTGTAAAGGCAAATACCGGAATTAAACAGGAAATTTGGTGAGAAATGGTCCAAGTTTAAGGCATCTGTCAGTTATGAGAACTAAGCGAAACCTGAAAACATAAATCTCATTTAGCAAGGTCAATCCTGGTAGGGTTTAAACCGAAGTTCATAAAGTAACATACATCTTGGACAATTGAGATTCCTAAGAAAATAAATGACAAAACAATTAGACATCAAGAAACGAATGCAGAAATAGAAGACTTAATATACCCATCGGTGTAGCACAGGTGGTAGCGTGTCTGCCTCATGTTCGTGAGCTTCCGAGTTCGAATATTGATCAGGGGAGTTAACTGGATAATGTTTCTTCCGGGGCTTTCCGTATCATGAAAGATGAATGTTAGATAACTCTAAAATCTATGGACCCTGCGCTCATTTGTATATCATTTCATTCATCGTACGATACAATTTAATGAATTAAAAATGTATTTAAAACATTGTAATAACCCTGTTTATACAACAGACTAAAAGTATGAAATACGTTTTCCTAGGTCCATACAGGTTGTCCTGAAAATTTGTGATTGTGAATTTTGAATAAGTATGAAAATACTTCTAAAAATTAAAATGAAAACGTGATGCCATTGCAATGGATATGCATGGACTCACCGAGTCACTTAAGGGTACTCACCGGTGAAAATTCAAGATTTTTTTTTTCTTACCAAAAACGCAACATATACAGGCTGTTTCAAAACTACACCGAACGAACATATAGAAGTAGTTTCTCAGCTTCTATGTGACACATATACATATATTTTAACGCCAATAGAGCCACATATAAATGCTCCAGAATGAGTGTGGATTAGGCAGTGACATGAACAACGATACGTGCCTCACGCTGTGGGAGTTCGCAGGTGTAGGTCACACACCGTGGCGCGTGCAGTAGCTGTTTCCAAAAATACCGGCATACTTCACAGTATCTCGCTATTATTAAGAATTGCTTTGGCTTATGAAACCGGAATAAACAAGCCATTGCTTAATTATTGTTTATGAGTGCTTAACGTGTTCCAAAATTCCATTATAACAGTCCATGACGGCAAATATGCTGGTGGACATATGATACTTAGACCTTTTAGAGGGAAGTTAATGTTAGTGAGGTTGAGGATGGAAGCATTAAATGATAAACAGAACAGAAAACACCACCAAAGAATTTTAGATTAATTAACCAAAACTAAATGGCTTATGCAATGAGTTGAGAATTTTATTTTACGTGTTTGATAATACTGAATGAAGCATTTTTAACTGAAAAGGAAGCTTATGATATTTAAAGTAAGTGGTTGAAATTATTGTACAATTAAGTTCACAACAAAATGCTCTGAATTTAAAGAAATAAGTATTATCATTGATGTAACTACTTTTACATTTCATATTTTTAATGAAACTAAATTAATCGTGCGTTCGTTGAACTCCCTTCAGCTCTTCCATCCATCAAAACCATATCCGTCATTTCGGCGTTAGTATAGCGCTCCATATTGCTTGGATTTGCTATCTAAGTACGCGCAAAATCCTCCCTGTTAGGGCGGAATGTGTAGTTTTACACTGAAGAGCAACCTTGCAACTGTCTGAGTTATTAGTCGACTTTTTCACAAGTAACTGCCCTTTGTCCCATTACCTGAAAGGTAGGCTATGGTCACTGATAAAGAGCAAGGAGTAATGTTTTTGTTTTCGTGGCCGGTGCGTCCTAGTAACAACTTTTGAGGTTCGCACACCAGTGGTTCCTGCGCTGCCTAATCACAAGATAATGTAATATATAATGCTACATAAAATTATACCTAACAGTATTTCGGAGCTGCGACACAAAAATTCGGACTACTTAAGTTATAAACCACGCTACGGCTATAGTCTTTAGGTGTCGTTTCGAAACAATATAGAGTGATATTGTCACGAGCATGGTGCTGTGACGAGGGACGTAACTGTGAAGGAATCTTCAGGGGTAGAGATTACTCGCAAGCTGCTAGATGGCCCACTTTATTATGGCAATAGAAGCGTAAGCATAACAGTATTGACAGTAATGATTGATGGCTTTGGAACACAATTGTAATGAACAAGTTACATACTCGCTAATATGGGTTGTCCCCCAAGGGGCTTACCTTTGGGCAGGTGTGGTAGTGCTGTCGTGGGTGCAGCCGTCTACGGAGTGGCTTCGGAGAAGTCGAGAGCCCCCGGCTTCACGGACCCCGAGGGTACGTTGAGCCGGTCGAGCAGCGAGTCAGCGAGAGCGAGAGAGAGACCCACTATGGGCCAGTAGCTCTATTATATAGGCCAATTCTGCCTAGCGGGGGTCCCCAGACAATGGCGCAGATTTACCAAATATGGTGTGTCGCCTGTCTGGGTTCTGGAACTTCCGGAGAACTTTCCAGAGACGCAAGATCAGTACCAAAGTCTTGCATGACTGGGGTTTCTTACAGAAAACGGATATTCTAGAACATCCGGTAAACTTTCCAGAGACACATGACTAGCCTAAGTCCTACGTGACGGGATATCCTATAGGAGGCTGATGTCATGGTAGCACTAGGAGTGCCATGGGAAGTGGAAACCCACAAAGTTCCTGTTATTCACAAAGAGTTGAGAAACTCCAGAAAGTAAGAAAATCTTAAATATGTAATTTTCTCAAGAATAACCAATTACTATGATCCCCAATAAATGTCCAAAGTTTGTGTGTTTCTTGCACCTCTCGACAGCACTTGTGACACTTGCCCCACCGGTAAACTCGGCGCCCTCGCCGAGGAATAAGACAACACTTCTACCTCGCTCAGAGTGAAGGCACGTACAATAAATGTTATCACAACAATTACAAAAAGAAAATCTGAAACAGTACCAAAGTCATACACAATAATAATTAAACATTGAATACAAATAGAAAAACATAAGGATATAAGTGTAGCACCTGAAAAAAGTAAGGATGGGACAAAAGTAGGGAATGTTACACTATGAAGTAAAACAAACACCGTCCATGAACCACACAACACCAGTGGTCACCTAAGCGAGGTTCATGTTCCGACACTGTGACACAACACATCGAGCGCACCACAAGGAAAGGGAGACGTCCCCTGAGTTCTGCTGCCGAACGCACCTATCACGTACTGCACTGTATGTTCGCTATGTCCAAAGCGCTGTCGCTAGGCGCACGTATTGCGCTGACATCAACAACTGTTCGATGACAAAGTTCGACGGCACATCAATATGCCAACAAGACTTGGGAACACCAACACTCTTCGGAGCACCAATACGTTGAGCAACGAAGTGCCTTCAATATAGAGGCCAATCATGCAGTTAGCAAACACACGTGTTAGTCCATGGTAGACGTGCGAAGCATGATGCAGTAAACCAGGTCACAAGGGCTCCTGAGGGCTCTAGAAGACCTCGCGATGTTCCCATGATGATAGCGGCGGGCAGGACCTCTCCCGCCCGAAGATAGCCAGGCAGTACGGAGGGAGGTTCGTGAAGTTCCAGGTCGCGAGGCGCTCCAGGTGTGTCAGGCGGTGTAAATAAGGTCGTGTAACAGAAACAAAAAATAAAAGAGAATAGATTACTTGGAATATGGAGGAAATGACTTGGGTCAAAGGCAACATAACAAAAACAATTGATTAGGATGTAATAGGATCATTCAGGAATAAAACGGAGAAGGTGCTACGCCAAACAGGAATTAGCGTCTAGAGTAAAAATAAAGAATAACTGAGTAACTGAATATATACAGCCAAAAACTCAGAGAAACGAGGTGAAACCTATGTGGATAATTATCGAAAAAGGTTTAAAATACCAATGGCTAACAATGTGAAACAAAGGAGTAGTACATAGCCATATTAAATTTGGACAATTTCAATTAGGCTACCATTGCAAAGCGTGTAAGGCCAGAGGGCCACACTACACTTCATTGTAATTATGTGTAAGCCACATGTGTTTCACCTGCACAAGAGAAATTATTAAACCAAATTAAACTTCCGTTATTAAAACAAATAACATATAGTAAATGATTAAAGAAGCAAATAGAAGTGACTGACATGGAGAAAAACAAATGACGAATGTTACACGTGACGTCACAGTGGTATATAAACTAGGGGACATAGGTCTATCGGAGAAGGCTCTCATAGATTTGATGGTTGCAAAGTTACACTTTGAGCAATTATGTAAGTCACAATTACTACAATAAACGTGAGCAATGTACCTGATAATAGTAACAAATACAGTTGAGTAGTCTTAAGGATGCCACAGTGAACAAAGTAGCTATGAAGCATGTGCTATATTAAAAGCACAAGTACACAAAAGGTAGTAAGCAACAACCAACCTTTGAATAATAGCACTGAGACAACAAAACCTTAAAACTAGTATGAGAACACTAAGTTGCCACAGATCCTCCTTTCAAACTAATCGAAGAAATGTCGTCCAAAAGAAAAATGCGAGGAATGTAGGGTTGAAGCAGCGTCCCGCTCCAACCGGTACATCTTCACGAAAGAGCAGAATTCATAATTCAGACCATATACTATGCAAAAATCAGATAATATATTACCAATTGCCAGTAAAAATAATGACGTGCATCCTTACGACTAACCAAGACTGTCGCAAAATAAAGTATCACATTGTAATAAAAAGAATTTATGAACGAACTTGCAGTAAAATACTGTCTGAATGTATCAGACATAACTAAATTACAAGTTAAACCAAAGGCCGTAATGCATCAAGCATCCGGAATGTACATTAATATTTTAGTTAATGTGTCATACAGAGAATATAATCACTAGTACATATAAAAATTGATGTGAATGTCATTATTAACTGAACATAGAAATAAGATTAGGGCTGTCAACATAATTAAAGTTTTCATAAGGGATCGTACAATTAAATATACGAGGAGCTGTCAGAGTCAGTATTACACACAAACACACAGTCGTGGTGGCCATATCCACGATTTCACACATTCATAAAATAATAACTAAATGTAAACGTCTCGAGACACTCATAACTCACAAATATTACTCAGTAGTACTACAACAAAGGAGCGATCTTATAAACACAATAATAAACTCAATAAGACTTTGTGCACACATATAACAACTCAAAGAAAGACATTCTCTTTAATGTCTTGTCAAAAACTCGTCTTGTGGGACCTTACGGTATATCCACAAGAGGTAAGGAGTTTAACCACTGACTCCTTACCCTGACTTAAACCACCAAGGGGTCTCGCGACGTACCAAGGTAGTTAAGCCGAAACCCTCAAAATAAATATTCTGGTACCAAAAACACATTACTTCAAAATAGCTCAGATATAATCCGGGCTCTTTACCTGACAGGACCCTGCGGTTTCCCTGACAGATAGAAAACTCATATGCCCCAATAATTCATTAGCTCCCGTAATTATCATATCATGATAATCCCCAAAATCAAACAAACATTCTTTAATCGCACATCACACGAACAACCCCAATCCCATGGGGGTCATGCGACACACCCTTGAAGTGAGGTTGTATACTAAAAAATTAATAAGACGACCTCTGACCCCTCCTACGTATTAACAATAAAATTTCAATATTCATACATTATTATATCTTTATAACAGCAACATGATCCCATGACGCTGACAGCCAAGCTTAACGTAATGACAATAACAAGAAGTGGCCAACCACATCCAGAAAAAAAATTACAAAGCTGTAACTGTTGTATCTCACAAGAAGCTGATGTAAGCGTAAGAAAAAAAATTACATTACCAGAAAATACTTTGAAGGCTGTGTCAGTGTATATATACCTCAACATAAATGGTTAATGACAGTAAAATCATACGTAGAAAAGATTTCACAATACTATAACTCCCAGAATAAACTTTCTAAAATAGAGTATAAAGTATTATTCCACTATAAGTATACTCGCAATTTAATTGCAGGTAGAAAAACAGAAAGTAGAAAATACGCATACTATAGGTGTAATCATCCAAGCAAAGTCCAATGCAAACGGCAAGCAAACTAAAGACAAAAATTAAATTTGCATTAAGGGCGTAAAAATGAGTAGTCTAGGGCGGTACTTGGTACAAGATATTCACTTAAAAAAAAAAATGTCATGCGCTAAGTTGGTAATGTATAAAATCCTGCGACCATCTCAATCGTAGAAAGTAATCATCGTAACTTATTACTTAACGAGCCTTACCACCGAGGGGTTCTCACGAAGTACCCAAGGAATAAAGTCGTAATCTTTAAAATTAACAATCATAGCAAAGAAGTAAATCTGGCATACCCTAATTTTAGTGGGAAATCAATATAAGTCACAAAAAGATTTCAACTGTGAGTTGGCAATTTGTGTAAGACATTGCATGATAAGGATTCTACAAATTTTCCAAGGAGTAGTGACAGCGGGTAAGTAAACAGGATAACAGGAAGTGAGCGCGTCCACTTCCTGTGAAAAACCTGGTATCCTCTCTAATAGGAAGATTAAGAAGATGTTTAAAACTAATTGACATTACCAATTTGCAAAAGAAATTTTACAGTGATTCGGTTTCCGGTATCGCCTCTGAAGGTGTGGGTGGCATGCGCCTGGCGGCTACCGGTGGTGTCGTGAATAGTAGAACACCGCTGGTAGAATGCTCCTCAGCATTGGAAACTCCTGGACGTCGACTGGTTCGATGTAGGTGGTAAACCTGCCAACATAACTTAAGAGATCGGTAAGCCACAGCACAACTAAAAATCAAATGTTAAAAATGTGGTCCAAATAAATAATAGAGATATGAATGGCAAAGAACTCGAAAACTTAAAGGGATAGATACTTGGTACGCAATGGTATTTGGCAGCCGTTGAAGTGCTGCTCCAGTAGCGATGCACATTGTCCTACCTTACGCGTCGTCCATACCGACGGTGTGCAGAAAGGCAATTATCAATAGGAGGGCTATTGGAGATACAAATATCTGTAAAAAGACCAGATAACAGAAAGAAGGCGAAATGATGAATGAAAACAGCAAAGCATGAAAATAAACAGTGCGCTATTAATCACATTCAGAGCGGTAAGGAATTTATACGACGCAATGATGGTAAAAGGTAGAAAATTCATCCGAAAAAGAAAATGCAAAGAAAAAAAATACAATATTTGGTGAAGCAAAAATGCATTAATGAAAGAGAAGAGAAAATTAAGTCTCTTTATGCTTGAAATAAGAACAAAATGAACTATATTAATAACATAATATAATCGTCGGATTAACTGTGTATTTTTCTGTGTGAATAAACTGGTTTTCCCTGATATGAAAACTCTGTGTAACACTAAAACAGTACATCCTAGGTGTGCTGTGCCAACGGAAAGGAAGTAAGGAAGATAACAAGTTTCCGGTAACAGAGCTGGATGCTTGAAATAATGCATTCAGATGTGCACATCAACGAAAGCCTGCCAGCCGAGCGAAAGACAATTATACCGAATTATTTACAACAATTCGGGACTGCATCTAAAGAAGTGAGTACACAACTTTTGATTATAGAGTGCAACGTGTTTAAAAAAAACGATAACATTCACAGAAGAATTATGCGTAAAGATGGTGAAGCAACCAATAATCTGCCGTAACTAAGTAATGAGTTCTTCCACGGCCAGTGTTAAGCTTACATGTATTTATAGCCGTAGACCGTGCAATTAATGAAGCATTAATATAGGCAATCTTTGATCATAATATGCTATTTCACAATCGTGCAGTTCCAGCGGGTATAAATATTGAAATAAAGGAAAGAATTGCTATAAAGAAAGTGTGTTAATTAAATTAACTACGCATAGACCATTAATACGTGCGGTGTTAACAATAAGCGTTGTTTTCATGCCAAAATATTCCACCTGATACAATGTACTACTATAAAATTGCAAAAGATTTGCTTATAAAATATACATACGAGTGACAATATACATTTTGTATAAAAAAGTGAAGTATGAAATATGCATTTTTATTTATTTATAGATAAATAAGTAACAAATGAAAGTTGGGATAAATGTTGGTTACTGTAAACAAAAGGAAGCCTGCTTATTACTGCCAGTAATGTTATTATCATTATTATGATTATTATTAATGTAAAGGAAATATGCGAAAGCGGAAACTATTAATAGTGCAAAGGCAATTGAAGAATAAGTCGTGAAATAATACCGGCTGTGTACTGTTTCCAAGCGTGTGTATGAGGTGAGTGAAACCATTTAATTCGCAGCAATTTTAACAAAGGGTATACAAAGTGATGTAGTTTATGTGACTGAATGTGTGACTGCTATTACAATTATTAACCGTAATTATGAACGATACGTTGTTATAGTTGTTTTATGCTACCACTTCTAGGCAACAACAGTGGTAAATATTAATCGTTTGGACTAAGGTTAGCGACAGATATTTGCATTTTAGTGTCTGTTAAATCGGTTACGTATTTCCGGCTAACTTTTAGTGCTGCGGTTTTGCGTTCTTCGCCAACTTTGAAAACTTCGTGGTAATTTAGTAATAAATAGAGAAACAGTTTGCTGGAAATTTTCCTACTTTTTCGCGGTTGCACTAAAGGTTAAATTTATATTGCTGACATAGATAAGGTAGTTATTACAGTGTATCATTACGATTCACATGCTTAATGCAATATGGGTATTATTAGCATTACAAGCATTACTATTACTGCGGTTGTCGTGTTGGCAGTTTACTCACATGTACACAAAACATATATAACAGCATAACAAAATGAACATTAATGAAAAATATTATGCAACTATACATAGTTATGGTACATAAACAGTTACAGGCAAAGCATCATAGGGACAGTTAACAGTGAATATATTCTGCCGATTAAGATTATTTTTTTTAAGAAACTGGAATTATTTTTGCAATAGTTCATAAGGCACATGTATCGATCTAATCGATTGATCTTATTGATGATGTTCACTTATGTCATGAATTCTATACAATATATCACAGTGAGATTTTATGTAGTGGGATGTGGTAACAAAGCATTAGTGAATAACAGCTTGGCATTGTACCTATCTATAGAAGCATTTTATTTCAGAAAAGCAGGGATTTTCTCGGGGTTTGTCATTTCTATGCCGCGTTTTACATAAATGGTTACTAATACACAAAACATAGAAGAATGTATTGGCTAATTCCTTGAAAATACAACGTGTTTTCGGAATATTCCTGTATTCCTAGTTTATATCATAATTTATTTCATGTTATGACATATAACTTAATTTCAATACATGATGTGTCAGATATATTCTAACCTGTATCTACCGTGATACACTACATTCTCTAGTTTGGGTTGTTATCGACGCATGGACTCATATGCTCATTCCCATGGGTGGGAGGGTTTATTTGTTATACAGAAAATAAGTTACTCCGAAAAAAAATCACTTTAACATTTCTAACTGCTGCTTACTCAGGATAACCGATAGCGTAATGACAAACTTGCTATACAGGTGTACCTCGCTATTACAATATACTTAGTATTTTACATTAAAATACATCAACTTAAATTAAAAATAAAAATAGGAGCCATCTATACATGCAACTTAATGATAAAGGAAATGGACAATTAATACACAAATAACACAAAGTTATTCTTAGGGTTATCCTTAAGGATAGTTTTAGGTCCTCTTACATTAATCGTGCTGGCTACCTCGCTACTCGACTTCTCCAAAAGCAGTCCGAAGTGGCTACCAAGGGGTTATTACTATGGTATTTATACAAGTCGCATAATGTGTAGTGGGTGGCTTTCTGCCTGGAAACCAGAAACCTGATCCTGTAGCAATGGGAATGTGCCTGATTGTGAAAAATTTCCTAACTCATTGTTCTCAGCACGAGAATTAGTGCCACGACTACCCAGTGTATTCCTGCAATAGTTTCGAATCGTATACATTATTAGGATCAGAGGAGATATTCCTAGGAAAATTGCGTAGAAAGACAATTGTGGTACTGCACGAACATTAGAAGTTATAGGAGCATCATCTATCGCGCTACTATTTAATGTTGTGTTACAGAATGGAGGAGCAAATCCAGCATTACAATGGCAATGTTGTTTATTATTACATACGCCATCACCATAACAATGACATGTTTTGTTTTGAACTGATATAACCGAAACACATTTTTGATGTAAACACATTTTGTTTTTCCCACATTTAGCACCTTAATGCACAAGCCCCGGTTGAACAACGTCTACACCTAAATCAACAATAACAGTAGTACATCTTTCATCAGTACTATACTTAAGCGTTTTGCCTACTCTAGCATAGTCTAGCATAATCATAGCAAAAACTCCCTCCCCCGGAGTTATAATGAAAAGAGAGGTCCGGAATTGAACATATTTCCCCTAAAATTTAAGAGAAATTGGCGCCTCCGCCATATGTCACGAGCATGGTGCTGTGACGAGGGACGTAACTGTGAAGGAATCTTCAGGGGTAGAGATTACTCGCAAGCTGCTAGATGGCCCACTTTATTATGGCAATAGAAGCGTAAGCATAACAGTATTGACAGTAATGATTGATGGCTTTGGAACACAATTGTAATGAACAAGTTACATACTCGCTAATATGGGTTGTCCCCCAAGGGGCTTACCTTTGGGCAGGTGTGGTAGTGCTGTCGTGGGTGCAGCCGTCTACGGAGTGGCTTCGGAGAAGTCGAGAGCCCCCGGCTTCACGGACCCCGAGGGTACGTTGAGCCGGTCGAGCAGCGAGTCAGCGAGAGCGAGAGAGAGACCCACTATGGGCCAGTAGCTCTATTATATAGGCCAATTCTGCCTAGCGGGGGTCCCCAGACAATGGCGCAGATTTACCAAATATGGTGTGTCGCCTGTCTGGGTTCTGGAACTTCCGGAGAACTTTCCAGAGACGCAAGATCAGTACCAAAGTCTTGCATGACTGGGGTTTCTTACAGAAAACGGATATTCTAGAACATCCGGTAAACTTTCCAGAGACACATGACTAGCCTAAGTCCTACGTGACGGGATATCCTATAGGAGGCTGATGTCATGGTAGCACTAGGAGTGCCATGGGAAGTGGAAACCCACAAAGTTCCTGTTATTCACAAAGAGTTGAGAAACTCCAGAAAGTAAGAAAATCTTAAATATGTAATTTTCTCAAGAATAACCAATTACTATGATCCCCAATAAATGTCCAAAGTTTGTGTGTTTCTTGCACCTCTCGACAGCACTTGTGACAATATGTTGTCTTTCAAATGATCCATTGTTCGGCCATTCATGAAACTACTCGTAGCGCTTTAAAAACTTTAAATATCATTGCTCCAGTTTTTAATTTTTTAAAAAGCAAAATTCTGTATTTTAAAAGCATAGTATATTATAGTATGGTCTTAATTGTGTCTGTTTCAAGCTAAAAATGATGTTGAGTGCAGTATTTATTTAAAATGGTACAGTATACGATGAGATGAATGTTTTCTGACATCAATAATTGGTTATACAGGATGTTAGGGGTATGGATGCACAGATTTCGTGAGCTGGGACATCAAAATATGACCAAAACTAAAGACCCATAACATTGTCATCTATCTTGAAAAATAAAAGAGATAATTGAACATTACAGAGTGGGATTACAGAATAAAATTTTGTTGTTTTTGGTTTGCACTCACATCTCAAACGGCTCGAAAGACTAAAATAGACTAGCACTATCCGGTTCGACACGTGTCTCTGTATTTATCAGCTACTGCCAGTAACGAGGGGTGGGGTGCTTTTCTTTTAAGCTGTTGAATCGTATTCACAAGACCTAACCTAAAAGCTGCGTAAAAGCTTCGCACAAAAACTGATGAACTGACGACCAAATATAGTAATTCAACTGTTAATTACACGAGGGTCGGCTGTTAAGTCCCAGGCCTCACATAGAGATGGCACCACTGGATCAGTTTGACGGATGGCATCATATAGAACACTAGTAACAGGTCAACAGTGTGTTGAGTTTTGGATGACAGCATTTTAAAGACAAGTGTAGAGGTTTCACAAAAAATGATTTGGAAAAACAAGCAAAGATTAAATACTTCCACTTGAAAGACTTAACCGCCTAAAAAATTCAAGGAGGAAATGGGCGGTCAATTGAAACACTCTGTCCCTTTATATACAACGATTGAAAGGTGGGTTGCAGAGTTTAAAATGGGACATACGAGCACTAGTGATGAGCCTCGCTCTGAACGTCCTTGGAAGTCACAACTCCAGAGATCTTTGAACAAATTCATCGTTTAATACTGAAAGACCGCAGATTAAAGTTGTTTGAGATAGCAGAGGTTGTAAACATATCAAAAGAATGTGCAGGTAATATTTCAAGTAAAGTTTTGGGCTTTCACATGGTCTGTGCGAGATGAGTGCCGCATTTGTTGACACCTGATCAAAAGTTGCAAAGAAAAACTGTTTCTGTAAAGAATTTGGAGCTCTACCGTAAAATTTCCAGTGAGTTTTTGAGACAGCTTATTACCATGGATGAAATTTGGATACATCGCTATACTCGAGAAAGTAAATCACAGTCAAAACTGTAGATAGCGCCAGGTGAACAAACTACAAAAATGGAAAAAATCAGTTTTGTCAGCTAACAAGATTTTGACGAGTGTTTTCTGGGATGCACAGGGAATCATTTTATTTTTAAAAGGGTAAACGTATCACTGGTAACTACGAAGCAAGCTTACTGCAACGTTTGAGGGATGAAGTGAAAAGAAAAGGTCCTCCATTTGGCAAAGAAAAATACCTTGTTTATTCACGACAATGCTCCGCCCTATAGTACAGTTATTACAATGGAAAAAATGTGCGAATTAAAGTTCGAATTGCTTGAACATCCACTCTATTTGCCAGATCTAGCACCCAGTAACTACCACCTGTTCCCGAACCTCAAAACATTTGTTAGAGGACGAAGATGTCACAGCAACGAGGAGGTCACTGATACGGTAAAAAGCTATATTGAGGACCATTATACATCGCACTACAGAGGTGATTTAATTAAATTTGAACAGTGATCTGACAAATGTATTAGCCGTTTTGGAGATTATGTTTAGAAATAAAGAATAAAAATTTTTCAAATGTATTTTGGGGGGGGGGGGCACGGGAGCTATCATCCGACCCTCATAGAGTTATTTCATTCAGATATATCGTGTAAAATCAAATCACTCATATATTTTCTAAATAGGAAATTAACAATAATAGAGAGAATACTGAAATTCTGGTATAAGTGTATTAAAGGGCAGAAATGGGAATTATTGAATCTGCGCATGAAGCAACAGAAAAGCATTAAAATACAAATAGTTGGTGGTCGGAATTGTAAAGAATGATATTAAAGATAGGCATGGGAGATCTATGGAGAGCAGAGGAGTCAAATTATAGCGGTTTTTGGAAGGAAGTGAGAACTAGAGTACAAGATATAGATAGACAGGAGATATGTGAAAGTACAGAAGAAAAGAAATCTTTGAAATTTTATAAGCAATTAAAGACAGAATGGGGTAGGGAAAATATATAGATCAATGTGACAAAACTGTAAGAGAAGGCATAGCATGGATGAGAGTAGGAATATTATACTTAAAAGAGTTGAGAAATAATGAGGTAGGGATGTGTGAATTTTGTGGAGATGAAGAGAGCACTGTTCACTACCTGATAGAATATAAGGAGTTAACAAATTGCAGGAGAAAAGTATGGGACAAGAAATAGGTGAAAAGAAAAATAGATATATAGAAGAATTCATATATAAGTTAAGAGAAAACTGGATTGGGGTAAAAGAAGCGAATTTCAAGAAGAAACGACAACAAGCTGCCCAGGAAAACCAAAGGCTTATTGGCCAGAGGACCTGAGTCAACAATTAAATCTTAGGTCAGCAATTTCATGTATTTGTACAGGATGTATAATAGTGTGTGTTCAATGTTAAAGTTATTGTAGTGTAATTGTAATAGAAACTGTACAAATAAATAAATATCAAATAGGAAATGTATTAATGGTCAGTAACTACGATATCACTAAGTCAGTTTACAGTAAATACTCAAAATATTGTCGCGGCGAAAGGCACAGAAAGTTCGGTGCTGCGAGATAAGCGCGGCTTGTGTACACAAAGAGCCTGCAGATAAAGATAACAGTGAGATAGTGTATCACTGAGACAAGACTTACCGACACAGATAAGTGAGATAACCGGAACATTCTACTGATATCTTGATTGTTTTATAGAATTTTCGATGTCTTGTTTATTCCAGAAATATCTAGTGATTGTTACAGAAATCTCTCGAATTTATCAATGAGGTATTTAAGAAGGCGACGACTCACCAATAGCCAGTCGTAAACAGTAAACAGTAAACAGCTGTAGAGTGTTGTAACGAGAGCTGATGTAATCAGAACGCTGTTTGTTATTGTCATCGGCCTTGGTAGATTGGGATTGTGTACGTAACGTAATTCTGCTGTAATCTGTAAGTGTATTTCTACGGAAATAAAGAAGATTTTGGAATATCTGCAACTCGGACTTTTAATTCCACTAACCCACAAAGTCACAAAATGCTCCGTTCGACCGTTTGCTATGACTCCTGTGCTTGGAGCTCTAGTGGAAAAGTTTTACCCAAAAATACAAAAGCGAAATGAAGCTTAAGAAGAAAATGCAACTTCACTTGATAAAATTTACAACAAAAGTAATATTCTAAACGTGATTGTGGCATAGTAATCAACTTAATGATGACGCAAAGTGCATTTTAGATGTTTTAGTCTCTCCGTATCTCTCTCTCTCCTCTTACTGCTTACCTACTCGAGATTTAGTTCTCTCCCAAAACTTCATTTTACGAGGAAAATTGCCCTATTATCTGTATTTAGGTGTAATGCAATTTCATCGCTGCTACGAGTTAATTAATTTGCTCAAAAAACTGGTAGTATAGGGTAATAATTTCGCTTTAAACGGCAGGCGCTCTCGTTCCAAGATGATGACTTTAAACTAGTGTAGGCAACTTGCAAAGTATAATTACCAAAACAGTGAGCTAGATTTGAAACAAAGTATCGTCTAGGGCTGGCTAAATCGGTAAAGCACCTGCCTGCTAGGTGTGAACCTATCCTCACAGTGTCTGAAAGAGCAAATGCACGTGTGTAATATTGCCAATACAGGGATATGTTCCATAGGAAAAGCCGCTGGAGTGATCACCACAGTTAATGAGAGAAAAAAAGAGTAGCGTATAGTTGCGAAGTAGATACAGAGGCCGACAGAAGTATTCGAATAGTATAACATGTAACATTGCACGTACTATAAATACTGTAATATTTATTTGGCAGCGTTGAATTGTTAAACATGTAAACATTAACCATTTCTGTCTGGGAAACAATATTTAAAATGTCACTTTACATGTATTTATTACACAACCTGTACTGTATTTATTCTATTGTCGCTCTTATTAGAGGATATAAGTATTCGAACGTATTCAATCGAACAGAGAGAAATGTGGTTGGACGTACCCTATCACATAGCAGTTGTGTTTATTCTATGGCTCGAGACGCTGTGCTCAAAGTCACTCAGCCGATTGTGAACTCACAGGTAATATGGGTCATAAAGGTAAGGAGACAACGGTGACTGAGAGGAATATCGTGATAAATATGTACAAACAAAACCTCTCTCTCTCTCTCTCTCTCTCTCTCTCTCTCTCTCTCTCTCTCTCTCCTCTCTCTCTCTCTCTCTCCTCTCTCTCTCTCTCTCTCTCTCTCTCTCTCTCTCTCTCTCTCTCTCTCTCT
>CM060949.1:191318489-191396427 GCA_030765055.1 Mantis religiosa | reverse complement strand
AGAAACCATATGTTTTTAGGTGGATAAGGAAAAGCGTATTCTGGGCTAAAGTTCTCTGGTCATATGAGAGCAAATTCTGCTTATACAAGAGTGATGGACCTCATAAAGTGTGGAGACAGCCAAATACAGAATGGGAACCTAAGAACGTGGTGGCAGTAGTGTGATGGTATGGGGTTGTATAGCTTCATCTGACTTTGGGGAACTGGTGTTCATAGTTGGGATCATGGACAAATTTGAATAGAAGAGGATTCTTGAAAACAATCTTAAAAGAGTGCACAGAAGCTGAGATTAGAGCATGATTATTACTTCCAGCAGGAAAATGATCGGAAGCATACTGCCGAAATTGTAAGGCTTTGGATCGTGTACAACACTCGTCCTACTTTGAAGACACCGACCCTTCTCCAGATTTAAATTCAATAGAGAACATCTGGAAGGAACTCGAGGAGGAAGCATTACATCAGCAGCAAGGACCATCTGAAAGAACTTCTTAAAACAGAGTGGAGGAATGCACGGAGATGATATCGAATTAAGAGAAGGTTATTTCCAGCAAGATGGAACAACATGCCATACATCTAATGACACCATGGAACTTGTAACCAGTTTCTTTGATAATCGAATAATCTCAAAAGGTCTGTGGCCCTCCAGATCCCCTGACCTAACCTCACCGGATTTTTTCTTGTAGAGTTATCTACAAATAGAGCGTACAATAATAGGCCACGGACAATTGATGTTCTCAAGGAATCCATTCGAACCGAAATAAGTAACATTGGCGAGGATACTCTCCGTAAAACTTCAGAATATGGTGAGACGAATGCAAACATGTAGAGATGCTGGTGGAAGACACTTTCAACATTTTCTCTGAGATGTAAATAGTGTAATGTAATCCCCAACTGTGTGTTATATTCTCCCAAAGTTGCACGTGTCTCCTATTATTGGTTCAAAAGTTATGAGTTATTGAAATGGTTCAGGTTTATATGGATCGCACTGTATTTCTTTAGTTGGTTAATTTCTATTATTAAAGTGTAACTGTACAGTAAATATTGGCTGAAATTTATTATAATTTAATATTTAATTATTGTTAATTTACCTTATAAATAGTTATGAGAATGTATAATAACTAACAGAAGTTACAGAAGATTAACAAAGTGGTTTTCATATTGTATTCTTCCCCCTTCTCTTCACTTTTTCTGTGCTATTAAACCAGGTATTTAAAACTGCTGGATTTTTCTTGTATTATTATTATTATTATTATTATTATTATTATTATTATTATTATTATTATTATTATTATTATTATTATTATTATTATTATTATTATTATTATTATTATTATTATTATTATTATTATTATTATTATTATTATTATTATTATTATTATTATTATTATTATTATTATTATTATTATTATTATTATTATTATTATTATTATTATTATTATTATTATTATTATTATTATTATTATTATTATTATTATTATTATTATTATTATTATTATTATTATTATTATTATTATTATTATTGTTATTTAAGCAACACTCTATGTGCATTGTACTATTTTTCACTCGTCACAGTTTTTTATTTAATTACTATCGTACCTCTCCTGAAAAGTTTTGTAATCTTTGCCCCTTTTCGACTTGTGGTCTTCATATGAAATATCCGTATTATACTTTTTGGTGGAATGCAATACTAAACGTAGTAGAGAAAATAAAAGTGTGCTGTATGTACTGTGAGAGTCAAACCCTGGATTCGTTCACGAAATTACTTACTGAACGTTGATTTATAGTTTCTTTTCATTAGTTTGGGTTTTTGAAGCCTATGCTAATGTGAGGTACCAGGAACTTGAAATGCAGGTACGTACGCCCACCATTCTCGTTATTTCCTACTCTTTGTTATACCACTCCTAAGCCCTCATTTTGTTTCTGTGTAGGATGTGGAGCATACCATGATAGCGTTTAAGAAAAGGGAAATGACAAACGAGCATCAAGTCGCAATAAATCACGGCGCGAGAGATCGATATCTCGATAGCAAGATGTTCCTGCTGCCGTGTGAGCCGGTCCCCGGTCGAGTATATTAATAAACAGAAAACGATTATGAATCTCGAAACACATCCAGTGTTCTAGGTATTGGTGCTTCCTTTGTTGTGCGTCAAGTAGAATATCAAACACCACATCCAGTTCATTTGTCATCTGTGACACTAGCATCTGTGAAGGTAGAGAACAAGTTTCCATTGGATACATTTGCAATTTTTAACTCCTGTTTGATATATGTAAACCCTAAAGGCATAATACCAAGTTTCATCTTTCTAACTGATGCTTTTTTCAATATTAATTTGTTATGAGTGCAGTTCACGGTAATATTTCAAAACTCAGATGCGTTGCACTCACATTATGTCCTCTACTCACTCTATATTTCTTTGCGCAAATATTTCATTACTGTTTTATTAATTGGCTTGCTTCTGTGTGTATAAATTGCATTTGATTCTAAAGTTAAGATACTTTAAATTTTAAACATAGCTCAGAAATGAATGACAATGTTACTTCACCTCGCCTTCGAGAAAATTACACAACAAACTTAACTTCGATGAGCTACAGACACGAAACTTTAAACGTAGCTCTAAACTGGATGGCAATATAAATATTAACTCACTATCCAGTAAACCCATCCACGTGTAACAGTTGTTTTTGTTTGGCCTTGAAAATGAGTTTTGTTTATTTGCTTGGTGGTCTTATTTGAAATTTGGGAAGAATGTTTAAAAGTATTATAATGTTTGTGTTGAGTGTGTGGAAGTGAGATTCTAGAGGGAAAACTGAACAAGATATGTATATTGGTTGGTACAAGTGACGTCGGTATAAAGAAATGAACGGTTGCTATGGAGAGAAAAAATTCAATTGGCTTACTTGTGATAAAAGGACGCGGAGAAGATAACAGTTTTGAGAGTGATGAGTGGACTTGCAGGAGTGAGACATTTTACATAATTAACGGAAACTATTTATTAAGGAAGTAAGGATATATCGATATACTCGAGATAACCTGCAAAGATTGACTACGAAAGAAATTTCGAGTAAAATGTAATCAAGGTGATACAATGAAATTATATATTACGAAATTGAACTTATCCAAAATTTATTTCTTTCACTCGTAACCACCCTTGAAAAGAAGAGATCTTGTGACTCTTATTCAAGCAGACACAATATTCAAGGACAAATTCAAACTACAAGGAAGAAATACTACACATGGCTTCCCAAGCTGGGACTTCAAAATAGTCAACGTGCATCCCATCTTCACCATAGAAATCCTGCTACACACGCCAAATTACCCTTTATTTGGAACACTTTTTTAACAATTATGATTTTCTGAAAAATGGTTTCTTAACGATTTTGATTAAAATACTGTACGCTTAGATGCTTTCATGACAAATGAAAGATACCTCTTGAATTTTCTTTGTTATGAATGAATTTTCTGTAACTGATAAACCGTAAGAAATATACAAAATCTTACTGCAAAAGAATGTAGATGCACTTAATGGACACAATGTCTTTTTTGTTAACCTTTAGTTAAACTTTAGTTAACACTTTTCTCATGTAGAAAACGTTATTTTCATATTATTCTCCCCCATCCTCCTATTCAAACAAAAATAGTGGAATTTCAAAGCCATCTCACAATGACCGAACTTAAAGGGGGCAGGTCTTACCGTAATACTTTTTCCAAAAATATAAGAGTTTAAAAATACATACGTAATTGAATGCAGCTAACATTTAGCGTATTATGCAGAAGAAAAAAAATATGTGAATAGCTGCACGTACTTTATTGGAATAATTTAAATGGCAAAATGGTGCATCACGCTGTAAATTATTAAAAAGATGATCAAAATTTGATATCAAATGCTTCTTGCCCATTTCTCAAAAGGTGCATTTTTCTGAACATTTTGATGAACGCATTGTACACATTACGGAGTGCAGCCTTATGAACTGGTCAGAATTATCGTCTCTGTTTGAAGATTTTTCTGTAAAAGGTACGAAATAATCTATAACAGTTGTTTCCTAAATTGAAAATAAGTTTATAATTCTTCAGGTAGGAGACTAGTCTTGGATATTCAGCTAAAATACAAATTAATATTCAAAATAAAAATAAGAAAAGGTTGAATTCATGTATCTTTAATCTATCAAATAATCTATACATTTGGTAGTCTTATTTCCAGCATAGTCAGGTATTAAAATTTTGAGTAAATAAATTAGGCATATAAATTAATTTTGTGAAATTGAAATCAAGGCGCATCTTTCACACAAAGAATTTCATACTTTTTTGGTTTCAATGGAAACATGAAAGCTTGATCGACAGAGAGGGATTATATAATCATTGTTACATCTATTACATTGTTACATTTATAATGCTATGGCGCCGTTAAACATTTGACTGTTACTTAAGTCTACTTGTGCCTGCATATCTTCATTGCGTCTGTAAGTAAATATATTTTAATGAGAACAATTTCTGCAAATGTTTATCTTGATTAACATGAAGCAGATAGAGGAATGAGTATTTGTACTCGTAAGAATAGTTTGTACAAGAACAGAGAAAGTAATGTGAGTGTAGCATATTAGATTTTTACTTTCTCTTCCGCGGCCTTTAGGTAGAGAAGATATTGCACTCCCACTGAAAAAAAAAGAATGGCAAACGATTCGCATGTACGAACAGCGTAACTAGAAAACGAAAATTCGGCTAAATATCAAATTTGGTATTTTAGCACATTTTCCAAAGATGCGACACAAAGACCTGCAGTTAAACTTCCCCAACCCACACTGTTTACATGGAACACTTTACAGAAAATGTTGATGATCTCAAGAATGGCAGTAACGATTTTGATTAAAAAAATATGTTTATAATCTTTTTATGACAGATGAAATGTACCTATACCTTACATTATCCGTAAAATGTCCTCAGAAGTCCTTTTCATTCTGGACGGATTTTGTATAAATGGTAAATCGTTAGGTATAGACAATATGCTACTACATAAAATATGTCCAAGTCGTCGTCGTCGTCGTCGTCGTCATCAGGCATCGGAGGACACCTGTAAAGGCAACCTATAAAGGGATATGAATTTTACCAATCTCGCAGTATATAACTGCTGACGTCAGTCCCAGGGACAACAGGCAGGGATAGTCCGGTTCGCAACGCGTAGCGTTAGTTTCATTACAACTACTGCTCCCCACGCAGGGAGATCTGTCTACCAGGGAGTGCAAGGTGTTTGACATATTGTCTTATTAGTATTACTTTCACAACAATTATTTGACAGCCTCAATTTTATAAATCAAAAGTTTTAGGTATTATCAACAACCATTAAACAGCTTAAATAATGTACCTTCGAGCTGTCTAAAAGCAGTCGAGGAGGTGTCTGCAAAAATTGATAATGTAGAGAATGCACCACCTACCAAACGAAGAAAAAAGAGATGTCCAGTATTGTACACAAAAATACTGGATTTTCAGTGCTGCGTAATATAAGAAATAAACTAAGTCTCGGACAAACATGAAAATGATTTGTACTACTCATATGCACCATTAACATCATGTGACATTGAACAAATTTTCTTCCGATATTTTTATATTCTTTCAGCGAGAGGCACAGAAAATTCACATTCGACAATTTACGAATGTACATGGCTGTTCACTGTAATTCCCGCAGCGAAAGCAATAAGGAGGATGGCATATTGTAACGTAGCCTTACACTTTATATCCGTACCGGACTGTAAACACACAGCACTTCGGTATACTTGTTAACACGGACGTTTGTTGATGTCTCGCTTGACCTTGTATAGTACAGGTGCGCGTACCTTGATTGCTAAGGTGTACGGGATCCGATGTCTGATCATCATCACCACCTTGGCCCTCTTCTTCAACATCTTCATCTTCTTTCGCGGATTAGGTCTTCGCCTGTTATGATCTCAACTCTATTCAGCCCAAGGCTTTCTTGGTCTTCTACCGATCTTCTAACTCTAGGTTTATTCTTCAATAACATCTTTTTTTTCTCTCTCTCTCTCTCTCTCTCTCTTTATTGGTATCAACTGCATGCCCCTTTACATGGTAATATTACATGCATTACAATACATAATTATACATTATAATTTACAGATTCAATTTTAAATGTATAAGCTTAACACACTTGTTCCTAATTTATTTTTGATATGTACACCTTTGAGCTTTTTCTAACCTATATGTTGGTAGTTTTTCTCTCTAGTTTACTAGCCTATTCTTGCATTGTATTGTTTCATAGTAAGTTTGTAGTCTTATCTCTAATTCTATTAGTATATTTATAAATATATTGAATTTGATGTTGACTACTTTTTATAAGTTAATTGAATTAATATATTTGCAAAATGGTTTCAAGTATTTTGTGATTAATCCCTGGTTGGTTGTGGGCCATTTTCCTCCTTGTTTTTGCACTTCTGCCACCAATATAGATCTCTGCTGTTGTCTGTCTTTACATTCAAAAATTAAATGGTTAACTGTTTGTCGGAGGTTACTTCAATACCATCTGTAGTATCCTATCCTCTGGCATGCTTTACAGATGCTGTATGTAGTTGTTCCAATGCTTAAGAAGAGGTTGTACTTTTAGTTCCTCTCTAATATTCTCATTTGTAAAGTGATTTGGTGTTCTTTTTTTATTATTATTTACGTCCTCCAACGTCAAGGAGAATGAATGAAATGGGTGAAGTGATGCTCAAATGAGTCCGGGGCCCATGCAGGTTCTGGTCTTATATAACCTTTCACAGATAGTAGGAAGTATACTTGCACTGCTTAATTTTTAAATTTTTCTTTTAGAACCCAGACCTTACTTCCATACACTGTCACCGATACTACCAGCCCGCCTTGGTAGCGTGGTGGTAGCATGTCGGCCTCACTTCAAGAGGTCCCGAGTTTGAATCTCGGTCAGGGTGAGCTACCTGGATAAGGTTTTTCCGGGGTTTTCCCTTATCCTGAAAGACGAATGTCAGGTAACTCTAAGCTTCATGGACCCCGGACGCATTGAGCATCATTTCACCCATTTCATTCCTCGTCCGATATGACTAAATGTTGGAGGACGTAAATTACAAAAAAGATACTACCACTGTTGAATAAGATATTTTCTTTATTCCTCAGCATTGGTCTGATTGTTAAGCAAATATGCTGAAATATATGTATTTTCTTATGTATATGTTTTTCTTTTTAAACGTTATATCACAGCCCATTTTTCAAGTCAAGCAGCAGTGATGCCGTTGAAGTCTGAACCTCCTCCTCAGAGGAGGATCTTTCGACACTTTGCCATTTCAGGACCTTGTCCCTTACTGGCATGGTGGTGTATATTGAATGAAATGATGATGGTTAGATGGTGGTGAAATGGTTAATGATTTCTTTTTTTCTTTAAGGTTAGACGGGATTGGAGTTAGTAAGGTTAAAAGCTCAGAATAAGTTCTGTAGTGACTTATGGTACGGCTAGCACTAGCCTGGGTCGCTTATAGGTTTCGCCGGGGTCGAGATCATATTCCGCCAGGCTGTTGAAGCTGGAAGGGAGTTTGTTATAAAAACTGTGGGATAAGGTAAGGATGTAGTCGGTGAATTGTGAAACCTTTCCCAACACTTTATCTTCTATTACTGGGTACCTTCCATTAACGCCTTTACTTTAGGCACACCTTGTTAAAAGATAAACTTTATATACATTAAAATAAGACCCGCAGCCTTACTGGCGACGAAAATGGAAATTCGTGGGCTTAGAAAGCAGAGATCTATACAGCTTGATAATAAAGTTAATAGTTACGTTTCTTTGACCCAATTACTTTTCTATACTCACGTCATCTCCTGACCTGGCATTTAATTTACTGAAAACAGTCTTTTGTTCAGTGATGAGAATATTGTTAGTGTTTTGTCTTTGTTTATATTTGCGTTATATTCAGTTACACATTTTGTGGTTGAAACATTTATTAAAACATCCTGATGATGGGAGAGATATACGCTTTCTAATCATCTTTTCTCCTGGCTTGTTTCTCCAGAAGATCCCGAACATTTATATACATTACTTTCTATGAATCATTTCCGAGATGTTCCTAGTTATTTGCTCAAAATTTCGTATGTTTTCCTCAAATGAAAAATAGTTACTCTTTCCTCTTATCTTTTGGTCATGAATGAGCATGCAATTGTAAATATATTACATGATGACCAGCTCTTAAAATATTCGACTATCCCTTAAAGCTTACTGTATTCCCATATTTTCTTTGCACCTAAAAGTAAATTGGTAAAAAGTTAACGTTTGCAAGCGAGTACATCGAAGTAAAAGTAATAACAATAACAATATTCTGTACAAAATAGAGAAAGTCAGGCGTGTGTTAGGTGTTAACACATCGATTGAATTGTCACTACGTGCAATGTTCCTACACGTGTAGTAGCTGCAGTAAAAGAAGAGTAAAGTAAGGCATGCACAGAGATGTCTGGAGCAGCGCTAGGCACCCAACATGGTCAGTGGGATTGGCCGGGGCGCCCTGAGGGCATTGTGATCGCCCGAATTATTCAAAACCCGTTCTTATTACAGATGTGCTTGCTCGTCCCTCTGACTTTCAGCCAGTACTCACAGAGCAGCATACCTTCACCACTCAAAGCGGCATCACAGGTTAGTTTTCAAGTCGAAAAATGAAATTAAGAGTGAATATGAATATGGAGGGGAAAAAATCCTCTAATAAAACAGATTTATTTCGCTACCGAAATTAATAACAACATATGTCACAAGGAAGAATGCCAAATCGAAGCCTTAAAATGCTTACTGTGTGTTCACCTTTCAGACTGTAATTTCAAAATAATTTTTTTTCCTAAAAATTCTTTCCTGTTAGGTTCAGAGAGTGCCAAAACAGGCATTTCCGGTAAATCTAGACATCGCATTTAGGGCGAAACGTAATGTTTCTTCTAATTCCAATTATACGTAGCAAAGAAAGTGCTAAAATGAGCACAGGGTCAATAGACCTTAAACTTAAGACATTCATCTTTCAGGATAAGGGGAAACCTCCAGCGTTAAGCCATATGGGATGATGAATGAAATGATGTTCAAATAAGCCCAGGGTACATAGGGCTTAGAGTTACTAGGCATTCATCTTTCAGGATAAGGGAAAACCTCCAACGTTAAGTCATATAGGACGATGAATGAAATGATGTTCAAATGATTCCAGGGTCCATAGAGCTTAGAGCTACCTGACATTTATCCTTCAGGATAAGGGAAAAGCTCCAGCGTTAAGCCATATGGGATGATGACTGAAATGATGTTCAAATGACCTCAAGGTACATAGAGCTTAGAGCTACCTGACATTCATCCTTCAGGATAAGGGAAAACTTCCAGCGTTAAGCATATGGGATGATGAATGAAATAATGTCCAAATGAGCTCAGGGTCCATAGAGCTTAGAGCTACCTGACATTCATCCTTCAGGATAAGGGAAAACTTCCAGCGTTAAGCCATATGGGATGATGAATGAAATGATGTCCAAATGAGCTCAGGGTCCATAGAGCTTAGAGTTACCAGACATTCATCTTTCAGAATAAGGGAAAACCTCCAACGTTAAGTCATATCCTACCGTGAATGAAATAATGTTCAAAGAAGTACAGGGTATATAGAGCTTAGAGTTACCAGACATTCATCTTTCGGAATAAGGGAAAAACTCCAACGTTAAATCATATCGGACGATGAATAAAATGTTAAAATGAGTACAGGGTACACAGAGCTTAGAGTTACCAGACATTCATGTTTCAGGATAAGTGGAAACCCCGGAAAAAGCGTATCCTTTCCTGGCTGAGATTGGAACTCGGAAGCTCTTGGACGTGAGGCAGATACGCTACCATCACACTACAGAGGCTGGGTGTGGTGTTAAAACTACAAAATAAACTGTCTTTTATAAAACTATGATATAGTTTTGGAACTGGTTGCACACGTACATTATCTGGACCCATTTCTTCAACAAACGATACTTTTAAGATCGCATTGTTATATATCACCCAGGTTAACAGAAGTAGGCATTTATAGAAATGGCTGCATTATGTATTTTCTTACACATATGACAACATGCAATACAGTAGATTTAAGCAATACTCGAGTTTTAAGAGCTGGCCGCTATGTGAGGACTTGACAATGCGTTGTATTTGCCTGGAAGGGGAAACACACGTTATACTGACACTACAGTTGAGGGTTCACCTGTTCGGTACTTCTATGACCTGTAAGTTATTTTGAGGCTTGCACATAACCTCTTGCTTCACAACTCGTTATATTAGCTCAGCTGTTTTACGTCTCTTGCGCTTGTTTTAGTGGTTGTGAATGACAATATATAAGGTTATTAGGCTAAAGTTTAATTTCAATTGTTAATGGTTCCTTCTTCATCAAATGCAGTTATAATTCTCGAAACTTGTCTTGCTGTTTCAGGCATTCTGTTGCTAAATATTTTGTGCATCCATACAAAGAGAGAGCTAGATTCCATATCTAGCTGATCAAAGCCTGAAGCACTGAAGCCCTTTGTTAGGCTTCCTTATGAAAGTGAGGTTACGCAAGAACACTAAACGTTACCTCCCAGATTACTTAATGGATCACTAATTTCGATAAAGTATGATAACCGTGTGGTACACCATTTCCATATCTACTTTTATGTAAACTGCACTGAATAACACCGAACTCATTAGATACCTGACTCAGCAATAACGTGAACTAATGGATAGTTTGTCAAGATAACTGAAGGCAACGCTTAAAGAGAGTTCTATCTCACGAATTTTAAGTCTGGTAAATTAATGACCCAATTTTATAAATTGTTGAATCTAGTACACAAAAAGTTTTACAGAATATAGGTGAAGGCGTCCTAAATTTAACTGATTTGTCACACCGCTAAATTGGGAGCATTTCGCGGATTTTTTAAAACTATATTTACCGTATTTAGCTGACATTTTCATAGTTCAGTTGCCCTGATTTAGACTAGTATGTTTAGACTGGGAGCTTTATTTTCCCATTACGTGAATTCCAAATAAGAAATTAATTTCTAATGTCCCTGCCAAAACGCTTCTCTATTATTTTTTCTCACTTTTTAGTTTTCCTTACATCGCTAAATAAGATATTGAATAGAAAGTGAAAAAGGTCAAAACTATATTTCACTCCAAATTACAAATACTTAACACAGTATTTTAATAACGCTATTTGTAAGTTTAAGTGTATCTAAGTAATAAACTAGTTGATGTATAATAATGAGGCCTATATTGTGACTTTTTTATACTTGCCAAGTCTACAGAGCAGATGGAAGTTCAGTTCAATTACCTGAAAAAAACAGAATGACAAATATTAATAATAGAAATACATTTAATATTTATTATAGATTTATCATTACGCTCAGAAATTAAGAAAAGCAAACTAGCTAGGTATAAAAACTCGAATGATTAATTAATAATGTTGTAAATAAATGACAGAGATAAGAGAAACAATTGAAGCACTCAGTTTCAGAAGTTAAGTCGAAGTTTTTTTAGAAAACCTGATAAACACACGATAAGCACTCTGAATACCAGTTCCGTAATAGTGGTAAAAGATTTGCGAATCAGAAGAAGTTACGTATAACATATTGTCACGACAACAGGCATAAAAGTTTCGGCACAAATAAGAAAACAGTCGGCGGATAAAGTTTCATGGTAATAATGAGCCTTGCTAAGTAGTTAATGATAGCGCAGCTATTGTAAACAAGCGCTGGCAAGCGAAGATAACTGAGGTAAAGGAATTGCCGGCATAGATTAAGTTACGCTTCTGGAATGTGATAGAATATTTGGTTTCTTAATTCTTCAGGAAATTTCTGGACTGATAGGGATTGTTCGGGTTCTGACGTATTTTAGAACAATCTAGAGTTACGAATTAGGTATTTAAGGACGTGACGACTCGCAAAGTGTGTAGTTGTAAAACAGTGAGTTGTGAAACAGTTGTTGTGAACGAGAGACAGCCAGCTGTGTCGTTGTAACGAGAGCTAATGATGTAATCTGCTGTCAGTGTTTGTTATTGTGATTGACCTTGGTAGACTGATGGTGACGTAACGTAATGCTGCTGTAATCTCTAAGAGTATTTCTACGAAAATAAAGGAGATTTTTAATTTCTGCAACTCGGCCTTTTAATTCTACGAACCCACAAAGTCACAATATTATGATCTTGGCATGTTGAATGGTTATCAATGTCTGAAATAAAAGTCGTTAAGTCAGCCTTTTCGAGTTATATGTTGTTAAAGTCGCACTAGCCATTTGGTGGTACAACTACACTGTGCCACCCAAGATCTTTGATATCAGCGGTTGATACTTTTAGACTACACATTTAGACATTAGACATTTTTAGACATTCCTCAAGTGCACTTTCAGAAAGTTTATCTGTACTTCCCAATACAAGGGCACTCCTTCATGCCAATTGACTGAATTTATGGCAATATTGGGAAGAAAAAACGATCAATGGATAAAGTCTTAGTCCCTTCCACATGGGTGAAACTGATCAAAGATTCACTACAGAAGAAGCCCATTGATGTCCATGTTAAACGTCCACTGACTGATAACCGGGAACATGATGGCACTCCAGCTGTTAAAGCTTTTGACTTCAAAGGTGCCCTCGAACATGTCCTTGTAAGAAGTATTCCTGAATTCACTTTAATCCAGGGTGTGTATTTCCAAAGAGGATCTGTGCCAGAAATTCATCACACAATGTCTTCCTCACTTTATCGTCCCCAGCCTCTTTTGAGGAGAGTAGTGAGGTTTCAAGCCCTACACAAGGCATGTGATAGTGCGAAAAACACACCAGATAGGCTTAGGAAGATTAAGAAGGCAAAAGTATTACTGGAACATGTTACTCTACCAGAAGGTAGCACATTTTATGACACAATGACATGGAAGTAATGTAGTAGAGATGAAGTGATGTTTTGATGACAATGTTGTATGTCAACCCATGAAGTGCATACTGGATTAGTCCATTGTAGAGATGTATTGGTGAAAATAAAGTAATAGTTTATCCATGGATACATATTATAACATTGTATAATGGAAAAACTAACATTAAGAATCAGAAGCTGTTTAGTCAAGCGACTTAACAACTTTTCATCCATTTTAAGTTAAAGGTTAAGTCCTAATAATAAAATATCCTGCCATATATGCTACATATTGTTACGCAAGCGGCGAACTCGGGATGCCGATCAATAAATGAAGGCTGGCGGAGGTAAGGGAGACAGGAGGGGTGGCTGGGTCTTCAATTACTCCTCCTTCTACCGCTCGAAGGAGCACGAAGCTTCGAGAATGTTTACCCCTCCATAAAAGGAGACTCGAGAAACTTCGGGCCGCCGATCAATACCAGCGAGGCGACGGGCAGTTGAGTTGAGTGAGTTGTGGCGTGCGGTGCGTAAGGAGCGCCCAGTGTACGTGGAAAGACGAACTGGCTTAGTTGTAATTGTGTACATTACGAAATTTTAATTGTGACATTGCAATAAGGTGGAAATAAAGAACATTTTGAGTGGTGTAATTGAACTTTTTTTATATTTCACTAACCCACCAAAGTCACAATATGTCAAACCGTGAGAAACACATCATCACAGTATTTTGTACCTCCAAACGGACCCATCACATAAAATTCTTTCATTTATATTACTATTTTGGTGTTTAAAATTACTTTGAAAACTTTTGGAAGCTTTTCTGCACAATTTTGAACTTCTGACCACTTCAATTAAAATCAATAATTTCTATATGCTAACATAATGTATAATGTAAGAAGCACACACAAAAATATTGTAAGAAAATGAGAAGTCATTAGTAAAATAATTTAAGTGTTGAGAAAAAGCAATTAGTTATATCAAAGTAGGTTAAAAGAGTGGGAGTTCCGGTAGACTCAGTCGATAAGAAATCTATATGTTTAGAAATCACAGCATGGCCTACAATTAAGCACATATGTCATGTCTGAAAATAAGAAAGCAAAAATAATGTTTAGAATTTAGCACTTTATGTAAAAATCATGTTTCAGATGCGAATAAAAATCTTACCAATTGTCAGCAAAGATAATGTGCAAATTTGGGTAGGATAATTATGAAGTAGGCGGAAATTATATTAATAAAACGTCGTGTATCTAAAAGTGTTGTGCTTCATTACTCACTATATTTTATATTATAGATACGGTTTACTAAGATCAATTACCGGCAGTCCGTGACGCCTAAAGATCTCAAATATGTCACTTTATTGAACAAAGGAGTGACAATCTGAATTCCATAGAAGTCTCTTTTCATGTGACTAACTCCTTTCCTTTAGTTTTTGTCAGATTTACAGTTTCAACATGCAAACAGCCAGTATTTACTGCCAGTATAAATAAATCGAAGCACAAGCGCAGTAGATACTACAAACCTCAATATGTGTACACCAATTGGTGTAAGGAAAGCGTGCTTCAGTAATGTACATAAAGATGTCATTTGATAAAGTTTAAAAACTGGGATATACGAACACATGATTTTATCATCCTTCAAATTACAGATTTGCCTCAATTGCATCATAATTACGACGCCAATATAAATTCAACATGGCGTACTGCGTAATCAAGTAGCTATGATGCTAGTCATCTGCTCCATATCGACGGAGAGTAATGATATCTATTTTTGAGGTATAAAGATCTTTGTCGTGCTTCTTTTGACAGTGAAGTAAACATGCTGTAACATCTATCTACACATAGAGGAAAGAAATATTTCAAACCAGAAGTTCCTCAAATGAGCAAAATTTGCAAACCACAGCATGTTTATTCTTCTGTGGCACTATCTTTCGGCAGTGTGTTAACCAACTGAAACCATGCGCACCTAGTGACGAAATCAGTAACTGTGGGAATTAATTTGATTGCAGAAAGTTTATTCCACTCAACACCAACTACTTCGTCTGGTTGATCAAGCTTCCACAGCCTTTAACAGGAAGCAGTTCGTTTCAGCACTACTCCTAGATATCACTAGAGCATTCGACAGCGTATAGCACGAAGTCTTACTTTCATTCACTCCTACCTCACTGACAGAATCTTATCCTCTTCCCATCAGAGCTGGCGTTCCCCAAGGTAGTGTCCTGGCATCCACTCTCTTCCTTCTATACATCAACACCCTACCATCCCTGTCATGGTGCTCGCTGTACCTCTTTTTGCTGACGATATAGCTGTCACCTCCACGTCATCAGAGCCGAACCTGTGTGTTCGCAGGATTCAACAATATGCCGACTTCCTCACCCCCTAGTTCAAACGTTGGCGCCTACGCGTCCACCCACAAAAGAGCCAGGCCATCACCTCTCGAAGACGAATAGTGGACCTTCCACCAATTCGCCTAGCTGGTGAGGACGTCCATTGGAAAACTTACGTTAAGTATCTTGGTGTTCTACACGACATCAAATTGACGTGGAGAGAGTACATTGAATATGTGGCTAATAAAGTTAGCAAAATAATGGGTATGCTCTACCCTCTCTATAACCGACGATCAGTCATGTGTCTGTCTACAAAACTGCTCCTGTATAAGTAAGTATTCCGACCAGCCATCACATACGCCAGTGAAATATGGGAAGTAGCATCCAAGTCTCACCTACACCGCCTTGAAATTCTACATTCCCGGTTCCTCCGAATTGCCACAGACTCCCCTTGGTATATCCCCAATTTAGTTATCCGACGAGACCCACGTATCCCCACAATAGCAGACTACATTAATACCCTTTCACGTTCCTTCTATCAAAACGTCTTCTATTACTTCAACTCCCTCATCCGTGGTCTAGGTGAATACGACATCGATCCTGGAGAGCGCTACAAACGCCCGAGACTGCTTCTAGGAACATAAAATAACAAATCAGATGGCTTATATATAACTCCAAACTCATATTCTGCCTATATTATCCTTCCTTAATAAACACTCCACTGCCAGTAGAGGGCCTAGCCCCGATCTGGCTTGAGACCAAAGGTCTGACATTCAGATCTTCAGTGACCAGTCATATGTGTGTGTGTGTGTGTGTGTGTGTGTGTGTGTGTGTGTGTGTGTGTCAGAAAGTTTACTAACAATTGACTGCTTTGTCAAGGAAGTTTTAAGAACTGGAAGTATGCACTTACTTCAAGCCCCCTGAATTATTAGCAACACCACTCTTCACAGGGACCAAAACATATCTGCAGTGATAGATGTCATCAGGACAAGCTACACCAGACTACACAAAGCTCTTGCCAATCATCCAAAGGCACTGCTACAAGAAATATTCCTACATCTTGCTCCACAACCGCAAAATAGAAGACTAAAAAGAAAACGACACAATGAGCTGCTCATTTAAATCATGTGTTTTGAATTTATGATAAAGTAGCTTTTGTTTCCTGATTGTAATATATGTTTGTTATTATTTAAATTTTCATGTTATAAAATGAAAATGACGTAGGACCATTACAGAAAAGCATCAAATCACACTTTCAAGTGATGTAACGTTACTCTTGCTTACCAATGTATTACATGAAAGTTCGGCGGAACGTGTAATTTCCTTAACCTCTCTCCCCGGCAGACTTCCAAGTTTTAGTAATATTGCGTAACCTGGTGGAAGAATCTTCGATCCAGTGTACTAGTAGGTAATACTTTTGGGTATTTATAATATGCTAAATATAAAGCAATTTTAATTTTACATAAGCATGGGTTAAATTCTAGAGCCTGAAATTCCTTCATCAAAACAAAGATTTAAGACCAGATATTAGGAAAGAAACCCTTCAAACCTGCATCATTCCAGTCTGACTATACGGTTGCCGAACTTGGATACTAACGAAGAAACAGGCTCTGATGCTACAAACATGCCAACGAAGGAAGGTCCTGAACATCAGCCTAAAAGATAAATTGAAGAATGAAATGTTGAGAAGAAAAAGCGGTTTAGAAGATGTAGTCACCAGAGCGAAGAGGATTAAATGGCAATGGGCAGGACATGTGACGAGAATGCGTCAAGACAGATGGGTATACGCCATAATAGTATGGGCCATGCGACAAGGGAGGAGAAGTAGAGGACGTCCGAGGCTACGATGGTCCCAAGAGTTCAAGGATGTGCTAGATGCAAACTGAATTAGATCGGCAAAAGACAGAGATCAAAGGAAGCAAGTGCTAGCAGCCCTAAATTGGAAATGAACAGTCATTTCTAGATATAATGGTACAATATTAAGGATAGACCAAGAACTGGTATCTTTCAGGGATTTGCACACCCTTTAAGAAACGGCAGAGCTGATCCCACCAGCGGGTAAACTCTTGCTCTTAAGGGATGTTATGGGCTTTTTTTACTTTTATTTATTTTATTTAAATATAAAGCATTTTGGCTTTTTTTTTTTGATACCATATTATCCAACAACATAAAAGCTACACAATTCTCACACTATGCAGAAAATCTTAATATATACAACGCGTTTTCTATCTTTCTTCTCACTTTACATGAAATATAGCTTTAAAAGTTTCTGATGTTGACAGTTTTCTCTGTTCGTAAAATTATTTCGCATCCTTGTTAACATACAACATAAGTACAAAAGAAATAAATAAAACATTTCACATGAGGGTTATAAGTAGTTTCTAACATTGAGAAACTTCACTGTATACATTTAAAGAGTTAATATAAAAGTTATTCAGAATGTTTGGCTCTTCATTACATATACTTCTCAATATTTGATAAATAACAATTAAAAAAACAAATGCTACATAGTATGGATTGTCTTCTTTTTTCACATATTTTCGTTGAAGTCTCGAGATTGACTTTTCGGTGAAATGCAGTAAGTCCTGTATCCACTAAGTATGGGTAGAGAAGGTAAAATTGCTTCGAGGCAACGAGTTATTTGTTCAGGAAATCTAGTTAAGCACTTTACGTCAAGGAAATGCTGAGAGGCGAAAGATGGAAATGATGTACGGCTGTTAAATTGAAAAGAGGATGAAGGCAGATGGACAGCCGGCCTAACCAAGTTTACTCCGGCCGACCCACGTCTGTGGAGTTGGAATTTGTCTTGAGAATTACTGGTTCCGCGCGGTAGGAGAAGCTTGTATCTCGGTGTTAAGAGAAACGCCGATATCTTTTGTTTACAGCTCTCCACCTCACCTCCAACACCGGTACCGGCTGATTCATGAAGATCCAACAGCTCGAGAGTGGGTAGATGCAGCTCCTAGAGAACCACCTGATCCCCAAGACGTTCCTCAAAAATCCCTTAGAAACAAACTACTTCACTCCAGAAAATATAACACAGTTTGGGTTTTCTTAGGTCTACGATGTATCGTATTGCATTTAAGAATTTCAAATAGAATTTCATCGAAAAATATGGCCATGAACGTCTCTGATTAGTTTAACTAAAAATATGTCTTAAAAAGAGAAACTTGAAGTAACTTTAGTATCTAATTCAATCAAGAGCTTTTCAATAAAAGCTCTCCCATCCGAAATAAATGCCCGCCTCTGTAACGTGTCTCACTGATTTCAGCAGGTCCCGAGTTCGAATCTAGGTCAGGATCAGTTATCTGAATAAGATTTTTTCCGGGGTTTCCCTTATCCTGAAAAATTAACGTCGAGTAACTCTAAGCTCTATGTACCCTGTAATCATTTGAACATCATTTTATTCATAGTGTAACGCGAGCGCTGGAACACCCTGTGAAGCAGCTGGGAGCGGGAGTTGGGGGAGGTCCGTGTGAGCCACACCTCCCCCTCGTCTGTGGTGACAAGGCGGCGGTCGGGAGAAAAAAACATGCTCGTGCCGTCTGTTTCCTTACACCTGGTTCTCGATCTTTCTGTTACTGGAACAATCCTGTAAACACCAGAAGTCGGCGATATTCCTATATAAAGGGGGTTACAGACAGACAGAGAGAGTAGAGTCAGTCAGTTGGTTAGTGAGTGTGAGCGAGGAGACAGTCGCAGTTCTTGGTGTAAGAGTTAGTCAGTGACGTGTTAATGAACGAGAAGATTGTGCAACGGAAGACTGTACGTAACTGGTATGTGCATCGGAGTTTATGTAATCGCGAGTACAAGTGAAATTGTAACGGACGAACTGGTGAATTGTAATTGTGTGCAGCAAGTAATTCTGTGTAGTTGGCAAGTGTTAAACTGTAAGTCGGTGGAAATAAAGAACATTTTTGAGTGGTGTAATTGGACTTTTTATTTCACGAACCCACAAAGTCACAATAGTACAATATGATGATGGATACAGTCCATAGAGCTTAGAGTTTAGTATTAGGATTAAGGTTTCATTACGGAGGATATTCGGTACGTAGGCCACCATGCTGGGCCAATTGTTCCTATACCCCCAAGTGGGGGGCATCCCCGGACGAAGGACACAGAGGGCGGCCGACCCAAGGAGCCACGACAGTACCAAGGGCAGGGCTCCTACAGTTTACTTGGATAGAGACTTCCCCCGACAGACCAGGAAAACGAACACGCTCCCCTACAGCGGGACGGCAACGAGGCCAGTAGTCGAGCCCTAATGGTACCAGGCAGGCGGTCCCGAAATGGTCCCAGGAGAGGAGCGGAGACCGGCAACCGACAACCAGCAACCGGAGGAGGCAGTGGTTCACTCAGAGCATATCATCCTGCCATGCACCGCCGAGACTCCCGCCGACACTTCTACCCTGAAGGAGACCACCAGATGAGAGATGATATGAAATGACAATGGAGATGAAATGACAATGGAGATGAAATGGAGGGACAGGAAATTAGGGGGATATAATTAACCTACCCAGCATTCACCTAGTGACCCGGGAAAACCCCGAAAATCTCCATGGGTCAGGTAGGTCATCCACGGGAATCGAACCCGGGCCTCCCAAATGCGGACCACAGACGAAACCGCCCGAGCCATCCCGCTCGGTGAGCTTACAGTTACCAGACATTCATGTTTCAGGATAAGGGTAAACCTCCAACGTTAAGTCATATTGGACAATGAATGAAATAATGATCAAATGAGCCAGGGTACACAGAGCTTAGAGTTACTAAATGTTCATCTTTCTGAATAAACGAAAACCCCGGAGAATTCACCAGGTAACTCACCCTGGCAGAGATTCGAACTCGGGACCTCTTGAACGTGAGGCTATCACCACGCTACAGAGGGGGGCGTTGACTTCAAGCACAAAGTCAAGCAATTATGCGTTTCAGCGAAATATGTCAACAATAAACCCATTACCTTGAAACTGAATACGTTCAAAAATCAGAGAATAGCATGAAAATGCATGTATGCCATATTTTGAAAATTGGAAAGTTTCCTAGAATTTATTTTGAGTATTTCGCAACTCAAAGAGCAAAGGTTGTCCTACTCAATTAAATAGGTAATATATAAAGTAGAACTTTGTTGCGTTAAACGTAAAGCGGGATATGAGGCATACACCCCAAACATTTTTGTTTGAGAATCCATCATATTTACAGAAGCGTTTACGGTGATCGACTATTCGCAGCCCTCAGTGCTTACCGACCGTGTTAAACTTATCCGTACTTGGCGGTCGTTTACTGTTACAGCGACTCAAGGCTTCTCATTGTTATTACATAAACAGTAAAGTTATTGATACAGATATAATAATTCAATAGTTACAGTTTCTAGTACTAAGATTCAGAAACTGTTTAATTCTACATCGTCAAACAATTGACAACTTCTAGTAGTTCACTTATTAGTCTAGAACCGTTAACTCATGTTTATTGTTCACGTATACCCTGAGAGAAACGTCACATAGTTCACGACTGTTGCAGTCGGCAGCGGATGTATCCACATTGTGTGAACTACGGTCTCACGAACAATAGTACTGCATACATTAATTGCATAACTACTTGATAAAAGTGACGTCATGTTCGTATTTTTGAACCCACCACTTTATACAATGTTGAACGAATATTCGCCAGAGCCTCTGGGCATTCCTCGAAGTCTTCACGACACTAGAATTTATCTCACCGGGCCACTCGTTCCAAAGAGGATCGAAACCTGGCCTGGTGAGTAATAATCAGGTGGTCTTCGCCCCTGGCCATACAAATGGGCCGAGATATGGGTTTACTGAGCACAAGCCCAAAATGTGCACGACAGTCAGCTCGTCTCGTGGACAAAGAGGACGTTTTGTGCTGCATCACTTCCCCACAGAAAAATGCCTAAGGGTGGCAAGGCAAGGCAAGGCAGAACTACCCCTCCATATTCTTATTGATTAGACATTAACTAGCACAACAAGGCTGCTTCCCTTAGAGGCAACGTGAAGTATGAAGACATTACCCTCGCAGGCTCGCACGTTACATCTGGTTGTACTCAGCTCTTCATACGCCGTATTCTTCCTTCGAGGATCGGGGCCTGCGTACTTCTGTGGAAGGGAGCACTGGAACCTCGCTCAATTGTTTTCACATCAATGAAACATTGGAACGTTTTAGAAAGACACTTCTAAAATCAATTGTAATTTATGTTTAACTTCTTGCTTATATTTTGCGACGTAATTGCTCTGTGGTTTGTTCAATTTGCTGTAATACTTCGTTAGTTATCATTTAAAGATTTTGTATTTATAGGAAAATATTTTCGAGTAGAGAGCATTACTGGGCTTTTCTTTTTTATTCACCATTTTAAGGTGAGAAGGTACTGCACTTGTGGTTAAAATTAACTTTTCTTTATTTTTACATTTTATTATAATGCCATCCCTCTAGTTTACAAATATATAGTTAGAAAGTTCATTGGAGCAGTAATTTATACCTGATTTGCTAGTTATATTGGTGGGTGTTAAGTTTTTGCCACGCCCCTTTTCGTAAGCTTTCAGAAAATCGATCATAACTTTTGTAATACTGAGCAGATAATTCTGAACTAAGCTTTGTTTTGTACGGGATATTTCAAGCATTTTGTTGGTATCACTGTAACTCCAATTATGCTAGTTTTTCTTTTGTCTTTGGCTGTGTATGAGAACAGTTATTTGTTCTGAATAATATTTTGTACTAGTTATTGGTGAATATATGATATGGGCAGGCCAAAAAACATTTCGAAAGAGAAAGCTTATAGGCAATCGTTTTAATAAATATAGAAAAGTAATTGTAGAAAATATAAATACCACAGACAATGAAACCACATGTAATATTGAGGTTAGTAGGCCCAGTTCACAAAATACATGTGCTAATCATGATAGTAGTCATATACAGAAAGTAGATAAAATAGTTGAAGAGCTGACCAAGAAGGCAAGACAAATGAAGAGCAACTTGAAAAGAACAAGTGAGAATACAGAGTGTCAAGACTATGCAGCAGGAATGTTCTGACTCATGTGAGAAGTCAATAATCAATATATAAACTTTAAAGCTGTTTTTCTCAGTTTCACATTTTTTCAGGTTCCGTTACACTTTTTTAAAAAAAGATAATCAACCAAAACATATGAATTTTTGTGTATATTAACCAGACTCATAAGAATAATAATAGAAAGGGATTTTTTCTGAGATTCATAATACTTGTTTAAAAGAAATAAAATTATCTAAAATTTCAGTGGTTTTTTTTCTTAAAAAAGCTAAAAAATTATAAAAAATTGTAATATATTGTAATATATTGTAAAAAATTCAAATAATAATAAGTATTATTAAAGATCAAGATTTTAAGAACATGCCTGAAAAGTTTCATGTACATATAAATAGTAATTTCTTAGTAATGTGCACCAAAAATCATGGAAATAGCATTGTGCAGATAGGCAGTACCTTCTCACCTTAAATCACCATTAACGTTTAAACAATATAAAGATCAGCTTAGGAATGGGTTTGTTGAAGAACCCACCTAACGTAATAATTTATAATTGGAACAATGAATTCATATGGATGGATTTCCTCTTAGCGATGGTATTCTTGATAGGCGTCAAAATACTGTTGCTATTAATGTAAACAGTATTTTTGTTTTCACGGTTTGAAAATTTTTTGAGGAAGATTGATGCATACCTTATGAATTTATTCGAGCAACACTGGGCGTTAGTATGAAACAAATAAACAATTAAGCGCGAGAAAACATTGTCGTGGAACTTAATTGCTCAGAAAAAAATCCAGGTGGCACTTCAAACTTGTTTAGAACATACTTTACTCTTGGAGAATCTTGAATTTATGTTATGATCGTGAAAAGAAAAGGTAACCGGTTCATTGGGTCCTTCAAACAGAACCTAAGCCTAGAAAAGTCCAACCAATTTGCGGTAAGATTGTTAATAGTTCTCCAAATCTGACCACATTGCTACTGTAGCACTAAGAGATCAATGTTCTGCTATGACTAGAAGATATCTGTGCCAATTGGTATGCGAATGTTTGTTTACAGCTAAATTTTGAAAACGTTTGTGATAAACGCCCCCCCCCACCCAAAAAAATTATGTTACATTATGATAACACATCGTTGCATACAACCGAGTTTAGGGACACCCTAAACATCAGCACCAGACCCTCAACCATACAGAACTAAAATCAGCACCTCCTGTTGTCTTTATGCTTTTAAAATTTAAAAATAAATTTGTTGGTATCACATTTTCGTGATGAAGCAGTGCAATATCATACAAACCTGGTTTCTAAGCCTCAGGAAGAGCAGCAGCGTTGTAAAACTGGTTTCATATAATAATGTTCAACGGAATCTTTTAATAAAGAATAAAATCATTTATGCCCGATTTCACCAACAGATGTTAAAATCGACGTTAACAAATGTAAGGTAACAATTGTTAGAGTTTAAAAACGTGTTAAACTTCTTGCATTTTACCAATTTGATTTCTGAAAATGTAAACAAACATGTGTTAACGACCAGATATTACAGGTACAGAAGGCTGTGGATGAATGTTATAATTTCTGAATGTACTGCAATACGTTTCTGTTTTTATTTTCGTTTATACACATCTGAAAAAATGTCGGGTAAACTAATTCAGAAGAGAAGCCGTGGAAAAATATCTCATCAATGGAGAAAGAATTGAAGAAAAGAAAATATAACAATATTGTGGAAGTAAGAGGACGGATGCAATAAATGTGAAACAGAAAGATGTGATGTGAGAAAAGATTATAAATGAGTTTAATTCCAATGCAAATGCCACAACCTGAACTACGAAGCAACTTCGTCAGTATTACGAAAATTTAAAACGAGATGCGAAGGACAGAAGTGACGAGTGACCTGAACGTTTCAAGACGGGAGGGTGGACACTGTATTATTAATACTTGTAGCAAAGGCGGGATCAGCATGTTTCTATTCAATGCATGTTCTAGCCTCTCTTGTATTTCCGCAGTAACCTCTGTCAGATAGATCCTCAAAATTATTTCTCCTCATAGGTCGTACTCCATTACGAATGCCATTTAGGCTGTCTAAATTCTTATAGCAAATCGACATCAAAAGCTGTTTTCACGCCCGCCATCTTGACTATTTACAATTATTAACGACTTAACAGAAAATGGCTTATTAGTTTAACAAGAGATTTAACATGAGTGTTAAGCTAACACTTGTTGGTGAAATGCAATTTTTCTTATAATTATTGCTAAACAGACTAACAGCCATGTTAAGTCCTAACATCCGTTGAAGTCGGGTATTAGTGGTTTAAAACTAGTCCCTATTTGATTTTCTAAAACTTTTTTCCTGAGCTCCATATCTACAGAGAAGAATCCGAGGCAAAGAAAATATATATATATATATATATATATATATATATATATATATATATATATATATTAAAAATGTTCCTTTTTTATTTTCACTTAATTTTTCGGTTAAGAATATATTAAGAGTGTATCAAATATCCTATCAAAAGCAATGTTAAATCTCTTATACTCATATGACTTATCTCACAAACTATTTAAGACTCTGACTGTAAATTTTACTGCATACTTATAGATTTCAATTTTTGTTTGTAATTTACGTCCTCCAACGTCAAGTCATATCGGACGATGAATGGGATGGGTGAAATGACAGTTAAATAAGCCCAGAGTCCATAGATTTTAGAGTTACCCGACTTTCGTCTTTAAGGATAAGGGAAAACCCCGGTAAAAGCCTTATCCAGGTAACTGACTCTCTCACCGAGATTCAAACTCGGGGCCTCTTGAACGTAAGGCAGACACGCTACCATCTACGCTACCGAGGTGGGCATTTATCTTTTAAGTTCACTTATGTCCCCTTATTCAACAAGTTTTTTTAATTAAAGAAAATAGGATTATTACTCAGTTATACCATTTTTGACAGAAACTGTCACAAACTATTTCTATTTGCCAGTTATATAAGTACAATAACTAATGAAATATTTTATTCCAACCAATTCTGTTCACGTTGCAGTCACACGACTTTCTCTACTCTTGTACAAATTATTCTTACGAACTTCAATTATTCCTCTAGAGAGATAAAAATTTGCAGATATTTTTTCTAATTTTCTTTTAACTGTTGAGAGAATATGGAACACAGTAGACTATAAGTATAATGCAAAATCGTATGTGAGGCTCTCAAATTCCATTCTGTTAGCATGGCAAAGAGATAACAAAACGAATAACGACTGTCGATTTGAGAAAAGGACAAGTATTAGAAACTTATATAAATAGCAACAAATATCTTGGAAATGAAACACTAAAAAATCTAGATCTACATTATTTTTATTAGGAATTTCTACCTTTTAGTGGTAAACCATAGAATATTATCCAATAACAAGTGAAGGAGTTAACTCCACGAAAGAGAAAGAGCAAAAAGGTGTGCTTTAACGACATCTACATGTGTTATGTAGTGTGATTTTATTTCTTCATTTGTCTTGCGTAACATGAAAGTTGACATGTTTTTTTGGAAAACCAGAAAATTCTACACAAGTGGAAATGTTGAAAATAACGTAATAAAAATTTAATTAACTAATAGATCAGAACCTTTTCTAAACCTAGTCATCTTTTGAGAAAACTGATATTTGACCCACCACTTTTACAAGTATTATTTAACTCACGACCTTCTTAAATGAGGCGATTGTTACCTTCTGCAAGAAATCGAAGTTGGCATTACCGTCGTGCATAAAGATTTTAAGCACTGAGAAAAAGAATTTCCTTCTTTTAATACAGTGGTGAACTATTTAAAAGGTTCACTTTTACTATCAGCTGTCTAAACGATGAGTTGACACATTTTCCATTTCGATTAACATGAAGTAGATACAAAAAATAGGGTTTGTAAGAATAGTGAGTACAGGATGTATAGAAAAGGTCATGTGTGTGTGTGTAAGGTTTGCTTTAAACTTCATTCAAGACTGCTTTGTGTTACACTGAAGCACAATTCGCACCTTTGTGTCTTGAAGTTAAGCGGCTGAGATTGCAGGGCACGAGAGCCATTAATTCTAGACCTGAAATAAGTGAAAACTCAATTGCCTGTTCAACACGCGATACATTACAATGATTTAAGATGATGCGATTTCGTTGTCGCGTATACATCTTCTAAACACCGACAAACCAATGGCGGTGCACCATTAACCGGACGACGACCTTACAATGGAACAGTAATCACGAGACCAGAGCGATCAAGGGATAAAGCGATTCTGTTCGTCGTCTTTTGTTTATGTATTTATACGCCTTTCCTGACCTTTTCGTAAGGTTCGTACGTAAATAAAATAGTCGTTTTAACCCGTTCATCATGCACTATATTTAGAGAGTCCTGAATATGTATAGATATACTAGATGATACGGCGAACCTCGTACCGCCAATAAAAGTAGTCTGAACTTATCTATATAAATAAAACAAATGCAGATTAGTTATTTATTCTGAAATTGGGGTGAAGTTTAAGGTTAGAAGGTACTGCATATCTCCACAATACTATTTCCACGATTTTGGGTGCACATTACTAAGAAATTGTTATTGATATGTACATGAACATTTTCAGGCATGGTCTTAAAACCTTTATCTTTAATAATATCTATTATTATTTGAAAATTTTGTAAAGATAATTTGTTGTAATTTTTTAGTTTTTGTAATAAAAACAGCACTGAAATTTCAGAAAATATTTCTTTCAACAAGTATTATGAATCTCAGAGAAAATCCCTTCTTATTATTATTATTCTTATGACACTGCTTAATACACACAAAAATTCCATATGTTTTGGTTGATTAGTTTGTTTAAAAAACTGTACCGGAACCTGAAAAAAATGTGAAACTGAGAAAAACAGCTTTAAAGTTTATATTTTGATTACTGACTTCTCACATGAGTCAGAACATTCCTGCTGCATAGTCTTGACGCTCTGTATTCTCACTTGTTCTTTTGAAGTTGCTCTTCATTTGTCTTGCCTTCTTGGTCAGTTCTTCAACCATTTTATGTGCTTTCAGGACTCGCAGCTCATCAATTTCTGTATATGACTAGTATCATGATTAGCAGATTTATTGTGTGAACTGGGCCTACTAACCTCAATATTACATGTGGTCTCATTGTCTATTGTATTTATATTTTCTACATTTACTTTTCTATGTTTAGTAAAACGATTGCCTATAAGCTTTCTCTTTCCAAATGTTTTTAGCCTACCCATATCATACATTCACCAATAACTAGTACAAAATATTATTCATAACAAATAAATCTTCACCTACACAGCCAAAGACAAAAGAAAAACTAGCATCATTGGAGTTACAGTGGTACCAGCAGAAGGTTTGGAAGATCCCTTACAAAACAACGTTTAGCTCAGAATTATCTGTCCAGTGTTACGGAAGTTATTATCGATTTTCTAAAAGCTTACGAAAAGGGGCGTGGCAAAAGCTTAACTCCCACTAATCTAATTAGCAAATGAACTATAAAGTATTGCTCCAATGAACTTTTTAACCATACATTTGTAAACTAGAAGCATGGCATTATAATAAAATATAAAAATAAAAAAGTGAATTTTAACCCCAAGTGCAGTACCTTCTCACCTTAAATAAAGTTAATCAGTTTAAAGCTTTCTGATAAACATTTTTTTTTCTTGTGATGCGTACATATATAAAGATAATGGTTTTCCGACTTGCGAACACGCGACTTATAATTGCGCATGAGAGAAACAGGGAAACTCTAAGTTGATTCTGGAAACTTCCAGTGACTGCCCTTTCTATTTATTTATGGTCATCACAAAGGCCAAACGCATGGAAAATTGTAGACGCTTAAAATCAAAAGTAAATCTGCTGGAATCATCGGAATACGCCGGATCCTTTGTACTTACCCTTGATGATTGTTCTCTCTAAGACATTATTTATTAGCTTTTTCACAGTTAGCCTCGTTTCATTGCAAAGTCGTGGTTGGTTAATGCTATGCAGCATGATCACAACTGATCCTACTTTTAATTTTAAATTGTCAGGTGGAAGTCCAGGCAATTCTAATGAATTTTAAAAATCTGTGAGATAACTGACGTCATCCGGGTTTATAACTGCGTCAACTGATTTGTACAAAATCAGCTCCCACGGAAGAAACAGACACTCTAGAACGCAATTCTGACATACTAAAACGTAGCTCGACGCACGTTTGACTGACTTCTACGATCTAAGTCAGGTCGTCGCCCGCCTCGGTAGCGTAGATGATAGCATGTCTGCCTCACTTCAAGAGGTCCCGATTTTGAATCTCGATAAGGTTTTTTCCGGGTTTTTCCCTTATCCGAGAAGACGAATGTCGGGTAACCCTAAGCTCTATGGACCCTGGGCTCGTTTGAGCATTATTCTCATCATCCGATATGACTTAATGTTGGAGGACGTAACTTACAAAAAAAAAAAAAAAAAAAAAAAAAAAAAAAAAAATTGAGCAGTGGCATAGTAAAAACTTTTTCTGCAAAGTTCACAAAGTTACAAAGGAATTCAATTAATTTTGTGTCAGTTCAATTCACATTCACGAATTCACAAACACAAATTGTAATAAAGGCATCCAAGGATTCACTTAATATTTGACAAGAATTCTCTGTGGTCAAATATTTATTGTGTTATAGTGCGTTCAAAAATATACTTTGTATCTAATCTTCGAAAGGTATATCACCATAATGCTACATAAAAATGTAAGTCTTGATAGCAAACGATAAACGTTATTTAATAAAATATGGTAAGTAAAATACCTTTGAACACTTTGGCAAGGAGTGGACTATCTTTCTACTTAGTAATGCTTTTGTTTTCGAAAATAAAAGGTGTATGTGTTCTGTAAAAGTTTGTGTGTATTTTTATATTTAGTTAATAACCTGGTCCATTATCACTTCAGGTTGTTTTCTCGCCTTTTAAACCTTCCTTGGACTTAAACAAATATTTCAAAACCAAAATTAGAGAAAATTGGTTCAGCAATTGGCGAGTTTTTGTGAGACTAATAAACACCCATTTATATATCATATAATTTATATGGTATTGTTCTACCTTTCTCGTGGTCATGAAATTCATTTTTTTTCTGTAGCATCAGTGTTGACAACATTCTACATAACGGAGGCGGTGGAAATAGTAAAACATAAATATAACTGAAATAGTTATTCCTTAGGCGGTGGAAGTATGAATTGAATTATTCGCTACATTACATACGCTAGGCCTATTGTTTGTTTTTAAAATATTTGACAATATAGGAGAATTTCTGCTACAATCTTCGTTTTGTTGTCAATGTAATTTTCTACATAGTCCTCGGCAACAATAGCTATTTTATTCAAGTATTATTTAACTCATGACCTTCCTGAATGAGGCGATTGTCACAAGAAACTAAAGTTGACATTACCGTCCTGTTAAAAGCTTTTGTGCACTGAGCGAAAGAACTTTTTTTAGTTTTAAAACAGTCATGTACTACTGAACAGCCCACTTTTACTTTCAACTATCTAAAAAATGATGTTTTCTGGTCTCAGACAGATTGTCAACGCCATATTAAAAATTTGTTATTGTAAATTTTTAGCAGTTGATAAAATACCATGTTTAGAACGAAAAATTTTACTTTTCAGTCCACTTTAAAAACCTGATATATATATTTCAAGGAGTAAGGATGAAAACCATTATTTAATATTCAATTCTAGCTATGCTTAAAGATTTGAAGGACTTCAGAGGATATTTCCAGAAAAAGTGCCTATACATTTCATTTATCATGAAAATATCTTATATTTTAAAGTCTCCAAACAGAGTTAATATAAACATTTTAAAATGGAAAGTAATATAGCCAAGATCACCTGCATTCCCCAGCGACTCCTACTTCGAACAACAACACTTCCTGGAAGACAGGCTTTACTTCCTTCTAAGATACCATCGCTAACCTCGTGTTCATCACACTTGTTAAGTGTAGTTCCTTGCTCTTACATATCACCCTGCTAAAGAGGAACACCAACTTCCTGTCAGCAGCAATCTTATGCAATAGTTGGAGCCCTTGATAAATTAGTACACGGTGATATTGGAAGTATTGAGGGGAAATATTAATAATACTATAAAAAGTGATAGGGATATATGAGGGCTGTTCAATAAAGAATGATAATTTTTTACGGTCATAATTTTTCGCACTAAAATTCATTCTTATTATATTCTGTTAGCTTAATGTGAAACAAACATGCCGTAATAGTTTCATTGTTGGTACTTCTGGTTCCCACCTGTTAGAACGAGGCAAGTTCAGACAAGTTCAGTATCGCCTACCGCTGCAATGGAGGTAACACACGAGGAACAATACGCGGCTTTGAAATTCTGCTTGCGTGTCAACAAATCTTCAGTTGAGGCCTATACAATGTTACAGGAGGCCTATGGAGAGTCTGTCCTTCCCTACAGCACAGCTCGAAGGTGGTTTAAAATGTTTAAAGAGGGGAGACAATCAATTTCAAAGGAAGGTGGACCCGGTGCTCCAGTTACTGCTCTTTTGGAAGAAAACATCAACACTGCTGCTGCCACTGTGAGAGAGGATCGACGAATTACCTTAAGATCACTTTCTGAAATACTGATCTTTTCATTGCGTGCCACACACACGTTGGTGATAAACATTACACATGAGACGTGTTTGTGCGCGATGGGTCCCAAGACTTCCAGATATGCTTTGAAGACTGGCAGAAACGCTGGGACAAGTGCATCGCATTCAGGGAGACTACTTTAAAAAGGACCATCAAAATTATGAGGATAAGTAAAGGTACGTTGTCAAAAAAGGAAAATGTGATCATTTTTTATTGAACAGCCTTCGTAGTTAAATAATTGCAAACAAAATAGTATCCATAGAGATTAGCACAAGCTACCATTATGTCAGAGGACAAAACGGTGTTAGCCAGGCAATTTAAGTAATTAGGAAAGCAACCAGTTAAGGTGATTTGGTGTTCCGGAAAACTTAGTCAATAAAAGACCAAAAGGAATTATTTGAACTTGACACGTCATAAAAAGTGAAAATGCATTTTACAGTTCTTTATATTACAGGTGTGTTCTACTGTAATTGATTATATAGGCAGTCCGTAGCTCTTAAGTACCACGCTCGGGTTATACATATTGGCAGTAGCCGCAAGAAAATTCTCAACTCACGGCAACTTATGGTCTCAGTGTTATAACGGAGGCAATTGTAAGTGTTCCATTCAGAATTCATGAGACTACCACTTTATAAGAACCGAAGCACTTGCACACCTTTCTCCCTCCGAAACTAACTCGCTCAAAGCAGTGATCGGAAAACTCCCATGACACTATACGTTTACCTGTAATATACATATTATGACATTTCTTGTAGTAAATTAGTATATGAAAATATCACATGAAACCATAGAAAAGCTGCTTACTGTGTATATTGTATGTAATCAATTTGACTTTATGTATATACTGTATTTATACATTTTGACGTGTCTCATAACATGCATATGTTACCAAGGACGAACTAAAATTCTAACATACGATTGTTGTAAACTGGTTAGTTAATTAACCTCAAAATTGATCAAAAATAAATATGGCGGACATGATAAAGCTTAGCGTATTAGCCAGAAGATGTCAGTGTATAGCGCATTTCAAATTTTAAAGTTGTCATCAATGTTTACGGCGTTAAACGAAACTTACCGAATGAGGAGTTGGAACCCAATCGCGCTTCTTATAGCGCGCATGTAGTACATCAAGGATTCGAACTTATGCTAGTCTACTTAGAGACACGTTTTACCGCTCGGCTACCATACATACGGCCAAGCCGCCTAGCACCTAACAATCTATCACATAACTTTGAAGTGAAGCCAGAGTGGTATCAAAGCGTATGTTAGAAAAATTAACTGTTCCTTTACACTAGCCGTGTGTGGGCCAAAGCATGGAAAGGTGGAGTCAGATTGTGATAACTTCAATATCATGGCCGGGAATCAAATCGTTGAACTTTTCAGCCTGACTCTACCTCTTCAAAGCGTATATTGTGAACGTATCGTCAGCGAATGCTTCCAATGTTTTCCCAATCAAACTTTATATCTGGTAATTACGTAGAAAATAAAGCTAGTTACGGTGAAGCAAGAAGTATTATACAAATATAACTATTTCTAACAAAATAGCTTCACTTATTTTAAGAAAAATGACGTTGATTTTTCTTATTAGTTGAATTAGTTGAAGTTGAAATCGATTTCACGAACCCTTGTTCGCGTCGTCAGTCAAAAACACATTCGTCGTTAAAGAAGTTACTATGTTATTATGTTTTTTCAGTATTACCAAAATCTGAAATCGAAACAAACTTAACAGAATCAACTGCTGGTATTTCTAAATTCATTACGCGATGTTTATTTTTAAAATAAATATATTTTCCCAAACCATAAAATCTATCGGGACATTTAATTAGTTTAATAATTTAACTTCAGAAATGAAATGTGTAGTGTTTAACGCCCGCTTTTACTACGGAACTGCAGGCGATGACACTGATGATATATATGAGATGAAGATGGAGCACCGGTGGAATGAGATGGCGGGGAAATCGGATATCCCGGAGAAAACCCGCCCCAGTGCCGTGTTGTCCACAACAAATCTCACTTTGCGGTCGCCTGGGATCGAACCCGGGCCGCCTTGGGGAGAGCCAAGCTGTCTAACCACTGAGACACGGCGTGGCCATTTAACTTCAGGATTTATATTATGGTTAAATGACCAAAAATGATCTGCTACGGCCGATTTATCAGTTTGTTTGTACTTAATATTACGAAAATCTTCTTTCGTTCTAATTTCCAAAATACGTTTTGTCTTTTCAATATAAATCTGATCACAATCTAAACATTTAAAGTGATAAGTGCCATATTTTTTTATTAGGAATTTAATATTCTTTAGAGAAATGAAGTAAATTTTAATACTATATTTGTTGTGAGGAACAAAAGTTATACCAAACTCTTTAAAACATTTTGAAATTGTTTATTAAACCAAGAATGGTAAGTAAATTTTTTAAAATTATAATCCACTTTTATTTTTAAGGGAAGAAATATCATTAACAGTATTTTATATTTAAAATTTTCAATGTTCTTTTGTATAAAGTCAGCATTAAAACCATTAATTAAAGCAGTATTAATAGTTTTATATTCTTTATTGAATTCCTCTTTATTCAGAGGTATATTTATTAATCTATAAATCTAACTATTGAAAACAGCAAATTTATGTGGAAAAGGGTTAAAACTTTTATCTTTAATGCAATTAACGATATGAGTAGACTTCCTATAAATAACAAAAAATCTAATTTATTTTTGTTATTATAGTTATTATTATTATTATTATTATATTATTATTATTATTATTATTATTATTATTATTATTATTATTATTATTATTACTATTATTATTATTACTATTATTATTATTACTATTATTATTATTACTATTATCATTACTATTATTATTATTACTATTATTATTATTACTATTATCATTACTATTATTATTATCATTATTATCATCATTATCATTATCATTATTATCATTATCATTATTATCATCATTATCATTATCATCATTATCATTATCATTATTATCATTATCATTATTATCATCATTATCATTATTATCATTATCATCATTATCATCATTATCATTATCATCATTATCATTATCATTATCATCATTATCATTATCATTATCATTATCATCATTATCATTATCATTATCATCATTATCATCATCATTATCATCATCATTATCATCATCATCATTATATCATTATCATCATCATCATCATTATATCATTATCATCATCATCATCATTATATCATTATCATCATCATCATTATATCATTATCATCATCATCATCATCATCATCATTATATCATTATCATCATCATCATCATTATTATATCATTATCATCATTATTATTATTACTACTATTATTACTATTATTACTATTATTACTATTATTACTATTATTACTATTATTACTATTATTACTATTATTACTATTATTACTATTATTACTATTATTACTATTATTACTATTATTATTATTATTATTATTATTATTATTATTATTATTATTATTATTATTATTATTATTATTATTATTATTATTATTATTATTATTATTATTATTATTATTATTATTATTATTATTATTATTATTATTATTATTATTATTATTATTATTATTATTATTATTTATTATCCTCACATCCAAAAAAACAAAAATAATACGAAAAATAAGACAACATTTGTTAACATAAGTGAAGTTTTTTGTTACAAATAGTTACATTTGCATAATTTATATGTAGTAGCTGCTCATTGTTTTTCTTGAGACTGTTAGGTTCTCTGATTTGTAATATATTGTTTTTCCCGAATACAGAACTTGGTAGGTAATGCTTTCATATTTACTGACAATTGCTGCTGGTAATTCTGAAATTGATTTTAAAACAGAAAATATTCATTCCACTTATTTATTTATAAAATTATTAATCCTGCTGGCTAATAATCCCGATACCAGATTCTACACGCACATGTTGACATACAATAAATGTCACAGGATGTTAAACCGCAGTCCAGATAATTACCGAAGCGATTTCTACACAACTTATCTCCGTGTCATCTTGAAGCTTCTGATGGTCTCTCCTCTGGGTCCATCGTTTAACCTTCAGCGGACCCGTAAATTGAGCGCATGTTACAATGTATGTGGTTTGATCGGGGCTACAAGGCCCGTAACGTTTTTATTACCAGAGAAAACACGCTCCATAAATCCAAACTTTGTTTTCCTTGGTTTGTTCCCACATAGTCACGTTTGAAACGGCCCACTGATTCCGTTCTCTAGCTAATATAGCTTTCTCCTATTCATTTGTCTTTCTTCTTTAGGGCCCATAAAATGCTCGTTGTTGCTCCTGTATAAAACATTTAATGGCTCATTTGATGCCAGCAAATAACCGAAGTGTTTAGTCCCCGACAGTAGGGCATAAAAATGCATATGTGATGAAATGAACTGCATTCCACATGTGCTGTCGATGTTTCCAACCAAACATAACGAATTCGACTCAGCAGCATCTTTTGTAATAATCGAAGTTCAAATAAATGTTCTGGAGAAAAGAGGCAAATAATGCAAACCGGTTGTATAATACGGGATTATAATACCTACAAGTTAAGACATTGTATCAGCGAAATACAGTATTCACATCCGTATTCTATTAGTTTAAACAGCCCACCTCTCTAGCGTAGGTGGTAGCGTGTCCGACTTACATTCAAGACGTCCTGACTTCGAATCTCGGTTGGAGGAGTTTCCTGGATAACGTCTTTTCCTACATTTTCCCTTATCCTGAACAATAAATGTTAGGTTACTCATGGACCCTGGACTCATTTGAACATAATTTCATTCGTTGATATGACTTAACTTTGGAGGTTTTCCCTTATCCTGAAAGATGAATGATTGATAACTCTAAGCTCCATGGACCTTGTATTCATTTGAATATCATTTTATTCGTTGATATGACTTAACGTTTGAGATTTTCGCTTGTCCTGAAAGATGAATGTCTGGTAACTATAAGCTCTTTGGCCCTGGACTAATTTGAACATCATTTCCTTCATCGTCCGATATGTCTTCACGTTGGATGTTTTCCCTTATCCTGAAAGATGAATGTCTGGTAACTAAGCTCTATGGACCCTGTACTCATTTTAACATCATTTCATTCATTGCTCGATATGACTCAACGCTGTACGTTTTCTCTTATCCTGAAAGATGAATGTATGGCAACCCTAAAGTCTATGTACCCTGGACTCATTTAAGCGCGCCTACTTTACAATTTCCATGATGCCTCCGCCGTGTAAATAGTCCCTTGAAAAAGTACCGCTACTGAGGTGTGGAGTCTTGAGTTCGTTTTGCTAAAGCGCACAAATGCGTACTAAGCATATTTCAACTATAAAACATATACTAATAGATAGTTAAGTTAGTTTGTAATTGAAGTAAATCATGCTGCATGCGCGTATTGAAGCTGAGAGGCGTATCCAGTTGTGAATCATGGCGGAACTTGCGAATACTGTAAAATATGCGCTCGGAAAGCCTTTATGAAGTGGTAAAAAGATAATAATATTGAATGTATTTAACAATTTAAGTGAAACAGTTCCAAAACTTGCTATCTATGAAGTGAAGTTAACATCTGAGTTAACCGGTGTGTCGGTTTCCAGCATTTATAGTGCACGCAAGCAAAAAGCCACATTCGGTGAAGTTTCAACTCCCGGCAAGAAGAGACCACGTGCCAGATCATTGTTAGATGTTGTCTGTCATGGGTTCGAAAATTTCACCAATTTTCAAAATAACAACCGAATAGCGTTATTGTGATGGACAATGCACCCTTCCACAGTTTGAGGTAAGAACGCAACCAAGCAACAAGTGACATTATAACATGGCTAGAGAATAAAAATATAATTTTCCACGAGTCATGTTAAGGCGGAATTGCTGGCAATGGTCAGTCTCGTGCTAAAGAGTACGAAAAATACGTAAGTAGCAGTTAATTTTGATGGATATTAATAGTGTGCTACGTGATACTTAGCTCGAAAAATGTGCCTTTAGTGTCGATTTTTTTTTTTTTTTAAATTTACGTCCTCCAACGTTAAGTCATATCGGACGATGAATGGAATTGGTGAATTGATGCTCAAATGATCCCGGGGTCCATAGAACTTAGAGTTACCCAACGTTCGTCTTTCAGGATAAGGGAAAACCCCGGTAGAAACCTTATCCAGGTAACTCACTCTGACCGTGATTCGAATCCCCCAGGGGCCTACTTCGGTACGTACGGGTTTGGCGCACCCGGGGTCCCGAGCCAACAGTCTCCCTCGTGTGGGCTCCTCTTCGTGGTTGAGGGAGACGGTCAACAGGCCCACCCACGTGTAGGCCGTGCGTGGAGACCCGTGTCGGTGGAAAGGTGAAAAAAAAGGTGAAAAAGGTGAACGAAATTTTTAGTACGTTTTGATTGATTGTTTTATGTACGTGTATTTTTAATAGGTTTTGTTATACTTGTATAGTTTTTAGAAAGTTTTATATCTGGCTTTTGCCATGACTAGTTTTTTAAAGGGCGCTGATGACCGCCGTAGTTGAGCGCTCTTATATATATCATCAACATCCGAGATTCGAACTCGGGACCTCTTGAATGTGAGGCAGACACGCTACCATCTACGCTACCGTTACGAGCTCGAAAATTTATATCAATATTATACTTAACGAAGCGATTAAGCGGTTGGCTTGAATAAATACGTGTTTTTTGTGTTTAAAATGCATATTAATATTATACGTAACGAAGAGGTAACAGTACTGTCATTCCGAACACATGTGGGCGCCTAGTTATACGGTACTTCAATCTCTCGTTGAACAAAGTATGGATAAAAGTATACTTATGATTCTGTAAAAAATATTTTAAGAAGAGGGGGAGAAAATCACGTGAAAGAATTTTTAAATGTTTTATTCTTTGAATCTTTTGGGTTCTATACTTATTAATACTCCCTTCAAGTTACTAGGAATACCAACTCTTTATTTGAACAGAACGTAAATACTGAAATGAATGCTCATTATTAACGATGCAAACAGCACAAAGCCTGTGAAGGTGACACAAAGCCACAGCGTGTGCAGCAGTGACGTTTTGCAAACTCAAGGCCCCGAGGGAACGGGGTGAAAATTACCTGTGTGTGACATGGGACATCTGCTATTTACCTGCAGCGAACATTAAATTTAGCAATGATATGAGCAACGTTAGTTCATGTGTCGATGATTTACCTACAGCGATAAGGTCGATGCACTCCTAATGCCAATAGTTGCATTGTCTGATAGCAAATGCGAAGCAGGTCACTACTAGGTTTCATTCTAGACATTTCTGTATCACATAGATGAAACATGACAACGTATTTATCTCCATGCTGTCTCCAATATTTGCTGCCGGCAGCTACAGTAGTGAACTACGTGATGTTTCTTTCAGGGTATACGTGGGGCGGACTGAGGTAAACTAATAAATGAACTATTTGAACTAAGTTGGCAACTGTTTGAAGATACACCTTTGAACTGTTTTTGAATCTTAGTATTAGAAACTGTAACTACTGAACTATTATATATTTTGAATTTTATACTGTCACATCGGCGATGGCACAAATCAGTCGTGAGAAATTAACATACACTGAAGTACAACCGAGGTCAAGAAGCGAGATATGTTGTTATGTAAAACACCTTTCACGACAGTAATTCGAGAGGCTTCCAGTTCCAGAAGCATCTCCTACGCTCGGAAGGTATATGAAAGCGAATGCAAGGCCGAGATTAATGAGTAGTGCAGAACACTAGTGAAGAGTAGTGAAATCAGTATGTTTGGTGCTTAGAGCTTCGAGGAGATTGCGGCTTTGTGAGAAAGGAGTCGGCTCCGTAGAGCACTTCACGAATCAGTCAGTCAGTGAGTCAAGCATGAAGTGTGTTAGGTTCAAAACTCCGTGGTGAGGAGTCGGCCTGCAGGGAGCAGTTAACGAGTAAGTAAATGAAGTTTCTTTTGAGGGATTGGGATTTCATTACGGAGGGGATTCGGTACGTAGGCCACCATGCTGGATCCAATGTTCCTATGCCCCCAAGTGGGGGCACCCCCGGAAGGAAGTATGAGGTGAAGGAGACAGAGGGTGGCCGACCCAAGGAGCCATGACAGTAGAGGGCAGGGTCTCTAGAGTTTACTTGGATAGAGACCTGCCCCGACAGGCCAGGACAACAAACTCGCTCCCCTACAGCGGGACGGCAACCTGCCCAGCAGCCGAGCCCTAATGGTCCAAGGCAGGCGATTCGAATCCCAAAGGTCCGTGGCTGGTTTTCCCAAAACAGTTCCAACAGGGGAGCGGAGACCGGCAACCGATCTACCCGAGGAGGAAGTAATTTTTCTGAGAGCATATCATCCCGCTATGCACCGCCGAGACTCCCGCCGACACCTCTACTCTGAAAGAGACCACCAGATGAGCGATGATATGAAATGATAATGGAGATGAAATGGAAGGAAAGGAAATCCGGGTGATGTAATTAACCTACCCAGAATTCGCCTAGCGACCAGGGGAAACCCCCGAAAAAACCCATGGGTCAGGTTGGTCAACCACGGGAATCGAACCCGGTCTACCGAATGCGGGCAACAGACGAAACCGCCTGGGCCATCCCGTTCGGTTCCTGTTGAGGAATGGCCAAGCTGTGGAACTGACAGCGAAGTCGTTCACATGCGTTTATCGAAATTGTGCTCAGAATCACGTGCAGCTCCGTGTTAGAGGTGAACCTGTGTATACATCAGAAAGATTATTAACAGTACAAAGGATGAGTGCTACAGAGACATAAAGTAACTTAGTAGAGACATGTAGAAGTGTAATATTTGTGTAAAAGAAAGACTGATTGTACTTAACCAACGATTTGTTGGAGAAAAGACAGTTTTAAAGCAAAGTTGTGCGCCTTTTGTCATTGATAACAATCGATAGCATTAAGATTGAAAACACCAATTAAAACACACACATTTTTGGAAACACAGTTCTTTTATAAATTTAAGTCTCACTTCTTTATGAATACACACCAAATTTACCTAAAAAAACAGTGGTTTAACTATGAAGCCTAGGACTTCAGTACCTACAACATAGTAAGTTGCCACAAAAGGTGCGTGTCTCTTTGTATATGAGAACTCCTAGTGGTTTACCGGGAAACATACGAGTCAGTAAGAGCATTTAATGTAATGTCGGCATGTTGGCCATAGTAGCTCAGTGGTTTAGAGCAACCAAACGAAGATCGGGAGATCCCGGGTATGGGCAATGCATTTTTCAGACTCTATTCCTCTAATACACACCAAAGTCTCTAACTTATACGTTGCAAAATCTTCAGCTTATTTATTCGCATCAGAAAATAATTGACGGCTTATCATACTACATCCTGACGATTATTTTCACCCGTTCTACTTTTCCTTAAGGTGAGAAGGTACTTCACTTGGGGTTAAAATTCACTTTTTTTATTTTTACATTTTATTATAGTGACATCCCTCTAGATTTTAAATATATAGTTAAAAACTCATTGGAGCAATATTTTATACCTAATTTGCTTATTATATTAGTGGGTGTTAAGTTTCTACCACGCCCCTTTTCGTAAGGTTTCAGAAATCATAACTTCTGTAATACTGAACAGATAATTCTGAACTAAGCCTTGTTTTGTAAGGGATCTTTCAAGCTTTCTGCTGGTACCACTGTAACTCCAATGATGTTTATCTTTTGTTTTTGACAGTGTAGGTGAACAGTTATTTGTTCTGAATAATATTTTGTACTAGTTAATGCTGAATATATGATATGGGTAGGTCAAAAACATTTCGAAAGAGAAAGATTACAATCAATCGTTTTGCTAAACACAGAACAGTAAATGTAGAAAATATAAATACAATAGACAGTAAAACCACATGTAATATTGAGGTTAGTAGGCCCAGTTCACATAATAAATCTGCTAATCATGATAGTAGTCATATACAGAAATTGATGAGCTGCGAGTCCTGAAAGCAGATAAAATAGTTGAAGAACTGGCCAAGAAGGCAAGACAAATGAAGAGGAAGTTGAAAAGAACAAGTGAGAATACAGAGCGTCAAGACTGTGCAGCAGGAATGTTCTGACTCATGTGAAGTCGGTAATCAATATATAAACTTTAAAGCTGTTTTTCTCAGTTTCACATTTTTTCAGGTTCCGGTACACTTTTTTAAAAAAAACTAATCAACCGAAACATTTGAATTTGTTGTGTGTATTAAGTAGACTCATAAGAATAATAATAATAAGGGATTTTTCTCTGAGGTTCATAATTATTATTAAAGATAAAGGTTTTAAGAACATACCTGAAAATTTTCATGTACATATTAATAATGGTTGCTTAGTAATGTCCCCCAAAAATCGTGGAGATAGTAACTTCTCACCTTAAGCTAACATATCTCTTGTTTACTCTGTTTGCCGTAACACACAACTGCTACTCCAACATATAAGTAATTGTTTTCCCTCAACACTTAAATTGCTTGATTAATGACTTTATTCAAAATTACAACTAGTTCTTCTTACTTATAACTTGATTTTAACACATGATTACAATTATTTATTTATCTCTCAATCATTTTGATACAACGAATCTTAACAGTCAATAATTAAGCTATAAAATGGCTAGCTAATTTTTTTCCTTAGTCTAATGCTCACAGCTTTTCTATTTTAAAATGTTTTGCTCCCGATATTCTGCTATTTGTAATAATTAATGTGTACCTAACTAAGCTCACTGTTGTCACCTGTTCAGAGTTTCACGACGTAGAAATAAGAATAACAATGCATGTGAACCTGTGGCAGTTAGTTTCCCTTCTTATAAGGAAATGTCCTGATGCGCCCATCTATTTTGATCGGTGCTTCTGATAATGTATCTGGGAATTCCTATATATCTTTGTCTCTGATTCTTTGTATTTACTTCTACATAGGTATGCCTTATAGGAAAAATGCTTTCCTGCAAAGGTGCATAAATATAGACCAATCATCATCACTTGATCAAAGCAAAAGCCAATGAAGCAAACTTCGTAAAATTCACTTTTAATCACGTTATCACAGATGTTTACATTCACAATACATTATTTTCTACACGTAAACATGAACTACATAGAAATGAATGGAAAACAGTGGAAGCATATAGGAAAATATGTGTAACAAAAGAGTTGTTTACGTAAGCTTATCGTACATACACGACGAGACAATGTATTACTCGACAGAGTGTTGAGGTGTATTAACTTTCAGGTGACCAGCGCTGTGATCGTCTCTTATCGGGTTTTATCTGGTCGATTAGAAGAGTGAAATATTAGTAAGCTCATGTACAGTAAGTTACAAAACACAAATAGAGCGATTAGAAGCTGCGTGTGTCTATATGATATGTTTTCTCGCGCCTGCCGATGTATGACACATTGCTGTCCACAAGACATGATTATATCTGAACAGAGTATACATACACTGGACTCACCGTGTCTGTGCGATAAGCTCAGGTAAACATCTCTGTACTGCGAATTTTTCCCGATACGCTTTCGCGCTTTGCCATGTACATTCTGTTCAGATACAATCACAACGACAGACCTGAGAAATCATATATAAGGTGATTAAAAACTGTAGCAAGGAGAAAGAAGAGAATCAAAATCTCTTTGTATGTAATTTACATCTGTGTATAATATTTGTCTAAACTTTCATATCAGACACGCAACTCTATTTGTGTTTAGTCCCTTACTGTACGTCAGATTACTAGTATTTCGGTCTTCTATAAACAAGATAGCAAGCGAATACAGCGCTGTGTCCTGTTATGCAGTACCACTAGGAAAACCTCATTGAAAATACTATTTCATGATAATCGCTAGTCATGAAGAGAAGTAATGGAGTAAAGAAAGCAAAGCAAAGCAAAGGAAAGAAAAGAAAAGAAGGCTTGACATTTGAGAAAATTATAATTGAAAACTTAAATAAATAACAAGGAGAATCTCCAAAATGGTTAATCCTATAAAAATTAATTTGGTACGAATTATAGATTTCTGAATTTACTTTGTTTGCGCAGCACGTCTTTGTTTATTTATTACGGTAAACTTGTTATACGAGGGCTGTTCAATAAAGAATGATTATAATTTCTCGCACTAAAATTCAATCTTATTATATTCTGTTAGCTTAATGTGAAACAAACACGCCGTAGTAGTTTCATTGTTGGTACTCCTGGTTCCCGCCTGTGAGAAATAGGCAAGTTCTGACATGTTCAGTATCGCCTACCGCTGCAATGGAGGTAACACGCGAGGAACAATTTTGGCCTTTAAATTCGGCTTTCTTCTCAAAAAATCTTCAGTTGAGGCCTATACAATGTTACAGCAGACCTATGGAATGTCTTTTCTTCCCTACAGCACAGCTCGAAGGTGGTTTAAAATGTTTAAAGAGGGGAGACAATCAATTTCAAAGGAAAGTGGATCCGGTGCTCCAGTTACTGCTCTTACGGAAGAAAACATCAACACTGCTGCTGTCATTGTGAGAGAAGATCCACGAATTACCTTAAGATCACTTTCTGAAATACTGAACATTTCATTGCGTGCCACCCACATGTTGGTGACAGAAACATAACACATGAGACGTGTTTGTGTTCCGAGACTGTTGATTCCCGAACAAAAGGACATTCGCATGTAGGTCTGCATGCAGTTAAAGGAAGATCCGGAGTTTCTTTCAAACGTAATCATTGCTGATGAAACTTGGCTACAGCATTTTGATCCTGAGAACAAACAGCAAAGCTCAGTGTGAAAATATCCTTCATCACCAACCCCCAAAAAGCAGAAGTGGTTGCTTCTGCTGGGAAAGATATGGTCATATCATTCTTTGATATTCATGGAATGGTTTATCAGCATGTTGTACCTGCACACACATCAGTAACTGGACAACACTACAGGGATAGTTAAGTTAAGTTAAGTCCAGAGGTTCTACTCCCATTAGCCTTGAACCCGTAGGAACAAGACCCGGGCCTCTTTCTACCCGGGAGCGAACTCCGGGGCTCTTTCCATAGGGCAATATCTGGAGTCTAAAAAGCCCCCCCGCTTGAACATGTCAAGACGGGATGGAAGTGGATACGCCACTTACGCGCGTCTACACTCAATGTGCAAACTACCGTTAAACCACGGTGGGGCCGCCTGGTGATCTAGCACACCTTCTACTAGCTTTGCAGGCTAGTACCCGGGACACTTAATGGCTTCCCGCAACCCCGTCCTTAGACGTACCCGATCTCCCACGGGTATCGGGAACACACTGCCACCTCGAGTCCAACCCAATCCGAACAACTCCCCTACGGGAGGGGCTCGGCATGTTCGGCCCGAGGTTCCTCTAGTAACGTCAGAGGTAACACGAGTGCTAAGGGTCCTCAGCGCCCGCACTTTGGCAGCTGAAGGGGACGGATCCCCTCCCCTACGGGAACTACAGGGATATCCTGAAAACATTGCAAATCCATATCAGGCGCAAGAGATCACATTTCCATGAAGCAGGCTGGATGCTGCACCACGATAATGGGCGGCCGCATATTGCCAATGTTGTTGCTGAATATCTTGCAAAAATCAACGTGAAGTGCATCCCTCACCCTCCCTATAGTCCGGATTTAGCCGCGTAACTTTTTTTCTATTCTCTAACTTGAAGAAACGCCTTCGTGGGAGGCATTATCCATCATCAGAAGCAGTGTTGAAGGCTGCGGAGGCTATTTTGAAGGATCTCTCAAAAAGTGCTTTCCAGCATGTCTTTGAAGACTGGCAGAAACGCTGGGACGGACAGGTGCATGATGAGTAAAGGTACGTTGTCAAAAAAAAATTGTGATCATTCTTTATTGAACACCCCGCGTTTAAAAGTCATTTATAAAAAATTAAGGATATACGTTTCACTTGCCATGTATCTTAAATACAGGATTGCCATTTCAAATGTTTATAGCTGCTTTAGATATAAAAAATTAAAATTACATCTAATGAATAGTTTCGGATGAGTGAATTTCATTAATAACTACGTCAGTTCCTCAACACATTGAGCTTTGACAACTTTCGTATTTAGTAGGAATTTCTTTCTGAATAATTCTTTTACAGGTACGACCGTCTTTTCTGAAAAGCCTTTTGCTTTTTTTAATCGACGAGTCACATATTTCCTGTGACATCTCGACATCTAATTGTTGGATGAAATTCAATACTTGCTATACGAGTATTAAAGAACGCGTTTTCATTTGCATGGCAAATGCCATTCCACAGGTGCTCTTCCCTTTGTCACGTGACTAATTAAGAGACTGTGTTCATGTCACCTGGAAGGCAGGCTCTTCATAACGAGAACAATCGAGGACTGTACGTACAGTACAGAGGGTGCCAAAGCAATAGCGCTGACGGGCAAAACGTCTCTGTGCACCATTCTGATCTTACAGAAGTTTGCTCCTCCTGTGATTTATATTAAGAAAAAAAAAATATGATGTGTGGCACTCAAATATTTCTACTACCAAGTATTCCTGATTCCATATCCACTTATATTAATCGAGATAAACTTTATCTTATTGTTAAATTTTCTTTTAGATGCAAGGGGAATGTTGAAATACAGTAAACTTTCAGTGATAGTAAAATAGTATACTTTTTGTTTCTACGAGAGCTGTTCAATAAAGAATGATCATAATTTTTTTACGGTCATAATTTTTGGCACTAAAATTCAATCTTACTGTATTCTGTTAGCTTAAAGTGAAGCAAACACGCCGTAGTAGTTACATTGTTGGTACTCCTGGTTCCCGCCTGTGAGAACCAGGCAAGTTCAGATATGTTCAGTATCACCTACCGCTGCAATGATGGTAACACGTGAGGAACAATATGCGGCTTTGAAATTCTGCTTCCGTCTCAACAAATCTTCAGATGAGGCATATACAATGTTACAGGAGGCCTATGGAGAGTTTGTTCTTCCCTACAGCACAGCTCGAAGGTGGTTTAAAATGTTTAAAAGAGGGGAGACAATTATAAATGAAGGTAGGCCCGCTGCTCCAGTTACTGCTCTTACGGAAGAAAACATCAACACTGCTGCTGCCATTGTGAAAGAGGATCTACGAGTTAGCTTAAGATCAGTTTCTGAAATACTGAACATTTCATTGGGTACCACATTTCCGTGAAGCAGACTGGATGCTGCACCACGATAATGTGCGGCCACATATTGCTAATGTTGTTGCTGAATATCTTGCAAAAATCAACGTGAATTGCATCGTTCATCCTTCCTATAGTCCGGATTTAGCCCTATGTGACTTTTTTCTATTCCCTAACTTGAAGAAACGCCTTCGTGGGAGGCATTATCCATCATCATAAGCAGTGGTGAAGGCTGCGGAGGCGATTTCGAAGAGTCTCTCAAAAATGGTTTCCAGCATATTTTTGAAGACTGGCAGAAACACTGGGACAAGTGCATCGCATTCAGGGGAAACTATTTTGAGAACGACCATCAAAATTATGAGCATGAGTAAAGGTACGTTGTTCAAAAAAAAAAAAAAAAAAAAAAAAAAAAAAAAATAGTGATAATTCTCTATTGAACAGCCCTGGTATGATGGCTTTGACATTCCGGTCTCTTTATATGGTTTCTTAATTCTATAAAACTATGGCAGTTCCCATGTTAACTTATGTGAGAATTGGACACTTATACGATCAGATAGAAGAAAGATAGAATCATTCGAATTGAAATTCTTACGTTCTGTACAGGAATGCAGACTTTTAGATAAAAACATAATGAGGACATTAGAACAGAATAAACAAATTTAGCCTAAACGAAAGAATAAATCAAATAAAAAGTAAGTGGCCAGAGCACATAGGAAGGATGCCACAAGTACTTCAATACCACACTAAAGGTACAAGAAGAGTTGGAGTTCCATATGCAAGATGGATAAACTAATTATGTGGCATTAATAAACTATTACCATATTATTTTATTAACTTTTATATATACAGAATGTTTCAAAACGACACCGAGCGAATATGTAGAAGTAGTTGTTTAGCTCCCATGTGACCATATAAATAGTTTTTACCGCCAAGAGCTGCACAAAAAAAAAAAAAAATACTCCAAAATGAGTGTGGATTAGGCAGTGACAGGAACAACGACGCATACCTCACACTGTTGGAGTTCGTAGGTATAGATCACACACCGCGTCGCGTGTTGTAACTGTTTGTAAACATACCGACATACTCCGCAGTAACTTGCTAGTACTAAGAATTTCTTTGGGTTATGAAACCGCAACAAAGAGGCTATTGCTTAATTATTGCTTATGAGTGTTTAACGTGTTCCAAAATTGCATTATAGCAGCCCATGATGGCCAATAAGCTGGTGGACATATGCAACTTATACCTTTTATAGGGAAGTTAATGTTAGTGAGGTTGAGGATGGAAGCATTAAATGATAAACAGAACAGAAAACAACATCAAAGAATTGTAGATAAATTAACAAAAACAAAATGGCTTATACAGTGTAACGAGCATTTTATTTCACGTATTTGATAATACTAAACAAAAACATTTGTAACTGAAAAGGAAGCTGTTGATACTTACAGTAAGTGGTTGAAAGTATTGTAGAATTAAGATCATAACAAAATGCTCGAAAGTTAAACAAATAAATATTATCATTCATATAACTATTTTTCACAATTCATATTTTTAATGAAATTAAATTACTCGTGCGTTCGTTGAACTCCCTTCAGCTCTTCCGTACATCAAAACCATATCCGTAATTTCAGTGTTCGTTTAGCGCTCCATATTGCTTGGGTTTGCTATCTAAGTACGCACAAAATCCTCCCTGTTAGGACGGAATGTGTAGCTTTACACTGAAGAGCGACCTCGGAACTATTATTAGTCTACTCGGAACTATTATTAGTCTACTTTTTCACAAGTAACTGTCCCTTTGTCCCATTACCTGAAAGGTAGACTAGGGTCACTGATAAAGAGCAAGAAGTAATGTTTTTGTTTTCGTGGCCGGTACGTCGCAATAACAACTCTTGAGGGTCGCACACCAGTGGTTCCTGCGCTGCCTAATCACAAAATAATGTAATATTTAATGCTGCATAAAATTATATCTAACAGAATTTCGGAGCTGCGACACCAAAATTCGGACTGGTTAAATTATAAAATACGCAACGTCTATAATCGTTCGGTGTCATTTTGAAACAACCTGTGTGTGTTACATCAATTGTTACACCAACTGTTTTACACATATATCTTGACAACTGTTGTCACTGTTTATCTCTATTCTTTTGGTTTGTCTTTCTTTTATTTTTTATTTATATCCCTCTTGTTGTGGAAACAGGTCAAAGGCCTAAATCCATGAAGTAGAAGAAGATAGTATCGAAATTAGAAAATTCAAACTAGGAAAATCTAGGAAATGTTTCACTCCACGCAATAACAAGTTCTAGATTTTGTCTATAGTACTATTTTATCTTTCTGTCACACTTTACAAAAGACCCTGCAAAAAGAGGCTCCTTGTCATGAACATTTTAAGTATACAACATTATAACCAACATTGTTATGACCACTGTTGATAAATTCGAAGTTTTAGAAAAATGTGTCATGTACAGCGTAGCTTTGGGAAGGGAACTTTAAGAGCACTGGGAGGTTATTTTTACCCAGACGGGGTTGTTTTTAACAATATTGAAATATAAATGTACTAAAAACTAAACATTGCAATAAATTGAAATTTGGTATGATTATAGTATAAGAATTTGTGCATTTAACGACTCTATAATATTTACATTAAGTTCTACAGTACCTTGCAAAGGGGGCATAAGTCACTCTGTGTATCCTGAAAAAGTAATTTACCCTATACTTCAGGTCTAGGTTCCTTGTAGGAATTTAAAGCTATAGGCATCAATTTTTTCCTAAATAACTTAAGGCACAGTTTTATAATCTAAGCTAAATAAAAATCATACATAGTTTATCCTATGCACATGAAAAATTATTTAGTTGTGTTAAATAAGGATAATAATTTTAAGGACTGAATTTTATTTTCTGTCCATTTTATAAATCATATATAAAAGTTAGATTGATGTGTTCAGGGAACATTAACAAATAATCACTAAAAATTTTGTATCGGTATCTTTTATAGTTTTTGAGAAACATACACTTAAGGTATGAAAAAAACAAGTTTTGGGGAAATCACGATCAAAGATTAAGCAACATTCTTTTTAAAATATACATACTCTCAGAACATGCCTGCTACATATTCCTGGTGGTCGCGCCATGGCTCAGTGGTTAGACCGCTTGGCTCTCACCAAGGAGGCCCGGGTTCGATCCCATGCGACCGCAAAGTGAGATTTGTGGTGGACAACATGGCGCTGGGGCGGGTTTTCTCCGGGACCTCCGGTTTCCCCCGCCATCTCATTCCACCGGTGCTCCATCTTCATCTCATGTATCATCAGTGTCACCGCCTGCGGTGCCGTATGTAGTAAAAGCGGGCGTTAAACACTACACATTACATATTCCTGCTCATTTAGGTTTTCCTCATCATTTGGTTTGCTTTTCTTACTTCTAGCTCTACTTTCAAGCAACTGAGATGTTCTTTTTGCCTCTGAGAGTTGACTAACATCTGGTTTTAGACATGCTGCCCTCATATTTTCACCAACCTTTATATCCATTTTTGTCATTACTTTATGCCGATCACTGCACCCATCATTATAACAATTAACACTATCATATACACCAATTTTTAAAGTTTTTCGCCAAACATGCACAGTTTTTGGAATTCAGTTGCCTGTTATATGATGAAAACTTTCATTTGGGTTTGGGCTCGGCCATGCAAGCACTTTCTCAGTAATTCATCTTGAGAAACTTCCCTAAATACTGGTTTAATTGCCAAAAGAACCGCTTCTGGAAGAGAGTGTTTATGTTTATAAATTTCTTTCCTAATCTGAGCTCTTTGAAAGCCACACCATGTATCTTCACCATTAGGACACAAACCATGCTGTGGATTACTATCTGTGGATAGTTTATGAAAATAAATGGCCCAAATAGCTTGTTTCATTTCTGCAATTGTTTTACCTGTATTTCTCCTGGTAGCTAGCCCATAAAACTGCTGGAGGAGGTCATTCTCACTGTCTGTTAGTCTTCTACGACCTGCAAGTGGTTTGCCATCTGGAAGAATCTTTCGTTTCATACTACATTAGAAAGCGGGCGTGTCATTGCACCGCCATTTTTAAATTGATGGATTAAAGGACTTCAATACCATGTTATACACCCTAATGTTATATATATATATATATATATATATATATATATATATATATATATATATATATATATATATATAATTTAAAAGCTGAAGAATTATATAATTTTTAACGCTAAAAACAAAAAATCGATTTTTTGAAGCCCATCGACTTCCCAGTGCCCTTAAAATAATTAGTGTGGCATCCTTCGAGAATGCTGTTTAAATAACAAGTCTGTTATTTCACAAATTTCACTCACACACACACACACACACACACACACACACACACACACACACACACACACACACACACACACACACACACAGACACACACACATGCAGACGGAAATATATCTTTTGCTATAAAGGGATATTTTTATTCAAGTCTGAAAACGGTTGTGTCCATTGAAATCGCCCACCTCTGTAGTGTAGGTGGTAGCGTGTCTGCCTCATATTCAAAAGGTTCCGAGTTTGGATCTCGATCAGTCTTAGTTATCTGGACAAGCTTTTTACCTGAGGTTTTCGCTTATCTTGAAAGAAGAATGTCGGATATCTCTAAGCTCTATATACACTGGCCTCATTTGAGCCTTAATTCATTTTAATCGTCATCCTTAATGTTGGAGGACGTTATTGGAACTTCAGGTTGAAATACAATGGTACAGAAATACTTACACGGAAGGTAGGCCAACTATTTCAGGCGATATTCGGAAAGTTAATAAATGCCATTTTTATAAGTGGCACGGAGAGGCTATCCATCACGTGACGTCAGGAATAGTGAATACGTAACGAGACATGATAGGCTCGGCAAACATCTCCATCATTCCATATGTAAAGAATATGTATGGGATGGAAAACAATGACGTGACAAAAGAACTTGGGCACCACACAATGTGCTGTAAAGTAACAAAGACAAATTTCTGTGCGGCCACAGCGACAGATAAAGCCTGTGTTGAGCATGACCTTTCTCAAGCAATTGTGTACCTGGAACTCTCAAAGGAACCGATGTTTAAAATATAGCTTCACTATATTACGATATAAGCGCACGAGATCATATATGGGCAAAGCTTCCTTATCCACTCTTTTGTTAATCAGTTAATGGAAGTAACACATGCCCTTGGTTGTTAAGATTATTTGTTTATGTATCTGAATTGAATCTTTTGTTTTTTTTATGGTTAGTGTAAAGCAGTAACATTTGATAAAAATGAGCGGCGTTGATTTTCAAGAAACTGACGATCCAGCACGTACATCACTTTCACCGGCGAAGTCGAAGGAAAGGTATGTTGGAGCTTATAAGGTTTTCCGAAAATGATGCTTTGATAAAAACGTTAACACCACGGTTCCACCTTAAGATGTACTGAAGAAATACGCGAGTCGGCGGATAAGTTCCAGATCTCACAAAAAAAAAAAAAAACTATTTCTCGACTAATATATTTGTCATATCGGTGTTCTAATTTCATTAAATCGTCTCTGTAATGCGATTTGCCATAGTTCTCAAAATAACTGTTTGCCGCATCAATGACCTCGTTGTTGTTGTAAATCATGGTGCTCCAATAAACTTTTTGATAATCGGTAACAGGTGGTGGTCACTGGGTGCTAGATCTGGCGAATAGGGTGGGCAACTTTAATTGGCACATTTTTTCCACTGCAATTTCTGAATGATGGGGCGGAGCATTGTCGTGAAGAAACATTTTTTCTTTGCCAAATGAGACCTTTTTCGTTTCACTCATCACTCAAACGTAACAGTAAGCTTGCGTAGTAGTCATCTGTGATACTTTTACCCTTTTCAAAGTAATCAATAAAAATAATTCCCTGTGCATCCCACGAAACACTCGCCATAGCCCTGTTAGCTCACAAAATTGACTGTCTTTTTTGGAGTTGGTTCGCCCGGCGCAATCAACTAATTTGACTGTGATTTACCTTCTGGAGTGTATTAATGTATCCAAGTTTTAGCCATGGCAATAAGCCGCTTTGAAAGTTCACTGGAATTTTTACGGTAGAGCTCCAAATTCTTAACAGAAACAGTTTTTCTTCGCAACTTTTGATCAGGTGTCAACAAACTCGTCACATTCTTGCACAGACCTTGTGAAACCCAAAACATTAGTTAAAATATTACCTTCATGTTCTTTTGATATGTTTACAGCCTCTGCTATCTCAAACAACTTTAATCTGCGGTCTTCCAGTACTAAACGATGATTTTTTTTCACTGATCTCTGGAGTTGTGACTTCCACAGGACCTCCAGAGCGAGGCTCATCACTAGTGCTCGTACGTCCCATTTTAAACTCTACAACCAACCTCTTAATCATTGTATCTGAAGGGGTAGAGTGTTTCAGTGTACAGTGCATTTGCTCCTTGAAATATTTGCTCCTTGGATGTATTTAAACACTGCTGTTTTTTCCAAATCCTCCATTTTCGTGAAACCTCTACACTTGTCTTGTTTAAAATGCTGTCATTCAAAACCTAAACAAGCTATTGATCTGTAACTATGGATACAAGCTAGTCTAGAGTTGAACTAGATGCTTTTCTAAAATGTATCCTTTCTGGATATGGGGAATCTAAAATGAGCACAACCATATTCGAGTGGACAGTTAACTAGACTCTTACCCTGAGGTCCGGGATTCTATTCTGATTCTAGGTTGGGAATTTTTCTTTGATTACGATTTTTCTCTGCCTTCCATAAAATTTGGAACTGCGGGTTGAGAGTAAAAAATGGCTGTGAAAAATAAGGATTACGCTACGAAAACATACAGTAAGTTATTTTAAAAGTTTAATGGATAAAAAAACATCAGGTATTTCAATCTAAGTCAAAGTTAAAGTGAGTTATAGATATTAACTATGAATAAACAATCTCAAAGCATGTCGAATTTGGTTTGGAATAATAATCCTCATATCTACAGTCGGTTCTAATACTGCTTGGGGGTTCTCTTTACTTTGCTCTCTGCTGAGAGGTTTTTAAAAAATCGTTTTTAAAACGCCTCTATTTTTATTGAATTAAACTCCGGGGATTGTGGTGAGTGGGAGGCAGTTTCGAAGGAAACTATTCAGCACTTCTAGCCAGCTAATGGTGATGAAGTTGGTACGAATTGGATTTCGTCAGCAGCATCACGATAGGGCCACACTCAGGGGGCGCCACATCGTTACAACAAGTTGCTAGGGGAGCAGAGATGATCCCCGGAATGTAAATGGCAAGGGGAAGAGTCCCCTTGGGAGACTGAGAACAAACACATCTAACTTATTACGTTCTGTGTTTTCTTTTGCTCTGGTCGAGTTGAAAACGATCCCGGCATTTGATTGAGATTTGCTACAGGACATCTCAGCGGCGGGTCTCATCCTTACTAACACCGCATTCTCACCACTTTCTCTACTCAGTCTTCTTCAAACTGTTCATGAATCCCTCCCTGTTTCTATTATTATATGTTTCAAATGGGATGTTTGTCCTTCCAGCGCTGCTGGGTGAGCAACCAATCGGAGACCTGCGGTGTTGTCGTATTGCATACCTCCTAAGTAGTGTGTCAGGAGTGCCAAACTAATCAGCAAAAGCTGATCCACGAGGAAGGAAAGAGTAATGTATTTAACAACCGTAAAATCTCCATACCTTTAGCTCAAATAGTTTTCCTAATACAAATAAACAAAGTAGATACCATTATAACAATACATTGCGACGTAAGCAATGTAATGAATATCATTATTGGTTGGCATGAATGCGTGAACGTATATTTGAAATTACTCAGAGCTAAAAGGTAAACATTTGACATGACGTGATAAAAGAATTTATGTACTTTAAATAAGCCAAGGTGTTTGTTAAATTCGATGAGAGGAAACAATACACTTCTTGCTAGTCTGGCAGAACGTGTCTGGTCTTTGTTTATGGATGGTTCGTAATCTCTATTTACTCTAGAGATTTCAAAGCAGCGTTATTCAGTTACTCTTCCATGAAAAACTGTATCAGCTGGATCAATGAGACGCGATCCACCTCTCCCCCCTTATTACTGCTAGAACAATCCAATAGTTAATTTGGGCTCATATTATATTGCAAACAGAAATAATATTTTTAAACTGACTGACGTTGAACGACTTATTCACGAAGAAATTGACAAGGAACACAACAAGACTGGGAAAACTGCGTCAGACATCAGATAAACTACAAGAAGACGATTTTTGGAAAGAAATAACACGTAACGAGATTTTGGAACCTATCATCATAAATTTGCAGTACTCAGACGTTGAAGACAATGACAATGACGAATTATCTCTTAACGTAAGTAACATTCACAGCTATACGGATTTACCGCTGGTATTTTCGTTGGATTAGAAAAATAAGTAATTCATAAACTATAATTATTTTAAACTAAATATTTAAAATATGTTCGCAATATACGAATATCCATGTTGCAATTGTGATTTCAACAACTGCATTATTATAAAACTTTGGAAAATTCAGTTTGCGTTTCCTTACGTCTAGTGCCAGGTACACTCGCAAGTGTGCGAGAGAGAGGGAAATATAAAAAGAGTGAGGATAACGAGGTGCCAACGGTGAAGACTAACACATCTGATTCGCTACAGGCGAGAACTCTTCACATTTGAAACACATAATAGTGAACTAGTTAAGGTAGGAAGTAGAATATATCTGCAAAAGTTGTAAAAGATTTTATCTTTTATTGAAAAAGAAAATTGAAAGGTTAAAAACAGCATTTGTATAATAAGAGCTACTATATATTCCAGAAACCGGATTATCAGATACGCAGATTTTATTTAATTTTTTATTTTATTTTGTTTCCTGATCTATATTCCTGAGAGTACATATATCAAGTGTTTTGGATATCCTTCTTTGTCTAATACTAGCCAAAGTCTAGTCCTGATATCAAATGATTTTATAAATCTAGAAAGCTTATATATGTTTCTAAATTATATTCTGTTGTCTTTTTGTTAATTTGTTATTAGAAAATATGTTATCTATCCAAGACCTTCCTGTTGTTTGTTCTTCATGCTGATAATTTCTATGGTCAAATATTTTAAAAGAAAGGTACTGATATTTATGGACTCTCTTTAATAGCATTCATTCCATAGTGGATGTGAAGGACCACTTAATTTACTTATAGGCCTTACAGTTCTTTTATGAAGACAATCGACTTCACTTCCCATCGTTTTAACCGCAAACGTCGCGTCGCGAATGTCGCTCCGTTGTGAACGCTGCTGCCATTAAGAATGATGGCTGAGGCATGCACCGCGATATAATCGGACTACCGCACGACAATGCTGCAGGTTAACGACCCAAGTGCACTATAGTATTTCTACAAACATAAACTGCTCCCACGTTCACGACACTGTCTTATATATATTTTTTTTTCCTCGCTGTAATGAGGACCTGCATTCGGTAGTTTAGTTCATTAGGCAGCCGACTATAAATCAGTCGTAAGAAGCTTCTAATGGTGAAGACTGTGATCCAGAGGCCTATAAAACTTTATGGGGAGGGGGGGATACCGAAACAAGCAAACGTCCATCGTTTAACTTAAAATGCAAAATACATCATAGTTGTTGTGCCAGTTCCTGATTAAATCAGCGCTTTTTGTGACGAATACTTGTCGTGTTAAACCTTAGCTCCAAGCCCCTGGGCGTCCTCTGCTCTACCGACCTACCTGTTCAAGTCTTACATTTTGTTTTGCACACAGGGATAGCTCGAAGCTAATAGAACTTGATACAAATACAAATTCATGATTAGATTAGATTAGATTAGATTGATTTCGTTCAGTGAGTTCACTAGTAGCAACAGAGGCCAGTAAATATTTAACATCTCAAAGAAGTGTACAGTTTAATGATACGAGGATCAGCTGTTAAGACCTGGGTCTCACAAAAAGAAAAAATTTCTTCTTTATTTCTCAACATACTCTCCAGAAAAGCTAATACATTTGTCATATCGGTGTTAGAATTTAATTAAGTCATCTCTGTAGTGCGATTTATTATGGTCCTCAAAATAACTGTTTACCGCATCAATATCCTCCTCGTTGCTGTGAATTCTTTGTCCTCCAAGAATTTTTTTAGGTTCGTGAACAGGTGGTAGTCACTGGGTGCTAGATCTGGCGAACAGGTTGGAGCTTAAAACAATTCGAACTTAAATTCGCACATTTTTCCCATTGCAGTGACTGAACGATAGACCGGAGCATTGTCGTGAAGATATAAGGTTTTTTCTTTGCCAAATGATGTCTCTTTCTTTTCACCTCATCACTCAAACGTTGCAGTAAGCTTGCGTAGTATCACCATTGATACTTTATCCATGTTCTAAGTAATCAATAAAAACAATTCCCTGTGCATCCCAGAAAACACTCGATAAACCTTGATAGCTGACAAAATTTGCCCTTTTTGGAGTTGGTTTACGTGATTTTTACGGTAAAACTCCAAATTCTTAACAGGAACAGTTTTTCTTTGCGACTTTTGATCATGTGTAAACAAAACCGGCATCCATCTTGTACAGACTTCGTGAAAGCCCAGAGCATTACTTAAAATATTACCTGCACGTTCTTTTGATATGTTTACAGCCTCTGTTATCTTAAGCAAATTTTATCTGCGGTCTTCCGCACTAAATGATGGATTTTTTTCAATGATCTCTGGAGTTGTGACTTCCACAGGGTGTCCAGAGCGAGGTTCATTACTAGTGCTCGTACATCCCATTTTAAACTCTGCAACTCAATTTTTAATCATTGTATATGAAGGGGCAGAGTTTTTCATTTTCTTAAACGTCTACACTTGTCTTGTTTAAAATGCTGTCATTCAAAAACTATACAAGCTATTGAGTTGTAACTATGATACAAGGAAGTCTAAAAATAAACTATTTGATGATATCCGTCAAACTGGCCCAGTGGCGGCATCACAATGTAAGGCCCTGGACTTATCAGCCAACCCTCGTATTTTTAAAATCAAAACGAAGTATGTTGACACCTGATCAAAAGTTGCAGAGAAAAACTGTTTTTGTTAAGAATTTGGAGCTTTACCGTAAACATTCCAGTAAATTTTTGAGACGACTTATTACCATGGATAAAACTTGGTTACATCACTACACTCCAGAAAGTAAATCACAGTCAAAACAGTGGATTGCGCCAGGATAACCAACCCAAAAAGAAAAGCCAAAGTCAATTTTGTCAACTAACAAAGTTATGACGAGTGTTTTCCGAGACGCAGAGGGAATTATTTTTGTTTGTTACTTGGAAAAGGGTAAAGTATCACTGGTGACTACTAGGGAAGCTTCCTGCAATGTTTGAGTGATGAGATGGAAGAAAAAGACCTCATTTAGCAAAGAAAGAATCTTATTTCTTCACGACAATCGCTCAGTCATTTCAATGGGAAGAAAGCGCAAATTAAACTTCGAATTTCTTGAACACACATCCTATTAGCCAGATCTAGCACCCAGTGACTACCACCTGTTCCCAAACCTCAAAACATTTCTTGGAGGACAAAGATTTACAGTGAACAGGTATTTTGAGGATCACGATAAATCACACTACACAGATGTTTTAATTAAATTAGAACACCAATATGACAAATGTACTAGTCCTTCAGGATATTATATTGAAAAATAAAGATAAAATATTTATTTGCTTTTTAATTATGAGGCCCGGGATTTACCAGCTAAACCTCGTGTAGCAACTGTGAGTGTTTCCCTCGTATTTTTTGTTTTTAATTTTAGTCCTCCAACATTAACTCAAATCGGACGATGAAGGAAATGCTGTTTAAATGACACCATGGAACATGGAGCTTGGAGTTACCTAACATTTATCTTTGAGGATTACAAAAGGTCCAGGAAAAGACTTATCCAGGTAACACACTCTGGCCGAGATTAGAGGTGAGCTCTGTTCTTGTTTTATCTAACATTAATGGTTCTGGTTAACAGAAGCTATAATAAGTGTTTTACCTGTCAGTGGTTCCGTTACGGTGACAGTAAAGTAGCCGAAAGCAACACGTGCAAAAGACACAACGCTACTGGCCGCCACTGGTGTATAGAGGGAGAGGCCACTGATTGGACTGCACGCATGAAACGTCTGGAGATGCAAATAAGTCGAGAATTAAGTACTTTTCCAGTCGAACGGAAATGAAAAATGTGGCCGTAATTTTTCCAGGGCTTGTCATGGTCTGTTACGGGAACGAGAAAACATCGACGTTCTTTTCAAGCTTTTCAGCGTTCTTTATGTACTGGAAGGAAGATAGAATAAACAGCGGAGAAATAATGGCTTAACTAGGTTGGGAGCTTTTTTGTCATCGGGCAAATGCAAGTTAATTTAAGTCCCTCAGATATATGGACGATAAAAGTAATATATGCCTTGCGTTTGAGCCATTTGCCTAATAAACGGATGTGACTATCATCCCTGGAGCAGTAGACCAACCCTCTAAACCTTAATTAAAAATACCATTGTCTATATTGCAAACTTATTTACTCTCTTTACCTGTCTGACGAATGAGTGCAATTGTTAGAGAGGTCATTCGGTTTAGAGAGGTCATAGAAGGCGGGAATATTGTCTGACCACCAAAATATCAGTACACGACGTATATTTTTGTACTTGCTAAATCGATATCCCATGTCTTTAAGTATTCTCCAGAATGTGTCCTTCTACCTTCAAAAGAGATCTTTTAATAAGTTTACGTACTGTAGAAATTTCTCTTCTCTGTTCGTAAAACTCGAGGAAAGTTCCGTACAGAACACTCTTTTTTTTAAACTCGTCGAGTTCAAACCATTTTGGATGTGGACGATGTTGAAGGTTTTTCTCCCGTACACTTTGAATTTTGAACTTCTTTTACTGTATTATGTACAGTTCGTTGTTGTAGCATTATTTAACGTAATAATGAGACCTTTACTTGACTCTTCTTTAAGAGAACCCGTCCAGTGTAAGACACTATACTGCTGTACATATTGCTGAACGTTACAGGGAATGGTGATATAATACCGCTTATCTGTTTATTTTTATGAAAGCTTCCACTGTTTCTCATCTGTATTCATTCTTCGCAAAGGTTTTAAATATTTTAGAACTTTCTGAATCCAAAAACAAAATGGAAGGATCCTTAGACAAACGTCTGCATGTCTATGGTGTGCGTCTTTGAGCAACAGAACTAAGCAAAATTCGGTTTAAAAACTATTAATGCTATTTAAGTTCAGTATCTTCCAAGAATGCGATATAAAGATTAAAATAAAAACTTCTGTTACGGGAGGAACGAATGGGCCGGAGGTTCCGCAGGAGACAGTAACGGACAACGTTCTTTAACGCTAACTGGCTTGACCGCTAGACTCTGAGGACCTAGCGGTGGCCATCACAAGCCACCTGAGGGTGACTCATAAGCTCCCCTCAAGCACAGGGCTAAGTTTGACCCAGCATGGAGATTCGAGCGGTTGTCATCTGTATGGAACGAAAAGAAGTTACAAATCTCAAGCATTTGCGTCATATGGTCCCGGGATTAACCTGAAACGTGAAATAGAAAATTGAAATGGTAGAAAGGATATTTCAGTTTGGCCTTGCCGAGCAGAGAAAACGGTGGAACCACTGATCGAATCGCTACCTCCCTCGGCAAACTACTTTTTACATGGATACTTGTTCGAAACTTTTAATTGTCTCAAGAATGGCTTTAGCAATTTCGAATAAATTAGCTTAACTTTAAGAAATTTTCATGACAAATGAAACACATCCTGAAATTTCTATGAATATGCTTTAAAGTGCTATTCATTCTGGATGACTTCTATGTAACGAGTAAAACGTAAACGAGAGACAAAACCTTATATACAGAAAATGTAGATCTCTTTAAAGCAGATAATTCAACTCAAAATACTTCACTTTTTGGTGAAATTAGCCATTCCCAAGATATTCCTTGTTATGTGTCTTAATATTAGAAAACCTTCAAATAGGAAGTTCATATTCCTGTCCGCCCCCCCCCCTTTTCATTTAAAAGAACGGAGCTATAAATTCATCACAGAGCCTATTACACTTAAAATTTTACTATTACGAGTGCTGTTCAATAAATAATTATCACTTTTTTTTTTGACAACATACCTTTACTCATCCACAAAATTTTGATGCTCCTTCTCAAAATAGTCTCCCCTGAATTCGATGCAATTGTCCAGTGTTTCCGCCAGTCTTCAAAGATATGCTGGAAACCATTTTTTGAGAGATCCTTGAAAATCGCCTCCGCAGCCTTCACCACTGCTTCTAATGATGGATAATGCCTCCCACGAAGGCATTTCTTCAAGTTAGGGAATAGAAAAAAGTCACATGGGACTAAATCCGGACTATAGGAAGGGTGAGGGATGCACTTCACGTTGATTTTTACAAGATATTCAGCAACAACATTGGCAATATGCGGCCGCGTATTATCGTACTGCAGCATCTAGCCTGCTTCACGGAAATGTGGTCTTTTGCGCCTGATATGGACTTGCAATGTTTCCAGGACATCCCTGTAGTATTGTCCAGTTATTGATGTGTGTGCAGATAGAACATGCTGATAAACCATTCCACGAATATCAAAGAATGAGATGACCATAACTTTCCCAGCAGAGGCAGCCACTTTTGCTTCTTTGGGGGTTGGTGATGGAGATTTCCACACTGAGCCTTGCTGTTTGCTCTCAGGATCAAAATGATGTAGCCAAGTTTCATCAGCAGTGATTACGTTAGATAGAAACTCCAGATCTTCATCTAACATCAACTTTATCTGCATGTTACCTCCATTGAGGCGGTAGGTGATACTGAACATGTCTAAACTTGCCTGGTTCTCACAGGCGGGAACCAGGAGTACCAACAATGAAACTACTACGGCATGTTTGTTTAACATTAAGCTAACAGAATAATATAAGATTGAATTTTAGTGCGAAAAATTGTTATTTATTCATTCTTTATTGAACAGCCCTCGTACTTAAACCCTCCATTCCCTACTTTCTATACCTACAACGAAAGGCATAACAAAGGCATTTCTACCAAGTTTATCTGGATTATCATTAAATAGATATAAGAACACCTCTTAAAATGTAGTCCGTTGAACAATGGGTAGAGATTATAACATCAGGTTCCTTCAAACTTTGTTTTTGTGTTTTAAGTGTATATTGGCCATGGCGAGTGTCACTTTGTTTATCATATTGCATTCACACTTCCAGACTCAAGAAGGATAAAGTTAACTTATTTTGTTTGTTTACGACGCTGTAAGTCGTAAGGATGACATAAGCGCTGCTGGTATGCCGGAATTTTGTCCCGCAGGCGCTCTTTTACAAGCAAGTAAATCTATTGGCATGGGGTTCTGGCTTTTAAAACCATTGGTTTGTCTGGACCATTGGACCATACAGTCGAGTCTGGAACTGCGGCTCTGAACGGCGACCTAGGCAATTAAACTTGCCCATATTGACTACCATGGATGATGGATCTTGGTTAAAGATAAATCCTCATCCTTCAGTCGAGAATCGAACCCGGTACCTATCGGATTTCAAAATTATTTTACAGAAATTTTAATTATCTCTACATATTTTGTGTAGTGAATGTTGTTTAATTCAAATTCCTTGTAATTCAAAATTAAATAGTAAATATCAAATCAAGTAAAGGGAAATCTATTGGGTTTCATAAAAATTCAATATTTAAGCTTTATTTTACATACCAATATGTTAAAACACAATGAATGTGTCACAGTACAACCAAAATAGTTAGGGAATCTTTGGAGAAAATGAAAATAATATTTCCTGGAATAAATAAGAGTTCTCGGAGGCCTCTTCTCTTTCTTTCTTTCCTTCTTCCTATGAAAACTTCTGACCACATCCTTATAAAATGTAAAAATTAAACACCAGTTATTTAAATATATCTTCTTTAAATACCAATTTACCCAGCTTATCTTTCCTCATGTATACTGCTCTCACACAACTTTCTCAGGAAGTTTTTTGGTTTCTTTTTGCTTTAGTGGATATGTATTTTTCTGCAGCAAATTTTCGTGTGGAAATGCAAAACCCGCTTTACTTATTAGAGGTAAGTAATAGAAAGGACAATAAAACAGTAAAAAGAAAGATAAAGAAATTTTAAAGTATTACATTACTAGAAATATACGGAAGTGGAAATTCATAAGTTACTTCCATAAGAGATGGTTACGTAGTATCTGCAGCCTTAGTTCATTAACGGTTTTTATTTGCTGATTTCGTTTAATATATTTGGAAGATTGAACTGTCAAAATATCTGCTCCAGCAGAAAAGCTGATGTTACATAATTCATGCTCGTTCGTTTTCCAGTAAAAATAATGTAAAGCGCCTGGAGATATGTGGATAGCTTTCTACCCACGCATTCAAATCTTCCATGAGCACCTGGCTCAGATAGTAATGCTTGCATTTCCTCGAGAACCTACACTGAGCATGAGCTTTTGGATTGTACAACTAAACATTCTGATGTTTTGTACTTATTCTACTCTTGTATAAAGTTATCTTAAAAGTACTTACGAGTCTTCACAAGTCTAGACATGTTACAGTCATAAGACTTTTTCCACAAACGTTCATTCCTCTGCTTTATGTTAGTCGCGATAAATACTTGCAGCAGTTATCTTATCGCTAATTTTCCAAATAGCATTTCAGACTAACCCCATATCTTTTAAAGATGGTCGCTGATGGCTTGAAATTCAGAGCCAATGGATAAAAAGAAATCTTTTGTGTGGCATTCACATGAGTTTCTCTACTTCTGCACACATGTTCTAGTAAATGCTTATTCCTCATTTTTAAATTAATCCAGATAAGTATTGCCTTTTTATTTTCTTGTGGATGAAAGGGGATGTGGGAATGCAACAGGTTTTTAAGTTATACTTAAATATTTTGTTACCATTTGAGGAAAATATAAGTACTGGAAAATCCAGAAAATCACAAGCAATATATCTGAAATAGTTCACTCTACTTGACATAAAATGCTGTTTTAACAAAATGCACAGTTTTTTCTTGTTAAGACACTAATGGCTTAACAGTTGGACAAAAGTCCCCAGATGGAAAACGACTCCTTAGGACATTGTCAGAAACTCTGGATGCACATGCCTTTTTATAAGAGGTGAGGAAAGGGGAATTTCTGAATTGTGTGTGTGGGGGGAAAGGAAAGCATTGAACACTATGTAACAGAATACGAGGAGGTTGCAATGTGGAGAAAAATGGTTTGGGAGGAAAAATGGGAGAAAGTAGAGAAGAAGATAGTAGCTATAAAAATGTTAACGGGAAAGGAGGAAAAGAAGATAAGAAGTATTGGTAGTCCTTGCAGAAAGTAAAAGAAAAATGGGCAAGAAATGTAAAGAATATAAGAAAGGAAGATCAGGGGGAAGAATGGGATTAATCAAGTAACAAGAAGGCATGGAGGTTAAGAGCTACCTGGCAAAGCAGAAGACCAGGGTGTCATGTAAGCCAAGGTAGCAACAAGGTAAAGACAAATAAATGTAGCCTAAAGTTGTAAATTGTAAAATTTTGGAGTATTCACAATAAATAATTCAATTCAAGTCAATAAAAATCTACATATTCAACATGTGGTATTTGAATCAAAACTGTTAAGAGCCACGAAATATTCAGATAGTCTGAAGTGGGGGTATTTTCTTAAAAATTTTCGTGTCTTATTTTTGGAATATGGAGAGTTTAAATACGATATTGTTTTGAATTCGAAAGACTTTGAAAGCGTATTTCTACTAAAATCTCGTAACGAATTTTTGGGTGAAATGCAATACTTCCCTACTGCTATCAAGCAAAAATAAATAACGAATTTCTATTTGAGCAAATTATTCATAAAAAAGAATACATCTGAAATGGTTCTTTCTAAAAATGAAAAGCATATACTCAACAGTTTTTGTATTCGTTGAGATTTCTTGTATTATTTCGAAATTATGTGGGTTTTATGATATAACATAACCATGGGAACGCTTGCCGAGAAAGAGAGAGAAAGACATCGAGATAATGCGACCGGCGACGCTATTTAGCCACTTCAAGCAATTTTTTAAATATTTAATTTTCTCTTGTAATAAGTGGTTTTCATACCAATGTTCCTATGAATATATTTACTGTTTGGGAACGTACGGATTGTTTTGCAAAGAACTACTAGGGCTACCAAAATTGTCACCAAGAGAAGTGACATTACTAGAGCACGTACAAAAAGGAGAGGAATAATATTAGACAGAACATTGAAATTCTGGTATAGGTGTATTAAAGTGCAGAAAGGGGAAATATTGAATCTGTGCATGAAGCAACAGAAAATTATTAACAATACAAATAGTTGGTGGTCGGCATTGGAAAGAATGGTATTAAAGATAGGCATGGGAGATCTATGGAGAGAAGAGGAGATAAATTATAACGGTTTTTGGAAGTGAGAACTAGAGTACAAGACATAGGTAGGCAGGAGATATGGAAAAGTACAGAAGAAAAGAAATCTTTGAAATGTTATAAGCAATTAAAGACAGAATAGGGTAGGGAAAAGTATATAGATCATTGTGGCAAAACTGGAAGAGAAGGCATAGCATAGATGAGAGTAGGAATAATATATCTAAAAGGGTTGAGAAGTAGTGAGGTAGGGATATGTTAATTTTGTGCAGATGAAGAGAGCACTGTTCATTACCTGATAGAATGTAAGGAGTTAACAAATTACAGGAGAAAAATATGGGATAAGAAATGGGACAGTGTAAGTAAAGAGATATTGGTGGTACGCAGGCTAACGGGGATGGGAGGAAAGACAAATAGATGTATAGGAGATTACTTATATAGGTTAAGAGAAAAGTGGATTAGGATTAAAGAAGTGAAGATCAGGAAGAAGTGACATCAAGTTGCTCAGGAAAACCAAAGGCTTATGGCCATGGGACCTGAGTGAACGAGTAAATCTTGGGTCAGCAATTACATGTATTTGTACAAGAGGTATAATAGTGCATGTTCGATGTTAAAGTCATTATAATGCAATTGTAATGGAAACTGTACAAATAAACAAATATCAAATAAGTACTGTTTGGGACGGCCTCCCCAAATTATTTATACCAATAATGATACTGTTTGTTTATACACAAAAGAACGTTCCAGCATGAAGATTAACGTAATTATTTACCGGAAAAGGAATATGCAATGTGTCTTGATAGAATGCATAACGATACGAAATATTTACTAAAAATACAGTTTGATTGGCATTGTTTATGAAAACACTCGACAATTCTAAAGGAACATAAAGTGGAGTTGTGATTAGGAATCATGACCTTGGGTATATGTGCGTGTCTGTTCTTGTTACAGAAGGCCTTGAAAGGAATTTGCCAATGACGTAACTCGAAGATATATCAGCATTATAAAATGCTTGGGAAAAATTGAGTACAACATGATAACCCTTATTTGACAATCATATCTACGTTGTCCACATTATCTAGAACTAATAACTAGTAACATTAGTAATTTTATAAAGAAAAGTAAAATACAAAGGCTCCAGGATTAGATGGTATAACTGCAGAATTAATAAAGTACAGAGAAGTAAAATTAAATTCAGGCTACTTAATTTTATCAACAAATACTGGAAAATGAATAGAAATCCTAAAAGCTGGCATGATGCACATGTTATTAATGTATTTGAATTGGGCAGACGCAACTTATGTAATAATCACAGAGGTGCAAGTCTCCTGTATACAGGCCATAAGTTATACGGCGTATTTCAGAAATACTTTTATAGACTTCAGGTGTAGGGGAGAGGATCCGTCCCCTTCAGGTGCTGTGATGTAAGAGCTGCGGACCCCTAACACTCGTGGTACCTCTAACGTTACTAGAGGAACCTCGGGCCGAACATTCGAGCCCCTCCCTGAATGGGAGTTGTTCGGATTGGGTTGGTCTCGAGGGGTCAGTGGTTCCCGATACCCGTGGGAGATCAGGTACGTCTTTGGACGGGGTTGAGAGAAGCCATATATTCCCGCGTACTAGCCTGCATAGCTAGTAGGTGTGCTAGATCACCAGGCGGCCCTACCGAGGTTAATGGGTAGCCTTCCCCTTTGGGGTTGGCGCGCATAAGTGGCGTATCCACTTCCATCCCGTCTTGAGTCCACAGGACCAGATGGGTTGGGGCTTGTTAGTCTCTAGGTCTTGCCCTATGGAAAGCCCCGCGAAGGCGCCGGGCGCCCTTTTGGGACAGCTCGGTGACTCCCTGGTCATTAGAGGGGGCTCAGTCTTCACTGTGTGGGTTGCCCTGGTAGATACCCTCGAACTTTTATATATATATATAGGTATGGGTTCCTCACACCGAAAGAAGGAAAATAGTTCATATGAATATATGTCCCATAATCCTTGGTTTTCGCGTAATTCCTGTCACAATAAAAGTGTCAGTTCACTGGCCTTCGGGGTCAAACCTCAAAACTTAATTTCTCTATGCACTCATAGAAGGCTTTGACCTATAGTACTACATACGGTACATGACAGTGTTGCCATGGAGACTTGTTTACGTTTGTCATTTGTTATCAGTCTGTCGTCAACGTTTCAATTGGGTACACGTAGTGAGTTAACTGCACGTGTATCGTTCCACCATGGCTGGATATTCATTTCGTGAACAGGCAGACATGATTTTTACTTACGGTCGCGCAAATGGTAATGGACGCGAAGCTGTACGGCTCTATCAGAGTTTCGAGACCGAAGACAGCCGAGACATCCAACCTTTGTGCCTGCTTATTATTGCCTTGCTGAGACAGGAACCGTTGCACCACGGACTATTGATCAAAGAAGACCAAGAGCTGTTCGTTCAACAGAATGCGAAGAACAGATGTTAAAGTTTGTCGAAGACGACCCAGGTATCAGTACAAGATAAATTGCTGTGGCATCTGGTGCATCATGCATCACACGTGACAGCATGGAGGGTACATCATGAGCAGCTTCTGTATCCAATTCATATTCCACGTGTACAGTGCATTTCGCCTGCTGATTATCCATTATGGGATAACTTTTGCCGATGGTTTATAGCAGAAACAGTCAATACATTGTTTGTCTCCTCAGTTTTATTTACAGAGGAGGTATGGAGAGATGGAATTTCTAACTTCCACAGCGAACACGTATGGACAGATAGTAATTCTCTTGTTGTACCTCAGTCTGAATGTGTGGGCTGGCATTGTACATGACTGTCTGGTAGGTCAATACGTTTTACCAGCACGTCTTACTGGTGCTGTCTACAGGGACTTTATTCAGCACACTCTTCCCGACCTACTTCATGAAGATGTGCCACTGCAAATAAGAAAAAAACTTGTTTATCCATGATGTGGCTCTGACACATTCTAGTCGAATTGTTCGAGATGCACTGACTGGTATCTACCATGACCGATGGATAGGCAGAGGAGAACCAGTTCGATGGCCTGCACGTTCTCCCGACCTCAATCCTAAGGAGTTTTACCTCTGAGGGCATCTTAAATAATTAATTTATGGAGCTGCCATCCGGGATGCAGAAACGCTTCATCGACGTGTCATGGAAGCCTGCAAAACCATTCGCCACCATCCCGGAGGTTTTGAAAGGGTACAACACTGCAAGATTCGACGAGTACAGGCATGCATAGAAGTAAGAGGACATTTCGAGCATTTATTATGAGTTTTGTGTGTTATAAGTGTACCACTATGTTAAACACCTCCTAATGAGAAAACAAAGGATTATGGAACGTATGTACTTATGAACTGTTTTCCTTCTTTTGGTGTGAGGATCCCATGCCTGAAGTTAGTAAAAGTATTTCTAAAACATACTATATACAGGAATCATGAAGAAACGCCTAAGTATAATGATAGAACCACTACTACCACAAAACCAAATGCAGTTTAGAACACGAAGATCTTCCTAAATAATATATCTTCTATTAACCAAATTAACGAAAAAAAAGAAGAGAATATAGACACACCTTTGTAGATTTATAAACAGCTTTTGGTAAGATAAGCAAAACTAGAATTTGGAAAGTATTAGACTAAAGTGATATATAAAACACTTCATACCTATAGTCATATATACACACAACGGCTGTTCAATAAAGAATGATCACTTTTTTTTGAGAATTTACCTTTACATATCCTCATACTTTTGGCGATCCTTCTCAAAATAGTCACCCCTGAACGTGCACACTTGTCCCAGCGTTTCTACCATTTTTCAAAGACATGCTGAAAACCATTTTTGAGTCTACTTCAAAATCGCATCCGCAGCCTTCACCGCTGCTTCTGATGATGAATAATGCAACCCGCGAAGACGTTTCTTCAAGTTAGAGAATAGAAAAAGACACATGGGCTAAATCCGGGATATAGGGAGGGTGAGCAAGGCACATCACGTTGAATATTGCAAGATATTCAGCAACAACATTGGCAATATGCGGCCACGCATTATCGTGGTGCAGCATCCAGCCTGCTTCACGGAAATGTGGTCTTTTGTACCTGATATGGACCTGCAATGTTTTCAGGACATCCCTGTAGTATTTTCCAGTTACTGATGTGTGTGCAGGTACAACATGCTGATAAACCATTTCATGAATATCAGAGAATGAGATGACCATAACTTTCCCAGCAGAAGCAACCACTTTTGCTTTTTGGGGGAGTTGGTGATGAAGGAGATTTCCACACTGAGCTTAGCTGTTTGCTACATCATTTTGATCCTGAGAGCAAAGTTTCATCAGCAGTTATTACATTTGAAAGAAACTCCGGGTCTTCCTCTAACATCAACTTTAATAGCATGCAGACCTGCATGTGAATGTCCTTTTGTTCGGGAATCAACAGTCTTGGAACCCATCGCGCACAAACACGTCTCATGTGTAATGTTTCTGTCACCAACGTATGGGTGGCACCCAATGAAGTGTTCCGTATTTCAGATAGTGATCTTAAGGTAATTCGTCGATCCTCTCTCACAATGGCAGCAGCAGTGTTGATGTTTTCTTCCGTAAGAGCAGTAACTGGAGCACCGGGTCCAACTTCCTTTGAAATTGATTGTCTTCCCTCTTTAAACATTTTAAACCACCTTCGAGCTGTACTGTAGGGAAGAACAGACTCGCCTTAGGCCTCCTGTAACATTGTATAGGCCTCAACTGAAGATTTGTTGAGAAGAAAGCAGAATTTCAAAGCCGCGTATTGTTCCTCGCGTGTTACGTCCATTGCAGTGGTAGGCGATACTGAACATATCTGATTGTCACAGGCGGGAACCAGGAGTATCAACAATGAAACTACTACGGCGTGTTTGTTTCACATTAAGCTAACAGAATATAATATGTTTGAATTTTAGTGCGCAAAATTATGACCGTAAAAAATTATGATCATTCTTTATTGAACAGTCTTCGTATATCTCAAATATTAAAAATCAAAAATAGATTTAGCAAATATATAATATAGCAAGATATGATAATTATCACTGGTTTAAGAAAAGGATACAGTTTATTTTCCATGTTATTTAGCATTGATACAGACGATATCTTTAGAAAATTAAAAGACGAAATACTATCAGGAATAGACATAAATAGAAATATATTTGAGGATGGCATGATGTTAATACAAGAGAGAAAGGATAAATACGTAATAGTTACATCAGTTTTGAGTATTCGAAGGGGAAAATAATACTCAGAATTTACCAAATCACCGTGCAAAAATTGCAAAATTGTGAATTTGAAGGTTAGGATTTGGAAGCCATTAAAATAGTGGAGATTTATGTTGATAAAAGGCCATGTATTTCTAAAAGTTGTATGTTTCGCATCTTAGGGATGTGTTTTACTGGAGTTAAAAGCGATGTAATTGCCACAATTGTATCTTATAATTGCTTTCAGCTAGTTGTCGCAAGGTTTGAAACAAAAACAAGAGCAGCTGTAATCTTGATGTCTTAATCAAATTACGGCCGCTAGTGTTTTTCTCGTCAACAAAGTACCCAGCAGGGAGAGAGGGAGGCGTGGAAAGCTCATCAAGGACCCCATGATCCGGCTAATGAGCCTGAGCTGCTTGTACTGCCGGGGTTGGTAATCCTAAGAATAATTACCAGCGTCGCCACTTAATCGGGTTTAGGTGACAAATCTCTCAGTTTGTGGTCTCCTTTACTCTACAGTCCTTTTACTTTGATTCCAACTTGGTACCGAAATTACTGCCCTTGATGACTGCTACGTTTATAAAGAAATATTAAGAAATTAGATAAATAATTGAACTAAATAACATTATTCTAGTTAATTGATGGAAATTAACCATTTCTTCACTCTAGACGTACATAGGTCAAGGTTTTTGATAGAGTCAAAATGAAAAACTCAACGCCATGGCCGAGATTTGAACCACAGATCTCCTGGTTTCCATCCAGTCACTCGAATCCATTGAGCTAGCATGGCCAACTCTCCGACACGACATTAAATTCTCCAATTGACTCGTATATTTCCCCGGTAGATCACTAGGGGCTCTCATATCCGAGATACGCCGTTTGTGGCGACTTAATATCGTAAGTACTTTAGCCCCAGGCTTCATCATTTAACTCTTATTATTTTAGTTAATTGTTGGATTGTCGTGACGGCAATTTGGCCATGGTAGCTCAATGGGTTAGAGCGACTGGTTCAAATCCCAGCCATGGCATTCAACTTTTCAAGTTGACTCCATCTATCAAAAAATCTTGGCCTATATACGGCTAGTGTGAATAAATGACTAATTTCCATCAATTAACTAAAATAATAAGAGTAAAACGATGAAGCCTGGGACTCAAGTACTTACGAGAGTAAGTCGAAACAGACCCCTTCTTACCCTTCTCCATTTTAAGTCTCATCCGAGAAAAACACCAAGTTCATCGACAGTGACAACGGAACCGACAACCCTGGCTCCGTCGAAAGCTCAACGGACTCATTCGGCGGGTGAAAATAGAGTTGGAGAGACGTCGTCTACACTCCTACGAGCGCTATCTTGCGTCACTCCCTCCTTCTGACCACACGCTGTGGGAGGCCACCAAACGTATTCTTCGTGAGCCGGCTGTTGTACCGGCGTTCTCTGCAGGCGATAGACTGGTTACAGATATTCCCACCAAGTGTGAAATTTTGGCCGGTCACTTTGAGCGTGTGTTTGCTCTTCCCTTATCAGAAGATGATGAAACTATTGCAGATGTGGAAAAGGAGCTACATACCTATCGCACTCGACCCACAGTCTCACAAAGTATTTCATTTACAAGCCCACGGGAACTATCTTCCTTGATTCAAGCCCTTGCCCTTAAGAAATCTCCCGGGCACGATCTCGTTCCTAACACTGTCATCAAGAAGCTCACCAAAAAAGCAGTTGCATACTTGTCATCCATCCTCAATGCCTGTCTACGTCTCGGAAGTTTGCCCATATTTGCAGTCTTCCATAAGCACAATAAACCCAAACACCTCCCCGAAAGCTATCGTCCTATAAGTCTGTTGCCGACCCTCTCCAAACTGTTTGAAAAAGTAATTCATCGCCTTCATCTGTCTTACATTAATCATAACCATGTTCTTCCGCCTTATCAATTTGGATTTCGTCACAAACATTCCACTACCCATCAGCTTTTACGATTAACTGGCTTCGAGGCCCATCAGTACACTACGGCTGTTTTTCTTGATGTGGCACAGGCATTCGACAGGGTTTGGCATGATGGTTTGCTCCTTAAGCTCTACCGCATCGGTCTTCCTAATTACTTATCACATCTAATCCATAGTTTCCTCTACGACCGCAGCTTTTCAGTACGCATTGGTGGAAAGCTTTCATCTCCACGTAATATTACCGCAGGTGTCCCACAGGGTTCTATCTTGGCCCAACTCTATTTAATATACACATTTCTGATATTCCTGACTTGGCTCCGACTTCTTTAGCTGTTTACGCTGATGACACAGTACTCTATTATTCTCATGTTATTCTCCAGCACGCACAACAAGTAGTACAGCTCTCTTTAGATCGCCTAGCTCATTAGTTCAGCACTTGGCAGATCTCTTTGAATCCTCAGAAAACCGAGGTTCAAATCTTCACTCTTCGCCGATATACACAGCTTCCTCCGTTGTTTCTCTATAGGAAAAATGTCCCTTGGCTTCCCAATCCAACTCCCGTTAAATAGTGCTTTTGGACTGTTCAGTGCAGAGGCTCCACTACCATTAGTCCTGGACCCGTAGGACCAAGGACCCGGGCCTCCTTCAACTCGGGAGCGATGGATACTCCGGGGGTTTTTCCATGGAAAAAGCCCCCCCCCCGCTGAGCACAACGTCAAGACGGGTACGGGTGGAAGTGGATACACCACTTACGCGCGTCAACCCCGCAGGAAAGACTACCGAAAACCTCGGTAGGGCCACCTGGTGATCTAGCACACCTTCTACTAGCTCTGCAGGCTAGTAACCGGGACCTATTAGGAAACCCTCTACCCCCTCCGGGCGGCCGAAGCCTGCCCGGAGGTACCCAATTCCCCGTGGATGTCGGGAACACACTGCCCCCTCGAGTCGAAACCAATCCGAACAACTCCCCGACGGGATGAGCTCGGCAGTTCAGTCCGAGGTTCCTCTAGTAACGTCAGAGGTACCACGAGTGCTAAGGGTTCTCAGCGCCCGCACCTCGGCAGCTGAAGGGAACGGATCCCCTCCCCTACGGGAAGTGTGCTTTTGGACTCTCGACTGACCTGGCGTGCTCACATCGATCGTCTTATATCACTGGCCTCCGGACGGCTTTCAAAACTCTCACCTCTGTTACATCGCCGTTCAAGCCTCGGCCTACAGTTTTCATTGTTACTCTACAAATCACTCTTTCGTCCGCTTATTACTTATGCCTGCCAAGTGTGGGGGCCGCACACACATATCATCTGCGTCGTCTTCAAGTTATACAGAATCGCTTCATGCCCATAGCTACCAACGCACCATGGTTCATTCGTAATCAGCAGCTCCATCAAGAACTAGGACTGTCATCTCTTCACGACTACATTCGCAGGATCGCCGATCGTTGCATTTCCACACTGCAAGAAGTTCCAGGAGCTGTGCATTATAGCACTGGCGTCCGCACACGCCAACCCTCAAGCTTAAAGATGAGACTACCACAGGACCTGCTTCTGAGTGATACCTCTTAACCAGTGATTTTAGTGCTTGATGTATGTCTTACATCTCCAATTTTGACTTAATTCCTCAGAGTGTATTACTGGAGTTCTAACTTAATGTAGTTAGGGGGCGGCCTGTTAGCCTACCCCTCAGTGTTATTGTTCTTATTGTGTTACCTTCTTATCACTCTGATCTGTAAAGCATTGTACTGCTGATCGATCAATAAATAAATATAAAAAAAATCGCTGCAAATGGTGTGTCTCGGATGCGAGAGACCCTAGTGATCTACAGGGGAAATATACGAGTCAAATGGAGATTTTAATGTCGTGACGGCAAGTTGGCCATGGTAGCTCAATGGGATAGAGCGACTGGACGGAAATCAGGAGATCCGTGGTTCAAATCCCGGCCATGGAATTGAATTTTTCATCTATCGAACATCATTCTGTTACAGATACTGTCTCATAAGTAATATCGTTTTTTAAGAAAAACAATTGTTTGAAATGTTTTCTAACAAGCAATTCACTAATTTTCTAAGTATAGACATTCGATTCAATGGTCTAGATCCATCGTTCAGCGAGGTTTATTATCCCAAGAAGGTGACACCCAATTGCACTGCTTCAATGTTGTCAAAATTTCTTATACGTAGAAAATGGACCATGGATCGAAAATGATGATAATCTGATGATACGAGATCAGGGTTGTATGCTGGGTGGGGTAGCTGTCCGATTTCTCCCAATTCCTGATTTTTTTTCCATATTTGTTCGTGCAGTATGGGGTGCTGCATTGTCCTGTTGCTATGGAACTCTATTTCGGTTAGCTAATGCTGGGTATCTCCGTCTCAAAATTGCTTGAACTCGCTCCAGTTGTTGAGAATAAAGATCTGCATCAATCGCCCCCACGTTTGGAACAAAGTCCTTGTGAACCACCCCTTCAAAATTCCACCAGACACAGAACATTACTTTGAGACTGAGCTGATTTTTTAACAATGACTCAGGTTGTCGGGGATCAAGCCACTGTTTCGAGGCATCAGGGTTTCGGTAACACATCCATTTTCGATCACAAGTAACAATTCTCCTGACAAATCTATCATCCTTGGGGTTACGGACAAGCTGACGACAGATATCCACTCTACGTTCAGCCTGTTGAAGTGTCAGTTCAAGAGGTACACATTTACATCTTCTGCATGATTTTCCAAGTTTCTTAATTTATCTTGATGCACCTAGTTCTTCTGAAAGCCTAGGCTACCTTTTGCGGATTTTCTCGCAAAACTTGGCGTGTGTTCTCAATACTTCATACTTTATGTCTTCCAGAACGTGGTAAATCTTTTGTGTTTTCGTATCCATTGTTGAATCGTTGGAACCATCGTTGTACCACACGCTCACTAGCGACACCTTCTCCTTCCACTTCACACATTCTTCGAGTTGCGACAGCGGCTTTATAATCTTGTTTCCAGTAGTGTCTTAGGAGGACTTTAAGTTCAAACTTTGTTATCTCCATTTTCTGATTGTTTATTAACAACTGAAGACTGATACATGCTCCCAATGTACACAACACTGGCTACGGCATCTTGTAAATAGTATTGCCAACCCAAAGAAACCCAATAAATTTCCCAAAACGCCAAAATCCAAAAAACTGACAGTACTTATGAGACAACCTAATAAAATCAACGCCCGATGTAAGAAGAAAATAGTTGTAAGTCAGTGTAGCTAAGGCAAAATCAGTCAACCACAAGAAATCTCTTATCTGAAGAGTTGGTTAGTTAGAAATCAATATCTACATTCAGAAATAACAGATGTTCTTACAAATATACATGTATGCCAGTTCTGAAAAATTATAATATGCTAATATAAAAGCGTAAGATTTTTTACCTTTTATATACTATTGTTTTTGAAAATTGCAACACCAAAAAGGAAATACATAATTACAATACATTTGATACCACAGATTCAGTACATGCCAAAAAACGGATGATTAACTTTCGAAATCTATACCTGACTTCTGAGCTTAATATTCAGTACTTGGTGGGGCCTCCATGCCCTGCAATTGCCGGTTTCTCTATGCCTGGAGGCCCATGACGAACAGGTTATTGACCAACTATATCCCAGATATTTGTAATGGGCGAAATCTGGTAAACGTGGAGGCCAGAGAAGCAATGGTACCCGTTTGCTCTTTGAAGAAGGCTTGAACACTCCTCGCAACATGTGGCCAGGCAGTGTCCTGCTGAAAATTGGCCTACGGAGATCCTCAATAAGGGGGGATACCTTGAGCTCTACCACCACCTTTATGTACTGGTTGCTGTTCAAAATGGCATCAGTGTGTAGAAGACGAGAGTGGTTGTTGTAACTAATGGTGCCCCAAACTATGCCAGTATATCGCTCAACAATTCATCCCTCCAGGATGTGCTCACCACGGTACCGCCGGACACGTTTGCTCCTCCGAAAAGGCTACATTTTGCCACCCAGCATCCCAGTGACGGTGTTCGAGTAACCATTACCGTCGGAGGAACTTGTGGTTTCTGTACAATAGAATCCGACCTAATGGCATGTACGCAACCAGTTTAATCTGCAGCAAGGAATCATCGATGCATTTAGGTTCACACTTGTTGCGGGGCTCCAGCTCAAGCCAAAATGTAGATAAAGCTGTATGGTCAATTATGACCATGCGAAAAAAATGGCGGTCATCCCATGCTCTGTCATTTCTTTAGTCCAGCATCCGCTTTTTGATGCATACGACCTTTACTTTTTCTCTTTATTGGTAACAATCAGCATGCCCCACTACGACCTTCGTTGCTTCCTCACATGCATTACTGCCGTAGCAGTATGATCATCACGAAACGAAATGTCACTGTATGACAAACTCCCTTCCCGTACACCGTTCATCCTTGCCTGTTCAAAATCACTAACATGGTGATATGTGCCCCTTAGACACCGATGACTAATGAGGCATAATTACCATCATTTTAACATATCTTGCTTGATAGCTGCTTAATCACTAAAGGCCGGTGAGATGTGCGCTACCATGCGATACAAGTTATCTGGACACAGATTATGGATGACGTCAGATGTACAGCAAGACCGTCAAACGTCTAAAACAATGTAACGTGCGAACTATAATGCAGACGCGAGGTGAAGGCGTAGCATAAAACGACTGTTTTCTTTTCTCTCCCTGTGAGGTGGTTGTCACGCTTAGGCTGTAAATCTGCAGTTGTCTACATGTGCAAGCAATAACAGTATTTCCATTTTATTTTTTTTTATTTTTTTTTTTAAATTTACGTCCTCCAACGTTCAATCATATCGGACGATGAATGAAATGGGTGAAATGATGCTCAAATGAGTCCGGGGTCCATGCAGTTTACAGGATAAGGGAAAACCCCTGTAAAAACCTAATCCAGGTAACTCGCCCTAATCGAGATTCGAACTCGGGACCTCTTGAAACAGTACATCCTATGGAAAAAGGCAGATGCCTCCGGCGTTTATTAATCACTTAAACATGAGACGTGTTTGTGGGAGGTGGGTGCCAAGATTATTGATTCCTGAACAGAAGTTGATGCCGGAGGAATTGTGTATGGAACTGCAACTTCTGGTTGAGATGTATGGGGAGGCATACATGAAAAAGGAACTATGGGGTAAGCGTTTTGCTACTTCGGAGGCCGTCGTGAAGACTGAGTGGTTATAAAGAAGATGTTAAATGATGGCTTCCAGCACAAGACTGCTTAAGGTGGCTGCTTGATTTTGCTCAGAGGTCTCATTATCTGGCCTAGAGTTCTATATGTGTCGTAAACCTATTTTCATTCCGAAGAAGCTCAAGTTAAGGTTTTATATGCCGGAATAGTTTCATCGCCGGGTTTGAGCCTAAAATGTCCGGGTAATTCTCAGTCTCGGGTAATTCTCAGGTCTGTGTAAACTTCAGGAAGTGCATTAATGAACTTGAATGAAGAGAACATCAGCCCAGGCATGGTTTAAGGTGTCTCTACTAACGTACAGCAAAACACCAAGCGTGTAAGCGATGGAAATTACTCGTATATCGTTCGTGGCTTCTAATTGATGAGGTCAAGCCCTTAAGAGGCCCGAATCCTAAACAAATAAATAAGAACTAAAGCAAACTGTGTCGTAATGAGCGGGTAGAGAGCACCTATTGTGTCTTTATGAACACCTGACGTAACGACCAGGCAGCGGTAGATGATATCAGTGGCTTAATAATCCCATATGGCTGCGCTGTTATAGCTTTCCTCTTTAATAACTGTGATTATTTACAAGTGCTGCTTTTATTTGTTTGCATGACGTGTGTTTACCTCGGTACGTGTTTATAGACTTCGTTAGAAGCAAGCGATAAGAATAAAGTGTTAGAAACGAATTATAGCACCCAAAAGTTAACAGCGTCGATATTTATTAGATTTTCCAAGTTTAGAACTGGTTTGTGAATGTAGGATAATCTCTCACACGCACACACACAAACTTTCAGCCTAATTTTATAACTTTTTACCTATGAAAAGCCCAATTTGTTGTGACGGATATGGGATTATAAAATATTAATTACACTAAAAGAATTTCTAAAACATTTAATAACTATTTATGACACAATTGTTAAAATAAATATTTTATTTTGTAAGTACATAGGTGTGATTCCAGAACGAGGTCATAGATTGAGACCTACGAACAAAATAAAATCATTTTACCCATACAGCCCTGAATGTATATAGATATATTATAAATTATATATAAATATGCGATATTGTTTTACATTTCTCATGGTCATGATATTCATTTGTCTTGTATAGCATCAGTGATGACAACATGACTTTTAGAAAACCCGACATTCTATAAGGGAGGCAGTGAAAATATCAAACAATGAAAATAACATAACAAAAATTTAATTATTAGATTACAACTTTTTATAAACAGCCTTTGATAAAACTAAAATGTTGGTTGCACAATTATTAGAATTTGAAATAGTTATTCCTTGAATGGAGAAAGTGGAAATATCGTGTGCAATGTCATACTGATTTCTTGGTTTCTTGATAAGAATGCTAGTTTCTCTC